>JAKSZU010000005.1:102028065-102373065 GCA_026018925.1 Tupaia tana | reverse complement strand
ATTTCTAAAAAGTCCAGTACATACAGTTGAATGTTCGATTAGCTGCTGTGAACTGAGACCTCAGACAGCCCCTAATTTAACCACCTAGACAAAGACTGAAAGCCTTCTCTATCGACCTGGCTTTGCATTTGTTCCAGAAATTCCTTGCTCAGGAATATAAAGGTGTATACCTGTACATAACTTCATGGATTGCTTCAGAACCCTTCTTAAGATCAAACGTCCCCTTTCTTAGCAGATGGTTCTCTTGTCAAATAAATGTTTACTTATCAAGACTTGCCTCAAGACCCCTGTGTCTCACCAGCCCTAAACTGCAGGATCATGAACTGGACCCATCTCACTCAGATCGCTACTCAGTATTCACCATAGGTCACTCAAGTACAGATGTCAAAAGCCCACTAATACCATGCCTGGGCTCTCCCTTCTGAAAACTACTGCAAGGCTTTGTCATGTGTTTTCCTTAGTGGAGGTAATTAACGAGCTTTGCTTCATCAGCAGGTTATTCTAGGGGGCTGCCCAGCATAATCTTAATGTTTACCTAAGTTTCTTTCTGATTTGAGGCTCTGGTGTCCTTTCCTGAGAACATTTACTTTAGAAAATTTGTAATTGTCATTTTTTTTTTTTTCTGTCCTTTGACATAGCCATCTTTTTTCCGGCCTGTTGCCAGATTTACAACCCAGGAATGTCTTTCCCAAGAATTAGGAGCCATCCCTTTGAATGTAGTCATCAAAGAAGATAAGGCAACTGTCCCTCCCGCCCCCTGGGTAGAAGCCCAATTTTAGCAGGTCCTTTTTCCAGGTTGGGAATTCTCCTGCCATGAAAAGTTTACTTTTCCTTGGGCAAGGACAGTGATGAAATTCAGAGAGCCTACTATCCCTAATCTGGCACTCAGCTCTTAAGAACTCTCTGGCCCTTTGTTTTGGCATCCTGACCTCCTACTGGGTCTGGCCTCTCTCTCCCCTTTGGCAGCAGTCTTGAATAAAGTCACCCTTGCAGTTTCACTTCCTCCAGTGCAATTTTGCTTGGTCATGATCGTTCAGGAAGTTGACCATGAATGCTCATTTTCTCATGGGGAAAAAGTACGTTTGTAGTATACAGGAACACAGCTTTGGCCCACCTGGTGGCATAGGTGTGGTAGGCTGAACTGCAGAGCTAGAAGCCACATGGGATCCTTGGGTCAGTCTAAAACCATTCTGGATAGGGGTATGCACACTGAAGACGTTGGCAGGTTAGAGGGCCAGGTGAGAGCGCTTTTCTCTCTCTCTTTCATGTAAGTGCATGTACTCCTTATCATAAATAAAATAAACTTAAAGTATACTCTTTACAAAACTCAAACATCCTTGTTGAAATGATTGTGGAGATTCTGAAATGTGCTTTTAACTTTTAGTTGGACCTTATATTTTTCTTAGGAAATAGAACAACACTTAATTTATTATACAATCTTATTAGTCACTATTTGGAAATGATTCAAAGCCCAATACTTCAAGTAATATTATGTATAAATGCAATACAATATTTCAAGCAAGGTAAAAAATAGCTATGTGACTATAGGTACATGTAATTTGGCATTATTTATTTGATCCTAAGGTACAACCACCATTCTTTGTATTCATTTATCTTATATTCAAATAAACACTAAGAAATTGGTGAAGTTACTATTTTCATAGTACAAATTTAAAGAGAAGTAAAAAAACAAAGGATATAGAACTTGCCCAAGGTCACATGAAAGAGTTCATCAAAAATAGTCTTGTTTTCCAGGCTACATTTCAGTCATTATGCTATATCTATTCTCCTTGTAATGGTTAAATGCTTCCATTTAGTTTTATAATATTTTAAGTTAAATTTTTCTTTTGCTTATATGAGAAAATTAAAGAAATGGCCTTTTTAAATTTTCACTAAGTTCTCAGATTTGTACTATTCATCACAAAGAGTCACTATTATGTAACTATAATATAGTTGTATTATACGTATGTATTAAAAACACATATCTGAGGGGCCAGAAGTGGCATGGTGATTAAGGTGCTCTATCGATATGACTTTGTATTTGTTTCAGAAACTCCCCATCCACATATCCAACTGTGGTTCAAGTCTTGAACCTGGCAGCTTGCTTTCTCACTCTTCCTCTCTCTTTCTTTCTGTCTCTCTCTGGCCAAACTGAAGAATAGTAATAAATAGATACAATTAAAATAAATAATTCTTTAAAAATATATCTGATAAATATGTAGCATCTGTAAAAATGCATGTTCATTCTAGATCCTAAAATGAAGTAACTTGTGACTTTCTCTGAAAGTTACAGTTCAAAAGTAGCTCCTGAGTTCCATCTTGTAGAGCACCTGGCAGACCAGGAAAATTAAACTTTCTTCACATCAAAGTCGCTTTATGATTCAAATGAGCTACCAGAGCCAAAGGGATGACTTACACTCTCAGTTCTAGCTCTCCTTAGATGGTGCCATTGAAGTCAGTCATCAAACCAGGGAGGAGTGGCCGCCCCACCCCCTGGTTCCTTTTCTGCTCTCCCTGTTTAGGCCTCTAGTTTTTCAAGGCACCCTGGATATTTGAAATATCTGCACTGGCAATTCAGTGTCCTCAACATTTTTTGTTTTATTTTGTTTTTAATTCACCCATTTAATTTTTCGGTGAGCAAGAGACAGAGAGATAAAAAAGAGAGACAATGAAAGTGAGAGAGAGAGAGATCCCCAACAGGATCTCGACATTGCAGACTACAGTGTCTTCCACAGGAACGTTACAGGATGTGTACTAAATCTACTATTTCTTTTGGAGGGCTCTGTAGAATTGTCAGTGATGTGCACTTGCCTGTGGTGCCCAGGATACGCTGTTGAACTTGTCTACATGTCTACATGCACTCTTGTTTCTGTTGCTCATGTTCTCCTGAATCCTCAAACCATGCCACCCTTGGAGCCTTCCAGTGTCCACCATTAATCACTCTCTCTGCTTCTGCGCACTGAGTACTTCAGTTTCCACCACAGAATGCAGATATTCATCGGAAGAGATTCTGCAGCACCATCTGCATTTTGAGGATGAGGATTTTCTCTTTTACTAATTACTTTCAAAGTCATCTGAGAGATGTATCACCGCTGATGGATTGCCTCGGGTCTGATCAGTGCAGTGCTGCAGCAGTTGTTATGATGGGATTGGCTTGAAAGAAAGTCATCGAGGATTTCCTATCACAGAACTCCTCCGTGAGACCAGACATTGCCCGTCCCTCATACTCCTAAACAACGAGATATTGTCTTGAAGAGGTTTGCTACAAATAACGCTTGGCCACAGTGGTATATCTCAAATTATTGAATAGTCTGAAATTCTTTCTTACAGTCTTTTCAAATTCAACAGTAAAAAGAAAACCTAGCAATATCTTCTTTTCTACAAAAAGTAAGTTATAATATAAAAGGAGTTATGCTGAATTAATAATTTTTATGCTACTTCTCCCCATAGCAAATAAACAGAAGTCCTGATTTGGACTGTTTAGTTGGTTTTGCAATCCAGCTAAAGAGATCTATTAAGCACCTACTGAGCAAAAGGTACTGCTCTTGAAGGGAAAGACCGAGAACATGCTGTGCCCTCAGCCCGAGCATCGCCTGGTGAGACTGTGAGTAAAACCCCAGGGGGAGGAATATGCGTGCCGTGTTATGAGGCAGAAAGGACAAGCTAAGTACCTCTAGTTCATGGCAGGAGGCACACTTCTTGGAAAAGAGGATATTGGAAGGGCCCTTAGGGAATAAGAGATTTTGAAAGGCATCTCTGCTCCTGTGCATAGTAATCCTAAATCTATGGACTGGGGAGTAGACGTGTACTGAGCTTCAGTGGGAGCAGAGCTGGTTGCCTGAGCTCGCAAAGAGAAGGTGCTGTTGTCCCTACTCCTGCCATCTGGATAACATTGATTATCTTGGCGTGAAGATTAGCTTCGGGTGGCAACATGCCTAAGCCACGGCACTCATATATTTGGTCAAAAACCAGCCAAGATATACCAATGCAAATATATTTTTCAGATATGATTTGGATTTAAATCATAGACTTTGGGTGAAGCAGATTATAAACCTCCATCATGTGGAAAGCATTTTCTACCCAGTGGAAGGCCTAAAGAGAAAGACTGACGGCCCCCCGTGAAAGAGGAACGTCTGTCTCCAGATGGCCTTTGGGCTGTGTCGCACTCTCCCCGCTTCTTTCAGGCCCCAGTGGCTGGCCTACCCTGCAGTGTGGATTCGTCAGCCTCCACAACTGCATGATCCAGTTCTTCAAAACCAATTTACCCTCTCTCTCTCCCTCTCTCTAGCCCCCCACACACGTGCACACACACACACACACACACACACACACTGTTGATTCTGTATCTCTGGCGAAACCCTGACTAATTGTCTCAGAAACCTCCACGAGAACGTTACTCTGTAATGAAGAAGTTTCATGGCACTGTTCCAGGCCTATCATGTGAGAGAATTCAGATACTGTATGGGAAGCATTGGAATAAGAAAAAAGAAAGGGAGAAAGAGGGAGAGAAAAGGCACCAAAGGACACTTTAAGAAAAGTGGAGCAAATATACGTAAAATATACGTAAAATAAACAAGGTTTTTAAGAGGTACAGTTCCTAAAGACTGCACATTGGGAAATTCCCAGCAAGAGCATGGAAAATGGCCTTGAACAATTGTCCTAAGACAACAGAGATGTATTTTGGCCCAGATCAGCATGAGAAATGGATAGAAGTCACACATGAAAGAGAAATGTTGGAATTTCAACAGTCAAGGAAAGGAATGTGAATGAAACCAGTCCCACAGTAGTTCCTTACCATATTAGCAAAGTTCACCATGAATAGTGAATTAAAATATAAATCACAGGCCAGTAGGTGGCATACAGGTTAAGGCGAATGAACTCCCACATGGTCAAGCACAATTTCAGCCCTGGACCTGGAGGCTTGAAACTCACTGTAGGCATGTTTGCACGCATGCCGAAAATCCCAGGAGGAGAATGGAAGAGAAAGGACTATGGCATGGCCATTTGCCCCCACTCAGGAAGTGATTTTTCACATTCTCTTGCTCTCTGGCAAGCCCACTGCCCTATAACAAAAATCTCTGTCTCTCTCTTTCTCTCTCTCTCTCTTTAGATATATGTATGTATATATATAAATCATAATCTTCTATGTGCTCCTCTGTCTCTTGCTCACATATGTGCTCTATCACAGATAAAGAGAAAAGAAACTAAAATAAATGTACTGCACTGGTTATATCCATTTTTACTCACTTAACATCACGTCAGCCTAGTAAGAACGCAATGTTGGGACCAGCAGGTAGTGTAGTGGTTAAGGCACTGGACGCTCCCACATGGCCGACCATGGTTAAAGTCCTGGACCTACTGGCTTGTCTTTACACTTTCCCTCTCTCTCTCTCCCTCCCCTCTCTCTCTTTCTCTCAGGTCAAATTAAAATAAATAAACAAATAAATAAAAATTAAATAAATAATTCTTTTAAAAGCCCCCACAATGTCTCTCAGTTAAAGAAATAGATGAATAAACATTGTATAATCGGCATAATGGATGCTTTATGTTATCCTAGGTAGAAAGCATTTAAATGGCATTTAAAGTTCCAAATTTTTTTATTCTAAGATAATTTTATTCCTCACATCTTGGCATTTGTGAAATCTATAAGTGTGATAAAAATCGATGCCTTGTTAAGCTTATTTATTTACTTTTTTAAAGAGATATTTTCACTGTAGGGTGTGTGCACTCACCGGAGAGATAGAGACACAGAAAGTGAGAAATCAGTCACTGGGAGGATGGCTACACCACAATCTCTTTTCCTCTATTCTCCTCTCAGGATTTTGAGCACACACGCACATGCCCCAGCATGAGTTGGACTCAAACCACATTAGACTATGTGAGAGTCAAGTGATGTAACCATTATGCCATCCGCTGGTCCTTTCTTCTTTTTTTTTTTTTCTTTTGACAAAGAGTTTTTACAATAGGGTGTGTGAGCTCACTGGCGAGACAGAGACAGAGAGAGAGAAAACGAGAAATCATTATCTGGGGAGGATGATCATGCTGCTATTTCTTCTCCTCCATTTTCTTCTCGGGATTTTGGGCATGCATGCACATGAGCTCAGCACGAGTTTGAAACCACTGGATCTGAGAATCAAGCAGCAGTTGGCCATGTGGGAGTCCAGTAGCAAAAGCAGTATGCCATCTGCTGGTCCCAAACTTCTCATATATTTTTTTAAAGACTTATTTATGTAATTTAATTTATTATTGTTATTTTTTTATGTGACTGGAGAGAGACAGAGAGAGAGAGAGAGAGAGAGAGAGAGAGAGAGAGAGAGAGAAAGTGAGAAAGCAAGCTGCCAGGTCCAGGACTTGAACCGTGGTTGGATATGTGGGATTCAATACCCTAACAACCATGTCACCCGCTGACCCCAGTTTGTCATGTTTTAATTACCAAATTTTTTGTTTGTTTCATAGTTCTGAAGTTGATAGTTTACTATTGGGTTGTCAGGAAAGTCATGATGTATTTTTGCATAGAAAAACAGAAAAATATATCTTGACTTTCCTGACAACCTGATACATTTGATAAAATGAAATGTATGTTTGGTTTTCCTTTAATCATATTTCCCTCTGCAGTATACAGTTATTAAAATAACAATTTATAGAGGTTATCTCTTAGCATTTTAATTTACGTGTGTGTGTGTGTGTGTGTGTGTGTGTGTATACACACAGGGCTTTGAAGAGAGAACCTGCTATGCAAAACAGACTTTAGATTATTTTAAAATAAAAATGATTTTTTAAATTGTGAAATTTTGGTCAAAGAGTTTGAACCAATTATATTAGAAGACTATTAATTATATCAGCGACAATGAGATTTACATAGCAAGAATTTGGAACTTCAACTTGGAACCCGATTTTTAAACTTTATACTTATAAACTTACAACGCCATAGCATTAAAGCTTGTATGAAAAAGGTCAGCAATCTTCTAAATATAAACATCTTGCATGAATATAATAGTTGAAGAAGTAAATGGAAACGTCAGTACTAAATGCAAATTTCCTGAATCTGAACTTTCCTTCTTCTCCACAACACTATAGCAGAGTATAGAAGAACAAAAAGGAATGGAACTTTATTATCCTTTCCGTTCACTAGCAGAAGAAAGGTTACTAAAATTAAAAAATGTGTATCCAGTATTTCTATTTAACATAATATTTCTAGAGGAAAAAGTAAATTCTCTATTTTTCCTGCACATTCTACATTCAATACAGATTTGAACTAGTTTTGTGTCCATGTGCGACTCTTCTGCTTTCTAAACACTTTCTAGCAAATTGCTTTAGGGAATGGTCATATTTTCAATCACAAAAACACATTAGCTGTCTGAAACTTAAATGATTTTTTTGTATTTTAAATCCCCACAAGGCCTGACAAGGTGAACTCATTGGCAAAGCAAGCGTACGTGGTCTGGAGTGAGAGGACATTTCTTCTTCTTCCCTCTCCCTCACCCAGATTAAGTGAGGGACAATCCAGACTCCAACAGAGCTTTACATTACTGAGCTCTGGAGTCTCAGAGCTAGCCAGTACATATACGGGAACTTCAAGTTCGTGGAAAATGAAATTAATGGAGTTCATTTTGGTGCAAAAAAAAAAAATTGAAATTTGTGTTCAGTTCCTCTATAATACTCATTTCCCTAAGTTTGTGAAGAACCATTTTGTTGTTGTTGTATTGTTGAATGAGTGACCGTATGCATAAACATGCCTCACCCACTGGGTGCTCTCACTAACACCCTGCTTGCAATAATATTACACTTGGCACCGTAGGCAGCAGAGAAAGAGGAGAGAAGAAAGGAAGAAGAAAGTCTGATATCTGTATTTCTACAGGGTAGGAGATGATGAGAGGAAGTCCCTGAGAACAGCTCCTTTATGGACAGCACAGACAATATTTACTGTTTGATTCAGAGCTTCCCAGACACAGAAGCAGAAAGAGTCTGCAGAGAGACCAGAGTTCACAGCCATAATCATCCACTGCTAGTTGGAAAGCCTCTCAGAGAGATCACTTTGCAGAGGATTTGTCTTTAGGGTGTTTCCTGTGATCAGAGTACTTGACCAGTGGATCATGATGGGGTACCACATTCCGCTTATGTTCATACCCTCCTAGGACTTCTAAGCTCCATAAATGCTAACTCATACCACGCTCAAAAAAAGCCTTCTAGCAAATTCCCTCAATGTGTGGCTAAGGCGTAAGTGTTCCAAAGCGGATTTTGTGAGTAATTGCAGTGGTGGTGTGTGTGCTGGCCACCCTTTGGAGATGAAGGCAGTGCATTTCACAGATGCCCCTTCTCAGTGATCACCAAGTAGTAAAAATTAATGAGACACTTTGCTGGCACTTTTACTAGAGCCACAGCAAGCTTAGCCCTTGGATCTATTAGTTCCTTCCAGGCTGCCCAGCATCCTGGACATCTGCAATGACATCAGAGCTCATGTCCTGTAAGGAGCGGAGCAGCTCTGTGCGGGGCAAACACCCATGGGCCCCCATTCCATCTTGAAGGAGCACTCACCCTCCCTGGGCTGCACTGCACCCCTACCTCCCACATGCTGTCTGGTACTCAGCTATGGAATTCTCAGACCCTAGGACCGGGCAGAGCAAGCACTCCCCTCTCTGTTCTGTGTACTTGGTAGAGAACCAGGTTCGCAGAGAGTTTCCGGAAACTATTCGCTGAATACACAAATGAACAATGGTTCCAAAAGAAAGATAGATATGTCTGTTTGCAGCTTCTTTAAATGATTTAGTAGAATACATTTTTACTTAAACTCAAAAACATTTTGCTTACACTCCTGTAGTAGGTGACCTTTTCTTGAGTTTTCACACCATCATGCTCCCTGCTGCAGGAGAGGACTGGGAGGGGTTTTCATATGTAATGATTCCTTTTGCCTCCCCAGTCCTTTCCATAGCTAATTCTATGGTTAAACACTGTTATGTATAATGAACAGGTTAACTATATCCTTGAGGGAATATACCCAGAGTGCAAGACGAGCATGGGTTTCCCCGTGATATGCTCTCCTGGCACCACAAACAGCCCTAATTTCCAGAAACCAGTGCAACTGCATGTCTGCCCTCTATGCCTCTTCCTCTACCTCCCACCCTTCTAAATCCTTCAAGTCCCATAGCTTTACGCCTCGATTTACTTCTAGCATCTAGAGAAGTGAGGCACACAGATGAATGCCCAGAATGTTTTTCAATTGTAAGAAGACTGGTAGACTGGGCCAAGATCCTGGAGAGTTAGAATGACCATCTGCCACCATGGATTGCAATGGAGCTAAGCTTTTTGGACAAAATGGATTTCTTCTTTAGGGCCTGGTTTGATGTGCATCAGTTAGCAGGACTCACCTACTATTACTGGTATAGAAAAATGTGATTTCTTCGGTCGTTAAGCCATAGATTAAAGGAAATAGAAATACATAGGGATAATTAGGGAGTTAGGGGGAGACTATAGAAAAAGTTCTCACGAGGACAAGAGAACATGGAAAACAAGATCCCAAGACTAGAAATAAATGTTTGTTTGTTTTTTTTTTTTCTTTTTATTAAACTATGATCAAAGCTTTACTATTCTTTCAATCTTCCTGTCTCTGTGGCTAGAGAGCAGGCCTGGGATTCAGGGGATAGAGGAGCTAACCTCCCCCTTACTTCTTGAGGGTCCTGGCCTGGTCTGATAAACCTCACTGCTCTAACCCTCTACCTGAGAGAGATGGCCCAAGAGAGCTTTTGTTTCTAATTTTCATGTCTTTTTTGCAATCTTCATTTTTTTTTGAAAAGGAAACAGGAAAATGGATGTGATATTTCCTTCCTCCCCTTTATTCTCTCCTTATCATATTGTACTTCAACTCTCCATCTTTAGATAGCCAATGCTGTCAAGTTTTCATTAAACCTTCATAGACATAGATAAACTTTTTGGGCAACATGTTCTATGTAAAGACTAAGCTTAATACTAAGGGCCTATAAATAGGCATATACTCATAAAGATGTTAAATCCTAGTTTTAATAAAGCCTGTACCAACTTAGATGAGAAAAGTTATTATACATAGAGTATAAAACCCCATAAAACCACATAAATTCTTTGAGTGCATTTCCTGTCCATACAGTTTCCTATTGCATCCAATGTCTAGGGCAAAGACTATTCATGGCATCATTTGGTTAGTTTGAGATCATCTGTGGGTGTGGAGGATCACTATCTACTTTCATATACACACAGCAATTACGTTTGCTGCAATAGGAAAAAAATGGCTACTTTTTAGACACATACACTTTGACTTCTGTATGAACAATGTAAGTATTGCAAAATTATCTTGATAGACAAAGCACTGGTGATTTTCTTGCACAATTCCACACAGACGTGACTTGGAGAACAAGTTTCCAGGGGTTGGGTCATATCTTATTCTTTCAGTCAATGAATAATTTGTTGATAAGTTATTTACAAATAAGTAGGCAACTTTGGTCAAAAAGTTGGAGATTTAAAATTGGCAGTATTAAGTCTTCACAGACTTAAAGACCATCTTCATTTTCTTCATTTTTTTTAGGTTATTTTTGCCACAGGGTGTGTGTGCTCACCGAAGAGGGAAAGTGAGAAATGACCTCCCAGGTGAATGACCATGAAACCATCCCTGTAATCCCTTCTATTCTTTTCCTGGATTTGGGGCACACACATACATACACGTGATTAGTGTGTTTTTCAAGCCCCTGGATCCAAGACTAGAACTGCCGTAGGCCATGTAGGTACTCAGCACCTTAAGCACCATGCCACCTACTGGCTCCACATCCTTATTTCTTCAGCATGCATTTATGTTTGGTGTGGCAGACCACAACGTTGGAAATGCACATCCATTTGGTGGAAACTCTGGGTAACATTTTATTATTTCCCCATAGGCAGTCACATTTTTAAAAAGAAAGTACCATTATGAATGCTTAATCTAGTCAACTCAACTTTTACATGTTTTGCAAACAAATTATATATACTTTTTGTTAAACATCACAATTCCAGGAATAAAGACAAATGTGTCCCTAACACAACTTACTATTTTACTTCAGCAAAATTAAACCATGATTCTTCTATACTCAACTCAAAAAGGCAACAATTTTCTACCTCAAAGGCATGATATAAACTGAGTCTAATAGGCCAGTGTATTATAGTGGAGAAGTTTGTTTCAAGGAAGAAAAAATGAAATCATAGCTGAGGAAATACCGAGTTCATTCATAGCACAATGGAACATCCAATTGAAATGGAACCAACTTAAATGAAGTTTGCAAAAGGGTGGTGGCCACTAGAAATTGTGGTTCAGAATATTTATAAAGCCTTGCTTCTCTGTATCCCAATGTAAGGTCACATAGAAATCCCTCTGTCTTTGTTATAAAAACAGACATAAAAAAAATTCCTCCAAGTGATTAAGTCTGTGAGGCACAGCTCATTCAATGATATCTGTAGAGCAGACATGGTTTTCAGAAGAGTATAGAAAACTGGCTTCATAGTTTCATGGTTTTGGGGGAAACCTGCCAGTAAGAAGTCAATGTCCAGCTCCCAGAAGTTGAGCCCACTAGAAGGGAATCTTAGATTCAGAACCCAAAAGGAAACCTGTGAATTAGGGCAGCCCTAACTTTCTACCCATGCAAACCTTCAATAAAAGATGCAACTTCAGGACCAGCCTGTGGCATGGTGGTTAAGGCAAATGGCTCCCACATGGTCAACTGCACAGTTCAAGTCCTGGACTTGGCAGCTTGAGAAACACACCAGGTGTGTGTGTGTGCATGCATGCTCTAAATTCCAAAAGGAAAAATGGAAGAGAAGGGACTGCAGGGTGGCCATCCCCTGTGGGCAGGGGGTACTTTCTCACTTCCTCTCTCTCTCTTTATCTCTCTCCAGTGAGCACATGTGTCTTCTATAATTTTTTTTTTAAATGCAACTCTAGAAGGCAGAAATAGATTGGAATGTGAGCTCCATCAAAATAAGCACATCATAATCTACTGCTAAAAAAGTCCATCTGCTCCATTTTGGCCCCCATTTGTTTTCTTGTTTATTCCACATCCTCACCTACTCCTGTCCCTCACACACACCATTTACTCTCTTCTTATAACACTCCATAGGCTTTTAATAAACATGAAATCACATGAGTTGTAGTGCACATTAAGTCTTATAAGATTACTAGAAAAAAGTAAAAAGCTGAAGACATAATATGGAGCAAAGTGAAGGGATGATAGGTTCAATGAGGTTAAATAATGATATCGACCATGGTGCTAATAATTATTGCCATCTTGTTGAAAGATGTCTGGGCACATACACTCTTTAAGGCACTCTAACAGACTTCCAATGTATTTGTGCTTCTTTTTTATAAGCCTGTCCTAAATTTTTCCTGACACAGAGAATTGATGTCACTAAAACAGAACAAGATTTATGGTCTAATAAATGTAATTATCTACTCTTGCTGCCACAGGGTTTCTTATGCTTTCCAATGCACCAACATCTTTTCACATTTTTCATTCAATAAAATCTCATTTCATGGTCACCTCTTCCAAGATGCCTTCCCTGCCTTGCCCAAAGGCTTGGCATGATATACCATCAAGAACTAACTCTGGGACTGCAGTCCACAGTCTTTCATGTGTTGGCTGTTCTGTTTTGTTTTATTTTACTTGCCTCTCTCTACTTTTGTTTCAGTTCTTGTTGTCTTTAAATAGGATGTTTTCTTAGATACAAAAGGAATAGATGACGATGAAAAAGATTAACTTGTAAGACTCTGGTAATGGATGTACATCAAGGATAAGCAACAATAGATATTTCTGTAATCCTTTAGATTCAAAACTGGTTCAATCAGAATCCTCCCCCCCAAATAAGTGCACAATTTCATTTCTTTGAGGGTAAAACATCTGCGACCAAAAAGAGACAGCTGTTGTAATGACTTCCCAGTGATATTAATATGTAGAATAATTATGAAAAACAGAGCAATCTGTTATTAAGAACAAGTGTGGCTGAATTAGAATTTATCTCTGGAGCTTTATGTAAGAGTGGATCATCTACATTTTATAATCTTCAGAATTGTTAAAAGTGCTTTCATAGCCATCATTTTCACTTCTTAGTTTTGTCCTCTACTGATAGCCCTGAGATGCCCAAACCGGTGTCACCATTTCCTCTTTATGTGTGAAGAAAATAAAAGGCATGATGACCAAGACATTTTCCTAAGCTGAAGCTCAGTGCTGTTGGACAAAGTAGAAGCAGCAATGATTGGGCCAGATAATGAGATAACCCTGGGAAGAAATGATATAAAGTCCAATTTACTTTGAAACTTTTACCTTATGGCATCACTTAGTCTCATCTTCTCTTTGCAAACTTTGCCATAATTTTTCCCCTTCACTTATTGCAGAGCACATGTGCAGGCATGTGAAACAAAAGGCAAGAGACAGACGGCACCCTCTACAGAGACTGGTCATGTTGTGAGCCCTTCTCTCCCGTCCTCTAGCCAGGCTGATCTTGGGCATGCATGTACTTACCTGGTGTGTTTTAGGCTGACCAGACCGAGGATTCAAACCAAGACCACCATGTGGTTTCTCTTGAGGAACACATTATCACTCTGCATGGAGCCAGACCCACTACCTCAGTGCCTTTGTACATGTTGCTCTGGTCTCTGGTGCTTCCTTTGTCTAAGTAGCTCTAGACTTTTTCCAGATGTCAGCTCAGTGGTCTAAGATATGCCTTCTTTGATATTCCTACCTGATCAACTGCCCTTTATCACATACCCTGTGCCCATGTATCCATGCCCTTCTTTGCAATACGGAGCAAAGCTGGAATTTCTAATGTTCTGTGCGTGGTTCCTTGAATTACATTAACTTCTCCATGTGAGCTGTAAATTATGAGGACAAAATCTTAATTTTGGACTTTTTTTTTTCCATGTTAATCATGCCTGACTAGAACAGTAGCTGAAATTGGTTGTAATGTCCAAATTGACCAAACATTCATTGCATGTGCATCCTAAAGCTAGCTACTCTTCAGCTTGAGAGCAACATTTCTTTCTTTATGTTAAAATTTTGCTTTAAAAAAATAAACAAAGAAGACATGGAGGTCTCTTAGAGAGGCAAGAATCTCAGACAACATTCAAGTGGAGAGAGCCATCTATAATACTCCCAGAGTCCCTGTCTACAGTTATGTCCTATTTGCTCAATTCACTCCAAAACAAGCTCACTCAAAGAGTTCCTGCTTGCTCATGCTTCATTCCCTGCAAACTCATTTGTAATAAGAAGTTTCTGCATGGCAAAAGACACAATAATTAGTGTGAATAAATAGCCTTCAGAATGGGAAAATATTTTTGTAAACTATGCGTCAGATAGGGGACCGGTAACCAGAATACACAAGGTACTCAAACAGCTGTCCCAAAAAAGATGATTAACGCTATCAAAAGATGACAGAATGAGTTGACAAAACAACTATCTAAGGAAGACATACGAATAGCCAAAAAACATATGAAAAAATGCTCAGCATCCCTCATTGTAAGGGAGATGCAGATCAAAACCAAAATGAGAGAGCTCCTAACCCCAGTCAGAATGACTAAAATTAAAAAGAAAACAAAAAATGATAAGTGCTGGTAGGAGTGCGGTGAAAAAGGAACTCTCCTACACTGCTGGTGGGAATGTAAATTGGTCCAGCCATTCTGGAGAACAATTTGGGAATTCTTCAAAGACCTACGACTAGAACTACCATATGATCCAGTAATCCCACTTTTGGGCATCTGCCTAAAGGACAGAAGAATTCTCAATCAGAAAAGTCCTTGCACATCCATGTTTATTGCAGCATTATTCACAAGTGCTAAGACATGAAACCAACCCAAATGCCCACAAACAGATGAATGGATTGAAACTCTATGGGATGTATATACTCTATAGAATACTACTCAGCAATAAAAAAATTAAAAAATAAAAAAAAAAAAAAAACAAGACCCTGGCTTTTTACAAAAAGTGGATGAATATGGAAGATTTACTGTTGAGTGAAGCAAGCCAGGCGATGAATGATAGACATTGTATGTCTCCATTTAATATATACTGAGTGTGCGCACTCTATGGGTGAAACTAAATGACTAAAGGTTATAGAAACTAAGTAAATGGTTGTGAATACCAAATGCAGTGTGGGAAGAAGTTGAGTAAAGGAGTAAAGTCTGAGGAAGGACATTAAGGAGAAAAATAGAGAGGCAAGGCATTTATGGGACAAGGAAATGGATTATTATCTGAAGGTAACTTTCTAGTATGGTGAACTGGACTGGTGAGAAATGTACACATGTTGGAATATTCACTTTGTAAGCTAAGTAACGTGATTTTGAATGTATAAAAAATAGAAATAAAACAAAATAAAAATTTTAAAAATAAATAAGAAATAGAAATAAAAAATGTAAAAAGAAATTACAAAACATTTAAAGAGTCAATAACTCCAAATCATCATATTTCTTATCACTATAATATTTGATTTTAGCAGAAAGTAAAACTGTAAATTAAAAGAACACATGTTTCTGGGACCAGCAGTTAGTGTAATGGCTATGTTGCTGGACTCCCATGTAGTCGACCGCGGTTCAAGTCCCGGATCTGGTGGCTTAAAACTCACGCCAGGCACGTGTGCGTGTGTGCCCAAGATCCCGATAGGAGAATGGAGGAGAAGGGATTGCGGCGTGGCCATCTCCCCTGGGGGGTGATCTCTCGCTTTCTATCTCTCTCTCTGTCTCTGTCTGTCTGGCGAGTGCACGTGCCCTACAGCAAAAACCTCTCTTAAAAAAAAAAAAAAAAAAAAAAAAAAAGAACACGTTTCTTTGTGTGATTTCAGACTGCTAGTGTTTCCCGTTCTCAAGCAACCGTGATGCACAAATCTGTCCACTGACGAAGCCAACCATCTTTCTTTGCCCAGGAAAGTCCCTTCTCCAAGCAATGCCTCGCAGGAACAGGAGAGGTCAAGAGTTGAGATTCTGGCAATGGGCACTGGTGGTTGTGGGCCAACTACAAAACACACTTGGTAGTCTAGCAGATGAGGAGTGCACAAAGCACTGAGTGGATACGACATAGATTGCACACCTTCCATAATTGCTATTTGATTTCCCCAACCATGATTCGCAGTTCAAAATGATGGATCATCCATTTCTGCATCATTTTGAATGAGATTTAAATACATGGCAATGAGTCTTAATAGCTTTCTAGTTTACCTATGGTCAATTATAATGCTTTTTATCAAAGTTGTATAAGTTTTATTTTTACATTATGGACATCATGACCATGTTTCCTAAGAGTTCAGTTAGCAAAAGTGAGAGTGATTACACCACCATGCCAGCATTACCCAGACAAAATTCACTGTCAAAGAAGACTAAACAACTTTATTACTTTAACGGCAGTTAGAAAAACACTGTCAACTAACTAGATCAGGGATGTTACAGCCTAACCAAAACAGAGCATGCTACACAGTGTATGACTATACAGAAATAACTTGGGTTTGGGCATGGTGGAAAAAGAGGTGTGAAAGTACACAAGGAGACTGAATCTCACAACTACAACATAAGACAGGGCAAGTGTTTCTCAATCAGTCAAAGGACTGTGTCTCCCAAAGCCATCTACCCTCTGTGAAACACAGAGGTGACGCAATTAGCTTGAATATACCACACAAACTAACACGCATCTTCATATCATTTTCTTGATGGTTCAAGGACATAGCAAACTTCCATTTTCTGAATCAGAGGTTGCATCTAAAATGTTCTGTGTTTGAAAAAAGGGAAGAATTTTGACAACAGATATGTTGGCCCATATAGTACATGACTGATTTTCTGAGATCCTACCAACAACTGGGATATAGAGTGATGCATTCAACTTCAGCAAGAACAACAACAAAAATCTCAAAAATGCATTCCAGCCTCTTCAGTACCTTAATTTGAAAAATGGAGTTTTAACTTGTCATATTGATTTCTATGAAGATTGTAATGAAATGACAGAGAGAATACAATGAAACTCATTTATTCATGATATCTTATCAATGAAAGGAGGCTCCATTACTATCTCTAGAGAGCAAAAATATGTATCTTGGCAAGTTCTATTCATACTATAAACTCTACACACCATCCTCCTTTAAAAAAATGTACTTTCTAAATGTCCTGAATACATTGTACATGTCCCTGTTACAACGGGGTATGATTTGCTTCCCTATGAGGTTGAGCCTTTGATAATAAAGTGTTGGTCTCTGTTCCATTTCCTCAAACCATGCAAAAGAACTCTATGAGATTTTTGAACTCCTAAGTAGAAAAGAGATAGTCTTTGTAGAGAAGATGGCTACCATTGTTGTAAACCATAGAAAAAATGATAAAATGTTGTCTGCCTTAAGATAATATTTTCAAAGTATGAAAAAGAGAATATCCTTCACTAATTTGGGTGACCGCTGAGGATGAGAATGGAGAAAGGATTACAATCAAATAGAAACAATTTCTAGAGGGGCTGGCAGCTGGTGTGGTGGTTAAAGATGCTGGACTCCCACATGGCTGACTGCAGTTCAAGTCCCAGACCTGGCAGCTTGCTTTCTCATTCTTTCTCTTTCTCTGGCTAAATAAAAAAATAAACAAATAAAAAAGTTACATTTAGAAAAATGCACGCTTTAAGAAAAAGGAAACATTTTCTGGAAATAAACATGTTGCTTCTTCAAAACCATTCAACGGCCTTTGATGGCACCAATACTCCTATTGAGGGGACATTTGGCTTGACAGTCCATTGGACGGACACTTGGAATCCATGTCATGTGGGTCTGATAAGAGCAGATCTGCAAGTCACAGTGACATTTATGCCTGACTGTCTTCATTTTTACCACAACAAAGAATAGAAGGATGTCCTGATGACTTCAGAAGTCCAAAGAAGTACTGAAAAAGGAAACAAAGATTTACCATAACCTACTATTCCAATGGAATAGAGGTATAGTAGTACCCATGGAATACAGGCATGTTTTAAATAGAGGTATGTGAAGAAGCCTTATTATATTGTATTTTTCTAAAATTCTTACATTTATTAATCTTAAGAATGCATAATATAGACAGCTTTCAAAATGGAAACATCCAATAAAAATTTAACAAGAATTTAAAATAAATCACTGTATCAGAAAATAGAAATGCTATAAAACTATTTGACTAGTTATACTTCTAAATATTATTCATTGACACTGCTAGCTGATCTTAGTGTTGATTTATTTCAGAGTATTTATGAAACAAAAACTTAAATACAACATACATAATTTTAGATAAATGTCTGTGTTTTCTATTTTTGTTCAAGTTATAATTCATATTTATATTATTATTGTTTAATATCGTCAAGAATTGCACCTTTTTTTAAGATAGGTTTTTGCTATAGGGCATGTATGCTCGCCAGAAAGACAGAGAAGGACAGAGAGAGAGAAAGCGAGAAATCACCCCCGGGAGTATTGCCACGGCACAAACCCTTCTCTCCAGATTTGGGCATGCGTACACATGTGCCCAGTGTGAGTTTAAGCCACCCAGTCTGGGACTCAAACCTTGGTCGACTACATGGGACTCCGGCAGCGTCAGCATTATGCCATCTCCTGGTCCATGTTTTGCTTTAATAGAGTCTGAATTTCCCCTGGGTTGTCTCTACAAATGTGGTCAGTCTGACCACCAAGCTTATGTGCCATTCTCAAGACAAATCGCTCCCTCCTTCCAAGGGAGACTTTCTTCAATTACCTTTTTTTTTTTTTTTTTTTTTTTTTTTGAGAAGTTTTGGCTATAGGGCACGTGCACTCGCCAGACAGGTTGAGAGAGACAGAGAGACAGAAAGCAAGAAATCACCCCTGGGGGGGATGGCCACACCGCAATCCCTTCTCCTCCGTTCTCCTCTCAGGATCTTGGGCACGCACGCACACGCGCCCAGCGTGAGTTTTAAGCCACCGAGTCCGAGATGCAAACTGCGGTTGACTACATGGGAGTCCAGCGACATAGCCATTACGCTAACTGGTGCTCCCCTCAATTACATCTTTGAAGATGATTTACGATCAGCATACATGGGCCTGGCCCTACAGCCTCACACTTAAGGGAGCTGGACCCCACATGGCTGATCATACAGTTCAAATCCCTGCCTAAGAGCTTGGAAACTATGCTGTTTCTAGGTACATGCAAGCCCCAGGCCCTAACAGGATGCAGAAATGCAGGAGAAGGTATCACATGCTGCAACAGCTAATGCTTTCTCTCTCTTCTCTCTCCCTCTCACTCTCTGTTTCTCTCTGCTGAGCACTAAATCCATTTGGCAATTTTTTTTTAATAAAAAAGATCTACATCCATTACTATCCCATCAATAAAGGCTAACATATTTATTTACTTTAATTGCTAGAGGGTGTATGTGCTCACTGGAGAAAGTCAAAGAGTGAGGAAGTGAGAAAATACGTTCCACAGGGATGGTAACATTGCAACCCTTTCACTGCCATTTCTCCTTTTGGAATGTGGGTGTGCACTCATACATGCCTGGCATGTTTTTTTCAAACCACCGAATCTGGGACTTGACCCACAGTTAGCCATGTAGGATCTAGTTGCCTTCATCATCACACTACCTGCTGGCCCAATAAATGTTTTTTATTAACCAAAGTAATTAAAATAAGTAATCTTCAGTGCCACCCCAGCACTGTGGATATGACTTTCTTATCACTTGATTAGCATTATAACAGTCTGGTGCATGCAGGTCATACTGATCTATATAGACTGCCCCGGTGGGGAACCCTTCCTTGTAACTTCATGTGCGTACAGCACCTCTGGTTGATGGGGGCCTTTAATTAATGATGATTAAATGTGTCTTTGCTACACCTGGTAATTGAATACAACAAAACAACTAAATTACAAATTAGCAAATCTGCCATACACAAGCAGATAAAGGCAGCAATTGCAAACTTAATCTGTTTCCAGATCATCAGAATTTTTGCCCTTGTAAAAACAGAATACAATTTTGTGAAACACAACTATATTGTCTGACTGCCCCATAAGTTCCGATTTTTATAAATGCAAAAAAACAAACAAACAAACAAACAAACAAAAAAAAACCAGATAAAACCATCAGATGTGCTGTTTTATTAATTGGATGTTAGATGTGATTTTGGTGATATATTTAGATATTTCGCATCAAACAAGTCCTGTACACAGGGTTTATGTTCAAATGAAAAGAGTAATATCTGGTGAAAATTTATTCCATATCGAAACAAACAAATTGGGAAAATACAAATTGCATGGCAAATGTGTTAAACAGGTATCACGCACTGAACTGCAGAAAGGCTAGGCGAAGATTGCCACTGTCGATCCATGACAGAATAACTACTGTTGAAGAATCTGGGGAACCAGCAGTTAGCATAAAGGCTATGTTGCTGGACTCCCACGTAGTCGACTGCGGTTCACGTCCCGGACCTAGTGGCTTAAAACTCACGCCGGGCGTGTGTGCATGCGTGCCGAAGATCCCAAGAGGAGAATGGAGGAGAAGGGATTGCGGCGTGACCATCCCCCCCTGGGGGGTGATTTCTCGCTTTCTGTCTCTATGTCTCTCTCTGTCTGTCTGGCGAGCGCACGCGCCCTATAGCGAAAACCTCTCCAAAAAACAAAAAAAAAAAAAAAAAAAGAATCTGAAGGACTTAGGAGAGAATTGTGACAGTATAAGAACAATTTAAGTTGAGAACAAGAAGAAAGCCCTGGAGATGTCTGATTTCTGGTTATTGTTAAAAATGGCTTCAAATTTCTAGAAGTCAATTGAATTTGAGCAGTTGTTTTGAAGGGTAAACTGGTTTCATGCAGAAAGAGATATGGGAAGATGATTAATGATCAAAGGGCAAGATTTATTGCTGCAATTTTGAGAAGAGCAACTGGTGGAAAGAAGGCAGGAGGACAAAGCAGAAATGAGAAGTAATTTGATAACTCAGAGACTCCTTGCAAATGAGACTACCTTGTAATGAAAGAGAGGGAATGTTAATGAATACAAGCAGATTATGGAAAAATTAAACAGGAATTTGACTTTTATTCTTGCTCTTAGTATTGTTTTAAAAATAAAGTTTCTTCCTCAAGTGAAATGTAAACAGTAATTCTGACAATTGCTGCACAGTACACAGTTAGAAGGCAAGACAGAATTCTCCTCTTATCCTAAAACATCTTGCTGGGAACAGGTAGAAGCAGTGTTCATTCAGAGCCACCTAATAAGAACGGATATATGTAGGATGAGTCATAGAGTAGCAGTAATCACATTTTTTATTTTAATTTTATTTATTTAGAGAGATTTTTACTATACGGCACATGTGCTTGCCAGAGAGACAGAGACAGAAAGCGAGAAGTCACCCCCCTATGAGGGATGGCCATGCAGCAATCCCTTCTCTGTCCTCTTGAGATCCTGGGCATGCATGCACACATGCCCAGCAAGAGTTTTAAGCTGCTGTCCTAGGTCCTGGACTCAAATAATGGTCAGCTACACGGGAACCCAGCAATGTAATCATTACACCATTTACTGGTCCCAATATGACTTTTAAAAAGCTTTATTTATTTCTAACATGTGTGAGAGATCAAGATAGACAAAGAGACAGTACCTGAAATAGGATCTCGATGGCCTGATCCACCCCAACATCAGCCAGTGCTGGGTCCAGGCAGACACGGGCCTGGAGCCCTCAGGGCGGCCTCCAGGCGTGAACCAGACCCTTCCCAGGAGAGTCAGCCTAGCAGACCATCGCGTTTTACAATCACACTACTGGGTAGCCCCACTGATGACGTTGCTTTACCCTATGTGTGTACACGACTGTGTACCCTACCTAGCTACAACACACATACAAGCACACACATAACCTGGTGCAGCCCGAATGAAAGCTAAAGCTCACTGAAGACACTCACCAGTAAAACTAAGATGATGTTTGATTTTTAAACATTTTAATTTTTGTCAATAAATTAATTCTAGAAGTGTTACTTTATAACACTTTTAATATAGAGCACTTAAAAGGCAATGATTTCAAACAATAAAAGTGAAATTTTTTCCTCAAACATTTTGAGAATTATTTATCTACAGAGCTTACAAACTATTAAAATTAAATCACTGTCTTAACACTGAAAGTTGCACATGCCATACAAGCTCTGTATTTCCTAATCAGTTGAGTTTTATTTATTGCATAAAATGTCATCTTACATCTTTCACCTACAAAAACACTAACTTTGAATAAAGAGATTGCAAAATGAATTAGAACCCAATTAAAATTGGTTCTGGGGAAGGGGACACCACAGTGCTACTCAATTAAAAAAATGTATAGTTCAAAGTTTATGGTTAATACCTATTATGCCATGAATTCATAGGGAATAGGTTCCAGAAGCTCAGGCTCCTTTCCATTGGTTCTCACAAAGTGTGCTTCTCTGGGTGGAGCAGGCTGGTGCTTCAGCTGAACCCAGATCCCTTTCTCTTTGGCTTCCTTCTTTTCCTGGTCATTTCCCCTCACACGCTTTAGGAAGCTGTTCCTGCTCTTAGAATGCTTCATATGCTCAATTCGCACATTAGTTCTCTTGGCAAGAATCTTGCCCTTAACTTGTCTGTCTATAATGCCAACAACATGCTGGGTAACATTGTAGACTTTTCTGGTTTTGCCATGGTAACATTTGGGGGCATTCTTTTTTGATCAGTACCCATTCCCTTGATGTTTACAATATCACCTTTTTTAAAGATTTGCATATATGGTGTCAAAAGAATGACTCCGCATTTTCTATAAGGCCTAGTGAACATAGATTGGGTGCCTCTCCTCTTTTCTGCTGTGTTTGTCATTTTGGCGAATTAACTGGAAGATAATGGTTATAGACAAAAGGGTATGCCATAAAATCTTTTTGAGGTGACTGTCTCAGAAGCAGTAAAGACCCTAATTTTCAGTTAGAAATTCTAGATCATGTGTTACAGGTGTTGTTTTAAGTCACTTATTATACACTATTTTAATGCATAATTTAAAAAAAATTTGCCTATGATATGTGCATTTGCTAGAAAGACACAAAGCAAGAAAGGAAAAATGATAAAGCAACCCCAAAGGGGCTGGCTGTGCCACAGTCCTTCCTCCAACCTTCTGTCACATAAATGCACCTAGCATTTTTTCCAAGCAGGGTCCAGTACTCAGCCTGCACAGTCAGCTGTGTGGGAGCTAGGTGCCTTAGACACCATGGGCTGGCTCCAGTAACGTGTAATTTTTACAGTATCATTTTTAAAATTGAGGATACTGTAAAGAAGATTGAGATTAACAGAACAAAGGAAAAATAATAAAAGTTTCTTATCTCTTGTTTTTTTCTTAATTTGGCATAGTTTGCTCTGATTATTCTAAATTTCTTTTTTTTTTTTTCTTTCTTTTGGAGAGGTTTTTGCTATAGGGCGCGTGCACTCGCCAGACAGAGAGAGACATAGAGACAGAAAGCGAGAAATCACCCACCGGGGGGATGGCCACGCCATACTCCCTTCTCCTCCATTCTCCTCTCGGGACCTTGGGCACGCATGCACACACACCCTGCGTGAGTTTAATCCACCCGGTCCAGGACTCAAACAGCCATCGACTACGTGGGAGTCCAGCAACATAGCCATTACGCTAACTGCTGGTCCCTATTCTAAATTTCTTGATGTGCATGCTTTTTCTTTTCATTTATATACAAATAACTTTAGGATTTTTCTTTAGCTTTTATTTATATCATCTAGACATTTTTATTTGTTATTGTGAAATATGCTGACAGACAACTCTACTGCTTCCTTAAGGCACCTCATTATGTTTAAAACTCGCTCTAACACTCTACTTAAAAGGTCAGATGTAGAAGTAGCATCACACTTATCTGTTCTATCAAAACAGAGCATACACAGTTTATAGGTCAACTGTATCAATTATTGTATATAACATTAGAAGTTTGCAATTGGGCTTGTCAGCAAAAAGATATTGGTAGGCTTGGCAATCTTACGTATATAAATTTTAAAGTAGACAGGGATACTATAATGCCCCACTATTTTGTTTTTGTAAAATACTGTATATTTGTAAAGAAAAATATTTCTTTCTTTTACGAGAAAGAGAGAGAGGAAGAGACAGGCACTGCCCATAGGCTCTTCTTATAATCCATTGCTAGCCTCAGCCAGCATAGATCACAGGCACACCAGTAAATGCCAGGGTGTTCAAGAGAGCCCCAGGCTACGAGCCTGAGATCTTCCCAAGGGTGTGCAGGTGCATACTTTTGTACCCAATATGACCTCTGCAATATTATTTATTTTATTGATTGACTGGTTTAATCTATTTATTTTAATTTGCCAGTGGGTGCATATGCTCACCAGAAAGAAAGAGAGGGAGAGAGAATGAGTGAGAAGTTATCTTCCATGGGGAATGGTCAGGACACAATCCCTTCTCCTCCATTTCTTTTCCCATCAGGATTTTGGGCATGCACACACATGGGCCTGACCTGTTTCTCAAACTACCCAGTCCTGGACTCAAACTGCACAGTCAGTCAAAGGGTATCCAGCTGCCTTTACCACCAGGCCATGGACTGGCCCAAACATTAGAGCTGATGAGTTCCAGGAGGTGAGGAAGTTCTCGCTGAAAGAGGAAATACACACCATAAAAAATAATCAAATGGAACTGTTGGAGATGAAGGCTATAATACAGGAAGTCAAAACCTCCTTTGAAAGTATTAAAAGCAGACTAGATCATACGGAAAATTAAATCTCAGATGTAGAAGGGAGAATCGCTAGATTAGTAAAATCCACCGCAAAGACTAAGAAAATAGCCTCCCCAAATGAGAATAATATACGAGAAATACTAGAAACCATTAAACGTCCAAACATCTGGATAACTGGTTTCTCAGAAGGTAAAGAGATTAATAAGGGCATTGATAATCTATTCCATGAAATCCTGGAAGAAAACTTTCCAAACCTAGAGAGGCATACAAAGATCCAGACCCAAGAAATATAAAGGACCCCAAATAGGATCAACCCATGAAATCTTCTCCAAGACACATTATAGCCAGATTGACCAAAACCACAGACAAAGACAAGATACTAAGACTGGCAAAAGAGAAACATCAAGTTTCTTACAAAGGATATCCCATCAGGCTAACTTCTCATTGGAAACAATGCAAGCAAGGAAAAATGGAAAAAAATATACTCAAAGTGTTGAGTGAAAAACTATTTCAACCAAAATTACTATATACTATATATATATATATATATATATATATATATATATACACATATATATATATATAGACATCTGAACTTGCTATTACAACTATTTAGATTAATTAAGATAAAATGTGGGAAAAAATTAACAAGGAATGGAAAGCAACTGTAAATACCAGAGACAGTGTGGGATGAGGGATGGAAATGGCAGAGGGTGAGAAATGGGGGGGGGTGGTATATATACAAGAAATAAGAAATGGAAAATTATTTGTTGATGATAACATGTACGATTAAATCACAATAGAGTGCATTCTGGATGGGAAATCACATTTTGTATGCTGTGAGGATGTTCAGTGAAAAAATGTATAATCAATTAATTAATTTTAAAAAACATCATTTTATGCCTAAAGTTTATTTATTGAAACTCTCATTTTATCCATTTTGTTTAATATTTAAACATTTTTTCTTTGTGTGGCAGCCTATATCTACATGAAGATGTCTGCTAAGAACCAAGCTGCTGAAACAGCAAATATTTTGAACAGTGACTCAATATATTGAAGTTTTTACAGAGAAGCTCCATTTTCAGAGTGTCAAACATATCAGGTAGACAGGATTTTATGCATAAACTGAGTCAATGTCCTCATACAATTCTAAGTGTAGGTGTGTGAATTATTCACCAAGGAGATCAGAGTTCCACAATCTATCCAATACGTGTGTTGAAGAACGATAAATATGTCAGTGATTTACTAGAAAATAAGAGAAAGACTATTTTTCCCCCGCATCTGTCCATCCTGTGAAATATAAGATTGTGGGCATTTCTTTTAATGTGACTAAGCCTTTTAGATGTATAATAGAAATGACTGACAATTTATCTATCCAACTAAAAGGCTAAATCTCCAGAAGGGTATTTATCGCTTTTGCATGACCAAATTAAAAGGATTATGATCTGCTCTGTGCTGAGGAAGCAGCAAGACTCCCCTCTAATCTAAAAGAATTGAATCAATCGTTTGTCATTTACAGACAATATTTGACTGAGAACAACCCAAAGATTATTTCCAGACTCAAACTTACAGCATAGCAATCTATTTCAAACGCTGAGCTTCTGCTTAATGAGGCCAAGAATACAGAGGACGCCTAGTCTTGAGCAATAAAAGATCCCACCAGAGGACTAGTTTTGTTTGCCTCCAAGTTCAAAGCCTACTCTGTTTTTTAAACTTTTGGAGATTCTTATGAAAATATAAATGTGAGTAAAGCACTAAAATTTCTCACATTGATAGTGTGAAAATGAGAAAAAAGACAGCTACTTTCAATTTCTGTCTTCCAGAAAAGACCTTTAAAAGAGGTGTGAGCTTTCTAGGTTCCTTTTCATCCTGCCAGCACCTCATCCTTTAGCAAGTACACAGTCCAAGGCCTCCCTTCAATTCAGAGTTAAATCTATTGTTGAAGAGTTCATTGTTGTTTAGCCTGACTATTACTTCAGAAGAGTAACCTCACACAGCTTTGCAACTATCACCAAAGGAAAGGCTGAGAAGTCACCTCCATGGAATACCCTGTATCCATCTGGTGGCCCTTACTGCAAGTTGCCTCGTGAGGTCACAGACCTTCTTAATCCATCCTCTGGAGTTCTGGGTGTGCCCCCACTTTTTTTTTTTTTTTTTTTTTTTTTAAGAGAGTTATTTTTTACTATAGGACACAGGCATTTGCCAGAGAGACAGAGAGACAGAAAAAGACAGAGAGACAGAAAGTGAGAAATCATTCCCCAGGGTGGATGGCCATGCCACAATCCCTTCTCCAGTCTTCTGTCAGGATTTTGGGCATGCATGCACCCAAGTCCAGAGTGAGTTTTAAGCCACCAGGTCTGGGAGTCCAATCACGGTTGACCATATGGGAGTCCAGCGATGTAACCAGGAAGCCATCTGCGGGTCCCAATATATGCTCCTACATTTAAAAGCCTTCAGAGGGTATTATGCTTCCTAGAACTATTTAAACAATAAGTTCTAGTGTCAAGACATTTTTTGAACAATGAGATAAAAGTGAAAGCAGACGCATGGTTAAATCTGTATTTCCCTTGAGTTTGGGCTTTTTTCTGCGTGTGCGTGAATGCTAACTTTCTAAAAGCTTTCAGGAGACAGTACAATTAATATTGATACTTTGGGTAAATGAGAATTTTTTTTTTCAAAAACAGTCTATAAAAATGGAGATTCGACTAATCTATTTCTATAGTATTTGTGAAAATAATCGCCTGCTATTTGGCGGGTGACATTTCCCCTGGAGGCAGTCACACACCCCGCGGTGCCAGTCGTCCTCCTTCAGTTCTCCCTCCTTTCCAGGTTTGGGACACACATGCAGATGCGCCCTGTGCTCCTCGAGCAATTATGTGGGATCCAGTCCTCGTCACCACTATACCACCAGCTGGCCTTCCTTACTCATGTTGTATTTTAAAGTTGTCCCAGTGTGTCCTAGTTCCCCACCCTCCACCAAGATTGAAGGGCAAGCAATTCCAGGACCTCGCAGTTCACAGCGCTGGTCACACAGTGGCTCTTTCCAGTGTGATGAAATCAGGCCTTTGGGCTCTGACGGTTTCACCTCTTGATACTGGGATTTCTTCAAACTAAACCTTGCTGTATTTTTTTAAATCATAGAAAATAATTAAAATGTGTTGCAAGTTGAAGTTAGAATGCATTGTTAAGAGCCAAATGAAAAAACAAAGTTAACAAAAAATGCTGACTATTAATGTATTCGCCAAATGACACATTTTGCTCAAATTGACTGGCAAGGATATAATGCAATGCCATGGTTCCTCTCCTACCACTGGGCCTTTACCCATAACACACACTCTGGTTGATGCATTCTTCTTTGAATTTCACTTTCTGCATAAAAACAGATTAGCCTAGTAATTAGAAGAATATAGTAATAAGTCATACTGTTCTGTCCTACTTTTAAAAATGCATCTGTTATGGCTTCTGGCAATTGTAAATATTCATAAGACTATTTGGCTCTTAACATAACCATGAAGAGAATTATAAGACCAGCAGGTTGTGTAGTGGTTAAGGCGCTGGACTCCCACATTGCCGACCGTGGTTCGAGTCCTGGAAGGACTCCACCAGTGGCTTGAAACTCAGGTGTGTGTGCCCAAAATCCCAAGAGAAGAATGGAAGAGAAGGGATTGCGGTGTGGCCATCCTCCAAGGGGGAAGGGTGATTTCTCACATTCTGTCTCTCTGTCTCTCTCTGTCTAGCCAGTGAACGCACACACCCTATAGTAATAATCTCTTTTTTTAAAAAAGAAAATAATTACACATTACTGTTGCTCTATAATGTTTGAGGTGTTAAATATTAGTGTAAATAGAGTGTGATTAATAAAATCTTAAAAAATATTGATTCAGCTCTGCATCTTACCTTGCATAATAAATGCTTTAAATACATGCTTAAGAAAAGAGTAATCTAAGGATTTACTAATATGAGGCACTTTCGAAAAGTTTGTGGAAAATAATTTCCTTTAGTTACACTTTCCAGGAACAAAAAAAAAAAGAACAATGCAATTAAGAAAAACAAACTGAAGGTAAATGGATTGGAAAACAGAGGCAAAGTAATCATTCTTTCCTTTTTTTTCTCCTTTTTTTTTTTTCCAGACCCTCAGTAAAAATTGAATGTGAATATACAATGTGCATCTTTCTTAGTCTGGCTCACTTCGCTTAAAATGAAGTCTATATTCAACCATTTTGAGTATAACAGTAGAATCTCAATGTTTCTTATCACTTTTGGACACTTACATTGGTTCCATGTTTTAGCAATTATGAATAAAGCTATAATAAACATGGATGTGTAAGTGTCTTTCTGATAAATGTTTTCCTTCCTTTGGGCAAATACCAAGGAGTGGGATTACTGGGTCATATGAAGTTTTGTTTGCAGGTTTTGAGAAACCTCCATATTATTTTCTGCCGAGCTTGAACTAATTATCATTCCCACTAACATTGTAAGGGGGTTCCATTTTCACCATAGCCTTGCCAGCTTTTTTTTTCTTTTTTCTTTTTTCTTTCTTTCTTTCTTTCTTTCTTTCTTTCTTTCTTTCTGTCTGTCTGTCTGTCTGTCTGTCTTTCCTTCCTTCCTTCCTTCTTTCCTTCCTTCCTTCTTTTTTGATCCTATCCATTCTAACTGGGGTTAAATGATATCTCACTGTAGTTTTACTTTGCATTTCACTTATGAAAAAGACTTAGAACAGTTTTTCATATGCTTCCTGGCCATTCATAAGTCTCCCTTGAAGAGTTATCTATTCAATTCATTTGCCCATTTTTTAATTAAATTATTCATCTTTTATGGACAAGTTGCTTGAGTTCCCTATATAGTCTGAATTCAATCCCCTCTCCGAGAAATAATTCGCAAAAATTTTCTCTCATTCCAAGGGTTGTCTTTTCACTATAATTATTGTTTCCTTTCCTATGAGGAAGCTTTGTAGTGTGATGTAATCCTACGTTTCTATTTTGGGGACTACAGCCTGTGCTTTAAGGGTCTTATTTAAGGCATCTTTGCTTACTCCAATATCTTTAAAAGTTTCCACTGTTTTCTAATAGTAGTTTTGTAACTTAAGGCTTTCTATTAAATCTTTTATCCATTTTGAGTTGATTTTTGTTAATGGTGAGAGATTGGGGTCCAGTTTCACTTTTCTGCAGATGGGTATCCAGTTTTTCCAAAACTATTTACTGGAAAGCCTTTCTTTTCTCCAGTGCCTTGTGTTGAACCCTTTGACAAAGATCAGTTGGTTGTATTATTTAGGGTTTCTTTCTGGATTATCTATTCTGTCCCATTAATCTATGTGTCTTTTTTGTGCTAGTATCATGCTTTGTAATGTATTTTGAAGTCAGGTATAGAGATAACTTCTATTTTATTCATTTAGCACAGTATTGCCTTGATAATACAGGATTTTTTGTGATTCCAGATAAATTTTATATATATATTTTTCCATTTCAGTGAAGAATATCACAGGTAATTGGATCAGAATCATATTGCATATATAAATTTAATTTGTACAAATTGAAATTTTTATTATATTGATTCTTCCAATCTAAGAACGGAGGTGGTCCTTCCATTTTTTGGTATCATATTAAATTTCATTTTTTCAGTTTCTCATCATTTTCCCTGTAGAGTTTTCATCTCTTTGGTTAGGTTTATTCCTAGGCGTTTGGCTAATACAAATGGAACTGCTTCCTTCAATTCTCTCTCAGTCTTTTCATTGTTGGTGTATAAAAGTGCTATAGATTTTTGTATATTGGCTTGTATCCTACTCCTTTACTAAATTTATTCATCACTTCTGGGAGTTTTTCATGGATACTTTTAGATTTTTTTATGCATATTATTGCAGCATTTGCAAATAGGGACATTTTAGCTGCTTCTTTTCCTTTCTGAATGCCTTTTATTTTACTCTATTGTCTGATGGCATTGGCTAGGAGTTCCAGTAATATGTTGAAAAAGAGTGAAGAAAGTGAATAGTTTTGTCTTGTTCAAATTTTTAATGCGAAGTCTCTTAGCTCTTCCCTACTCAGTTTCATGTTCACAATGGGTCTGTTGAATATAACTTTTATTATATTGAAGAATGATCTTATGCACACATGCATACTTGCCCAGCATGATTTTCCAGTCCTGGGTCTCTGACTCAAACTGTAATTGTCCATGTGGAAGTCCAAAGACACAAGTGCTACATCATCAGCTGACCTTGTTTAAAAGAAACTTTGATGGTAACGTAAGGGCTAAACTACTTGTCTGGTAGAATCTATGTCACTAAGCAGTTACGAATTTGAGCAAGTTATTTAATCTCTTATACTGTACTTCCACTACTAAGTTAATTTTTACTACTTGACAATAAAATGCAGTTATAGGTATTCTTTCTTTTTTTTTTTTTTTTTTTCTGAGAGGTTTTTGCTAGAGGGTACATGCGCTCACCAGAAAGAGAGAGACAGAAAGCAAGAAATCACCTCCCTGGGGGAAGGCTACACTGCAGTCCCTTCTCGTCCGTTCTCCTCTCAGGATCTTGGGCACGCATGCACACGCACCTGGCTTGAGTTTAAGCCACCAGGTCTGGGACTTGAACTGCGGTTGACTACATAAGAGTTCAGTGACATAGCCATTACGCCATCTGCTTGTCCCAGTTATAAGTATTCTAACCTCACCATGACCTTTCAGATTCACTGTGGTTTTCCTTGAATAGTTTGTTGAAAAATCAACACCACAAATAAACACTGGTTGGGAAAGTCTAACTATGTAGCATTACTGGTTTCAGCTACACAAAATCTTACAACTGGGGCAAAATCAGAAATAAAAATCCAACCGAATCAGCCTCATAGATGGAGAGCAGTGCCAAATAAGCTTTTACTTGTTAAAAACAAGCAAAGAAAGCAAGAACATTAGACCTTTTGTACTTAATTTAAAACTCGGGTATGGAGATATTTTTCTTTTGTTCAACTGATTAGTTCCTCATCATGAAAATAAGCCTAACATAAAAATAAACAATTATTGGCAAATTACATTTTAACAAATTATATTCTAAGAGTTAATAATTGCATTGACATAGCAGTTCAATGCAATTATATATTTGATACATAAGTTTGATACATTTAAATCAGTTCTCTGTTTCAAACAGGAATTATCTCAAATACACACATTTAGGGGCTGGATGAAGATGCAGTGGTAACACAACTGGACCTACAGAGGCTTTGGCTTATGTCCTGGGACATCCCTGAGCAGTGGTTGTGCACCTACATGCCTATGATGTGGGTCAGCCGAGACGGGACGGGTCGTGGTGTAATAACACTGTTGGGGATGTCTGTCTCTCCTCTTGTCTCTCTCTCTCTCTCTCTCTCTCTCTCTCTCTGCCCCCTTATCTCCCTCTCTTATGGAAGAAATAAATAGATAAACTACTTTGAAAATTCATCATGCTGTTTATGCATAGGCGACTTATTTATCAGGATTATGCCATTACTGCATACATTTATATTTAATAGTATATCTACATACCACATACTGTTTACAATATTATGCACATCCACACACACATATGCACACTCAAATATACCACTTTTCAAGATCTTATTCCATATTTATTATATTGAATTGACTGTTCTATTTTTTTTCACTGTTTTAACATTTTAACTCCAGGAAATATAAATAATGATGAAAGAGCAGATGAATAATTTAGGAAATATTGACTAAATTTTCTGGAATCAAACTGTTCTAACAAAGATTTCAGTAAGAAGACATGTAAGATAAATATATTTTCAATTAAAATGTGAGGGTTAAAAAATGGGTCCTTCAGTTTTGGAATATTCACTCTAAAGACTAAACACTTGTTGATTTGTCCTTGCACTGTACAGACCTTACACAATGACTCTTTTACAATGCTATTTCCAACTTTTCTTTTAAAATTTGAACATTTCTTATTAGATGCAGCTTCTTTTTTGTTTGTTTTTTTTTGTTTTGTTTTGTTTTTGGTTTTTTTTTGTTTTTTTTTTGGAGAGGTTTTTGCTATAGGGCGCGTGCGCTCGCCAGACAGAGAGAGAGAGACATAGAGACAGAAAGTGAGAAATCACCCCCCAGGGGGATGGTCATGCCGCAATTCCTTCTCCTCCATTCTCCTCTTGGGATCTTGGGCACACATGCACACGCGCCCGGTGTGAGTTTTAAACTACCGGGTCCGGGACGCGAACCGCGGTCGACTACATGGGAGTCCAGCGACATAGCCATTACACTAACTGCTGGTTCTCTAGATGCAGCTTCTTTTCCCCCTTTTATGCTTTATAAAGTAGTAGAAGAGCAATGCAAAAGTAAGTAAGGTAATAAGTTCCATTAAACATTTCAAAAGGTTCCTTTGACACTATCAGGCAAAAATGGCTTGCAAATGAATTCTCTTTTGAAATAATTAAAAGACCAATTAGTTTAACATAAAATTTAGGCTTATTATTGTTTTTCTGTAATAAAATTCATGTCCTCACATAACACCTAATCAAAGCTCAAACATGTTTTTAATGATGATGCTGCTATCCCAGCAATAACACACAACGCCACTGATGTCCTCACACCTATTTCCCATGCCTTCTCTTGGGAAGAATCAGCAATTAAACCCAGTTCATTATATGATCCTCAAAAGCTGCTGCCCAAGAGGAGCTGTAATCAGGGTAGAAGAGGAGTCTTATCCCACCTGAGCTTACAACTGAGGGTATTATGGTGTTGTTTTGAAACAGAAAAATCAGGATCAGGATCACAACAGAGATGAAATGTCCTTTGTATACCACAAATTTCTAAAGTACATTTTATTAAGTACTTATCATTTTTTGGAAAACATGTTAAAACCCATATTACATAGTGCTTAACTAGAGTCTTCCAACATTAATCTTATTACGCCCAGTTCATGGATAACAAGAAAGTTGAGGAAGAGAAAAGCCATCTCTTACATTCCAGGATTTGACTGTCACCTGAAGTCCTCACATTCTGTGCTGGGACACAAATCACGTTGCTAAGCATCAACATCAGACGAGGTCACTCTGACCACAATGGATCAAAAGTACCCTACAGTCATGTCTGAACATAGACAAGATATGTGTGGCCTTATTGACTTTTCATCTTTTTCCTCCTCTTCACCGTCCAAATCACAGACATGGGCAATCACCTCTCTACACTGCTTCCTTGCAAATGGCAGCTATGACTTCACTCTTGTCTTTCCTACTAGATAAGATTTAACATAAAATTTAGGCTTATTGTTTTTCTGTAATAAAATTCATGTCCTCACATAACACCTAATCAAAGTTCAAACATGTTTTTAATGATGATGCTGCTATCCCAGCAATAACACACAACACCACAGAACTGCCAATCCTCATCCTGCATCCTGCTTCTTGCCAGCATCTAGTGCAAAGCAAAGACCCATTCTTCACCTCGCTTCTCTCCTCCACTCATGGACACAAACCTAAACCCTGCAGTAAGGCCTCTGTCCCCCTTACTGAGGTGCCCATGCTTCCTCATGCTATGTACTCCCTTGCCACTGGAACAGGTAATAATGCAACCTGTTTAACCACAGGTGCGCTCCTGCTGGTACCAGTTGGAGGAAGGGCATGTCTCAAACCTAGTCTTCTACATTGTATCTTGTGTGACTAGGTCATAATGTCACCTGGTATTTATTATACATGAAATACTGAAAATACATGCATGTGACTGGAGTTACAAAAAAAATTCTAGTATAGTGGGAGAAGGGAAGAGTATAGAGAAGGATAGCACAAGAACAAATAGAGAGGCGTGACACTGGTGGGACACAGAAATGGTTTATTACCCGTTGATGATAACATGTACAGTAGTCTCAACTGGACTGGTCTGAGAAGTATTTCATGTTGGGTAAGTTATTTTTGAAGCCAAATGATATATAGTGATTGAACGTTTAAAAATAATGACAATAATAATAATATGGAAAAAATGATGAAAAGCTATTTGATGATGATGATGTGGATAGTAATGTCTTTGTCTTGACTGACATGCATGGCATTACTACTGGAAAAACAAATGTAATACACTATAAATACATATATATATATATATATATATATATATATATATATATATAAATACATATATATATATATATTACATTGAATTACATTGAATCATATATATAATCATGACAATAAAAAAGAAAACTCTAGTATAGATTCACAGGCATTCAAAGGAGAGAGAAATCACGGAGGGCTGGTGAAAGGAGGTGGCAAGCAAGTCCATACAGTAGAAAACACATGCAGATGTGAAGAGGAGGAAAAAGATGCAAAGTCAATATGGCCACGCATATCTAAAGACTGGCAACACCCACAGCATGAGAAGAGTCTACAAGTCTATTATAATAGGTAGCCACCACCTTCATTTGTCTATGAAGTTAAACATCTGAACTCCAGACTGCGTTGATAAAGTGATCTTTAGAAAAGGCTTGTTTACTTCATTATCTAAAACTTGCCATTGTAAAGTCACAACACCAAGGAGTTAATACTACATCTGTATTATGTTTCTTGAATTTTAGAAATTGATTAGATGGGCTATAATAATAAATATCAAAGCAGCATTGCTTGAATTCACTTCAAACCAATATGTCTTTCCATAATAGCACTTTCGAAATAGATATCCCAAAGAACACATCATGGTTAAAGGACTTTCTAAGGACTTAAAGAGGACATGACTGCTTATTCAGGGGTGCTCTTTAGGAAATGCATGACTCTCTTAGATATTTGTGCCTATTAAGTAGTTAGTGATTGCTATCTGCTTACCATCTACCATGTTTTAGATGCCTTGTGGCAAAGTAATGTTTTAAACTGTTAACATAGTTAAACTTATTTTAATTTTTTATCTTAGGAAAAATCCACACCTATGAACATTTGCCTGAATAATCTATTTTTGTGTTGTTCTTATGCTGCGAGTCTTTCTGGCGCTTCCGTTTTAAGCATTTATGAAATTCTGTATTTCCTTACCTACGAGGTTTGCATTGTGTGAAAAGAAGCAGTTGTTTAAGATCAGAGCATCTTGTCTTTTTTAAATTAATGGCCATGTTAACTAAGGTTTATCCCTCTTGTAATAGAATAGAAGATATTTTTAGGGATGAAGGTAGAAATAAAAGTATAAAACAAAAATATTGCCTCAATTCTAGATAAGTGGTAGAGACCTGTGAGTAGAGATGGCACCTCTTCATCTTCATTTTGCTCACCCTTCCTCCTTGCTCCCCCAAGGTGGCACATCTAGGACAATAGCAAAAAGTACAAGAAATGTTGAACCCAAGGGACCAGCAGATAGCGTAACGGTTATGTTGCTGGACTCCCATGTAGTCAATTGCGGTCCAAGTCCCGTGTCCAGCAGCTTAAAACTCATGCCGCATGGGTGTGTGTGCATGCCAAAAGTTCCAAGAGGAGAATGGAGGAGAAGGGATTGAGGCGTGGTCATTCTCCTGGAGGGTGATTTCTCGCTTTCTGTCTCTCTGTCTCTCTCTGTCTCTCCGATGAGCACATGCACCCTATAGCAAAAATTTCTCAAAATAAAAAGAAATGCTGAACCAAGAATTGAAGACCAGAATATGCCACCCCAAAACTGGATGGATTGTTGAGCTGAAGATTGCGGGATAGCTCTCTGCTTGTCATCTATTTGCCTAAGAGCAGGACATAGTTTTAGAAAGACAAAAGGTATTCTGCCCCCTCCCTACCAGGGAGAGCCAAGGCTGATTAAGGAAGACAGCTCTAGACCCCATTATCTGGAGAAGGCACCAGAGGACCCTGCGTGGACAAGCTTTTCCAACTGGCCTTTCACTGCCACTCATTTACCTTCCTTTACTTGCTGCTCCCACAGACTCAAGGCCGCTTTCCTTTGTCCTATCACATCTCTAAAATTTCTCTGTTCTTGGGACCAGCAGATGCTGTAATGGATATGTCACTGGACTCCAAAATAGTCGACCATGGTTCAAGTCCCACACCCGGCAGCTTCAAACTCATGCCACGCACGCATGTGTGCATGCCCAAAATCCTGAGAGGATAATGGAGGAGAAGTGATCATGGCATGGCCATCACCGCTGGGGGGGGGGGGGGTGATTTATTGCCTTCTGTCCTTCTGTCTTTCTCTGTCTCTCTGGAGAGTGTTCATATTCTATAGCAAAAATTTCTCTAAAAAAAAAAAAAAAAGAAAGAAAAAAATTCTCTGTTCACTGTTGAAGATGCTATATAAACTGGAATTCAAAGCCATTTGTTCAAGAACTGCTCATTCCCTGGGTATCACTCACGAATAATATACATGAAACATCAATGTGAATAAACATCTGTTTTTCCCTCGTTAATCTTTCTTTTATTATATATATTTTTTCCAACTAAGAACCTATGGAGATTGAAGAAAGAATTTCCAGTTCTTTTCCTACAGGCCCATGCGGTATGGAAAAGCCCGTCATAGGGACTTCAAGGGACACACATTGACAGACATGGAGTATTTTGGTGGCTATTGGACCTTGAATTGAGGAGTCTCTTCTAATTTTTTTTAAGTTGTTCCTCAACATAAGACCCTTGTTACCTTAGGATGACCCCAGATTTGGGGACCAGCTCAATAAAGAATAAAATCAACGACCAAACTTATGGCTCAGACTTGATTTACACAGATGTCAGGTGACTTTTCTGTACATCTGAGTGGTTTGAGAAGGCTTCACATTTCATGCAGCGGTATGCAGTGAAAATGCAAAACTATTTCTGTTTCTGAATTCTGCCTTTCTGTGTTCAGAGAGTTTAAGACGTTTACCAAGGTCGAACAGTGGATAAGTGATTGAACCTGGATTCAAACCCAAATATGTCTGATTTAAAGTCCATTCTCTTCCCCACGTACATGTTGGCTGAGGTAGACTGAATCACTGGGTAGACTTCTTGGTACAAAGGTAAAAAGAAGTCAGGTCAAGACAATATCACTTATTGATAGGAAATGGGAAGTGATCAGATCTGACCTTAATTTACCTTGTCTTTATCCTCCATTTCCTAGAGATGGCAGAATCAAAGACCCTGTTTTCCAAGGGCTTCTTGCCTCGTGCTCTGGGAAATGTGACCTCCACTCTGAAGCCACAGGCAGGTTACTTCTCTGAACAGCAGCTCACTCATTTTAAAAATGGGAAATAACTGAACCTCTTTAAATAGAAGCTTTCAGAATCAAACACACTCCTGTAAAAGTGCCATGCAATCACTACAGACACTATGCCAGACTGAGAAAATACCTTCCTTACCAAAAATTGAGTGGGACCTGGCTCCTGAACCTTTGTGATACCAGTAAAAGTGGAAAGGTTAGGTGACAAAACAGTTTGAGAGAAAAGATAAAGCTCACCAGGAATTTTTCCTCTGAAAATTCAGGCGTGTAGCACGTTCGGTATTGAGTATCAGTACAGTGAATGCATGCTGTGTGGGAGGCGCCATGCAGCTGCCTTACAGGAACTGACCTATTTAATGTTCATAGCGAGCTCAGAGGGTAGGCATTGCAGGGATCCCTCGTAACAGGAAAGGAAGCAGACTTCCTAAACCAAGTCAGCAGCTTCATAATAACAAACAATGGGTTGAAATAGCCACAAAGCTCACACTCTTACCTGTTTTTCTCACTAATAATAACAATGTACTGTTGCACAGGGTGCCATGCGTTTGAGGTATCGCTCGCATATCCTCCTCCATACCGTCTTCACGGAGCAGGTACAGCACCTCTGGAAGCTCGTTGCTGGAGCTGAGCGGGGGTGGAATGTCCCTCTGTACTCACTATATTAACACAGACTCCAGGAAGGAGGAATCATTTCAGTCTTGGAGGAAGGGGAAGGAAGGAGCTCCATTGGTTTAGAAGGAAATCATGTCTTGGGCATGAACAATGGTATAAAGGAACAGGCAACCCTTACAAAAAAAGACAATAAATTGACTATTTCAGGCCAAGGAGACTGTGATAAGACAGTGACACTTTTCTCGGATGGCCTAACTCAATGGTTCTGAAAATAAAATGGAAATCTTCATTCTACAGGTACAATCCGTTGGGCATGACCTACAGAATTTTAAGGAGAAAAAGGCCAATGTGTGATCCACAGGCAATAAAGAGCTCCTGTACACCATTCTAAAATGACAGAAGACAAAGATGACAATAAGCAGAATCAAGGTTTGAGGACTCAGATGTGGAGAAAGAAAAATGATCCAGACCAAAAGCTGTTGGAGCCAACCCATCATGGGGCAGAGAGTTGTGCCTATTCACTGGCTGTTCTGTGCCTACAACCTTTTAGGGATTAACTGGCATTACACTGAGTGAAGAGAACCTCTCATTAAATGCAAGCACATCTCATGAAATGAGCAAAGGAATTTTACTTAATCCAAAGACTAAGTTGAACAATTCTTGGGTTTATTAATGCATATTGCTTTCACAAAGTATTGCTAGCCTTCAGATTCTATGAAGTAATGAAATAACTTAAGCAATCATGTACTGGTTAGAAAAAAGATAGACATTTCATGGTGGTTTCTACTCTTTGAAGGCCTCTCCTATAAACAGACAAACTGGACTCAGCGTATGAGAACTATGAGTACGTTCCCCGCCCACTCTTTAGTTGAGCCCCATGAGAAATCCTGCAGCCCTGCTCAGTGTGATACCTGACCCTGTAAGGAAGGACCTTCACTGACAACTTCCCAAACAGATGACATTTCATTAACTTGAAAACAGAGACATTAATTCTTTAATAAACACTAGATTTCAAAGCTTCTAAATTTTGGGCCAGCCAGAGGCATGGTAGTTAAGGCAGCTGAATCCCACATGGCCAACTGCATGGTTTGAATCCCAGACTCAGCAGCTTGAAAAACATGCTGGGCACATGGGCATGAGTGCCTGAAATCCCAAAAGTAGGGATGGATAGACAAGAAGGGATTACAGCATGACCACCTCCCATGGGGATTCTTTCTCAATTCCCCCCTGCTCCCCATGGCCTCATGCACCTTCTGGTAAAACTGAAAAGCAAATAAAGCTTCTACGTATCTATATTTAGGGAAATCTTAGGTTGGATTAAACTGAGGTATTACTAAACTGGCATTCAGGGAGGATAATTACGATGGGCCTAGTTGTAGTTGGAAATACTACAACCATTAATGGGAGAAGAGCTTCAGTCTCCTCTACTTTTTCCTTACTTTTTGTTTTCTTAATTTTAAGTAATGTTCATGTGTGTGTGAATCTGTGTGTGTCTAAGTGTATTTACATACGTCCATGTGTATGCATCTTGGTTCCTAATCCCACAAGACTTTATCGTGTTTGAGAAAGATTCTATCTAATTTAGCACAAAACATATTAGAAGCAGTGTTAAATATCAGACTTTTTTTTAAAATAGAGAATACAGAATTGATAAAAATAAAGATTAAAAATAATGCAAAATATGGGCAAACAACATCACAGTAAATGTTTTCCTTCACATTAGAGGGGATTAAAAAAATTAAAATGGGGACCAGCAGTTGGCATAATGGCTATGTTGCTGGACTTCCATGTAGTCGCCTACAGTTTGAGTCCCAGACCCAGTGGCTTAAACTCATGCCGGGTGCATGTGCGTGTGTGTCCAAGATCCTGAGAAGAGAATGGAAGAGAAGGGATTGTGGTGTGACCATCCCCCCTGGGGGGTGATTACTTGCTTTCTGTCTCTGTATCTCTCTGTTTTTCGGGCAAGCACACGTGCCATATAGCAAGAACTTCTCAAAAAAAAAAAAAGTAAAAAAAAAAAATCAAAAGTTAATGTAAGTTTGAGAAAGAAGTTTGGAGTGAGCCAGATAGTAATGACAACAGTCCAGCCATGAACCCTGCACAGAATGCAGGATGAGAAAGACAAAAGCTGAGACAAGTGGCTTTGGTTTTTAATGACTCACGAGTGTTCTTCATTTCTTGTTCTTATATGGTCAGTACTATGAATATTGTTTATAAGTTTTATAGGAAGAAATGGTAGGAAATTTAAGTTTATTTTTACTGATCCAAGCCATGTCTTCAAAACTACTTTTCTGGGGCCAAATAACTTTAGCTGTTCGTATACACGTGTATGGGGAAGTGAGCATGAAAATGAAGCAATCCACGGTTAAACCTGTCTGTCTCATTGGTTCTCTCTTAGATGGAGACTGATTATGATTAAACTGGTATGGATGCGTTGAGAGCTCTCCATGTAATTATATTGCTTGATCCAATGTATTTTTACAGTGCGAATTCAGAAATAAAATTTTAAAGGAGAGACTATTACAATAGAAAGAAGGAGGAGATTTAAAACATACTGGGAGAAAATGAGCTCATAGATTGTGAGATGTCCTTTGACCTGGATCTGAAAGAAGGAAATGTTTCATAATGTAGTATTCATAGTAATCTCTGTAGCTAACACTTATTAGAGAGTTGCATGGTGCTTGGCATCCAAGTAAGTTTATTTATGCTCAGTTCTTCATGAAAATATTTTGTTCATCCAATCATCAATTAACTCATTTTTTATTGAATTTATTTTTTTACTATGTGAATGGTTCTTTACATAGCGATTTTTTTTTTCATAGTGCTTGCCTGACAGCATTACAGAGAGACAGAGAGAGGGGAAGTGAGAAATCTCCCCCAGAGATTGTTGGCAATGTCACAATCCTCTTCCATTCTCTTCTTAGGATTTTGGGCACACTCATGCATGCACTTGGCATGATTTTCACAGTTAACCATGTGGGAGTCCAGCACCTGAACAACCACACTACATGCTGGTCCCTCTTCCTACACATTTTTAAACACATTGGTGAGGCCATACCAACCCCAGAGAGAATCCTTGCCTGTGAGAGCTGAAGAGACATCTCTGCCCTGCTGGGGTTCAAGCAGTACATGCCCCTCTCTAATCGCCATGTGTAACGTTGATGAAGACATGTCAGAATATTTTTGGATATATTTAGGAATCACCTCTAAGGCACGGAGTCATATCATCCAAGTTTTTATAAAAAGATAGGAATATATAACCAATGCTTTATAAAAAGTGATTTTGCATCAGCACAGAAAATTTTAAGTTGCAATGTAATACTGAGTCTAATGTGAGGGGACTTCAAAAGGTAATGGAAAAATGGAATTTAAAATGAGTTTTGGGCTGACTCCAAAGCAAAATGGCTAAGCATTGTACTTACTAAAGGAGCCAGATCCCACATGGGCAACTGTGATTCAAAACTCAACCTGGCAGCTTGAAAAATACCCTGGGTGTGTATAGGCATATGCCCCAAATCCTGACGGGACAAAGAAATAAAGTAAAAGAATTGTGGCATTATTTCGGGATGCTTTCTGTCTCTCTGTCTCTGGTGAGTGCACAAATCCTCCAGCAATAAAGAACATAAATCTAAAGTATAAAATAAAACTGTGAAATACATTAACAAGAAAGTGTGAATTTAACTTGATGCAAGAAAAAGTCTTAAAATCCATGCATAGTTTTCTCATAATGTACGTTTTTTCTCTTTTAGAGAGATTTTTTCCATAGAACATGTGTACTTGATGGAGAGACAGACGGAAAGTGAGAAATCACCCCCCCACCAGGGGTGATGGTCATGCCTCAGTCCTTTCTCCTCTATTTTCCTCTTGGTATTTGGGCATGAACACACACATACTCACTGTGAGTTTTAAGCTGCTGGGTCTGGGACTCAAACCATGGTCTACTACATGGGAGTCCAGTGACGTAACCATTACACCACTTACTATTCCCCATAATATACATTTCTATGAACTTTCTGAAGACCCCTCAAATAAAGCAGTGCATCTGCTCTGACAAGAGACTTGCTATTCTAATTAATCAGAATTTGTGCAATTAGAATCTCATTTGCATTAGAAAATCCTTTAAGTGAAAATATGAACTGGAGTTTATTCTACTACCTTAAAACAAGTGATTAATCCCAGTAATTCTGTAAAGAAATAGCACCATTTCTCATTTTGTAATTTACTTCTTAATATAATGAAAAAGTTATGCAACTTTTTTCCTAATCTCTGCTTAAAATTTAATAACTTATAAGTATAACTAACTTGCAATTTCTCATAAAACTCCTTTTTCATTATAGTTATACACAGAATGATACATTACTTAAGTTGAATATAATTATGTTCCCCCTGATAAATCACCAGTTTGAATATCAAATTAAAATATACTATTATATCTTATGAATTACTGTTTTTGTAACTCCACTGTTAATAATTAAATTATGCCTTTTCCTTTTCTTTTAAAAGGTGTGTGTGTGTGTGTGTGTGTGTGTGTGTGTGTGCATGTGGTTGTTAACACTCTAATGGGAAGACGATGAGACTCCCTAAGTCACTGTAGCTTTCTGTTGGCTTTTGCTGTTGGTCATCAGCCTTGCTCCTGACATCACCTGGCCCATCCAGGTGGCAGCTGTCGTTTGTCATGTGTAGGCACCTATCAGGAATATTCAGAAAAATTAATGGTAAAGAAGAACAAGTCATCCCTGTTGTCCTTTCCGAAAAACAAACAAGCCAGACTAGTGTCCTGTAGAAGTGGCCAAAGGAAAGAATGTCAGCAGGACTTACACTAGGAGTCACGAAGTCCTTCATCCCCTTTACTCAGGTGACACTTGCTGAGACACCAATGTCCATAAAATCCCAGGCTACTTCATAAAACCTGCTTCATAGGTCCCCTACAAATATTTCACAGTGGCAAGTGATAGAGACATGGTCATCACAGCAGTTCACTCAAGTGTGTTTCCGGAGACACGGCTGTGAGCATGACCCCTGATGTCTACTACATTCTCACAGAGCCCCTCGAGGAGTCCAAACAATATTCCATGTCTGGATGAGGAAGCCAAGGCACAGGTGGTCAAGTTCCCACTGACGATGCCACGGCTAGAGAGCAGAGCTGGGCTTAGGCTGCTGAGCCCACTTGTAACCCCTGTGGGTTACCAGAAATGTCCTAAGAAATCCTTCCCAAGATTGTGTTTTCACATAAGCTAAGACTCTTTGAAAAATTAAAGTTGAAAAAAATGTAAACGCACGACTGAGCTGAAGACATACATTTGAAACAAAGCCCTAATCCATGTAAATATAAAAACTCTGAAGCTAGAATTTGGGTGTTTATCAGGCCTGGAGCGTGGGCATTGGTATTCAAAGCTGCCAAACAAGCAGCGTGGCAGACCTGATATATCAGGGACGCCCAGGGAAGCCGTGAGCAATAAATCAAGCTGCCCAGGAGAGGCGAGATAGGGATCTCTGCCTGTCTTCTCCTCTCGATATATTAATGAGTAAGAGAATCCTCAGCTCCTTCAGGTCTTTGCTCACCTTCTCACTGACTCCTACCCTGACAACCCAATTTAAAATTGCAACTTACTGCCCTCTCAAATATATATTACCTGGGTTGTTTTTCATAGCATCTATCACCTTTGCACATATTGAATTCATACTAAATACTAAGTTATTAATTTTATAACAAAATTGCCAGAGGGAAGATGAGCTAACAGAGAGAGAGAGACAGGGAGAAAGCACACCCAGTGGGGTGTAGTCAAAACGCAGTCCCTTCTGCATCCTGCCAGGATTGGGGCATGCATGCACATGGGCACAGCGTGGTTTTTCAAGCCACTGGGACTGGATTCTGACTGTGTGGTCAGCCACATGTGATCAGTTCCATTAGGCACTAGGACATGGGGCTGGCCTTATTAATATATTTTATATTGTTATTAGGGATTTTGTCTATTCTGTTCACAGATACATTCCCCAAGAAGAGAGCCAATAGCTCAGTGCTTTGGCATTGGCTCAGATGGGACAGACGCAGAAGAACCCTTGATCTAAGAAATTGCTGGACATCAAGAGACTGGTCTTCTTCCCACCTCACTTTTGACAAGCACATTTCTTCCACTACACATGTGCGTTCGTGAATGCACACACACACACACATGCACACTGCATATTTTTCACACACCCTGAATCTTACCATGTGCCTCTCCCAGGTGATGCACTCTTCCAGGCTATGAAGGAAAGGGACGATTAGAAATACTGCTTCGTGTGAGAAGGAACTAAGTCTACTCCAGATTGCATCACAAACCCTTCTGCAATTCACGGAGAAAATAATACATTTATTATTGGACAACAATAAAAAACAAATTTCTAAGTGTCAGGACTTATTTTCTTCTACGTCCTATTGGGTCTCTTTCTTGTTTCTTATATCCTTTTCCCTACAATGACAAAGCAAACAAACAAAACTAGTCGATTTTTCTCCTGTTTCTTTTTTTTTTTTTTTTTTTTTTTTTTGGAGAGATTTTTGCTATAGGGCGCCTGCGCTCGCCAGACAGACAGAGAGAGACAGAGAGATAGAAAGCGAGAAATCACCCCCCAGGGGGAATGGCCATGCCGCAATCCCTTCTCCTCCATTCTCCTCTTGGGATCTTGGGCACGCACACACATGCGCCTGGCGTGAGTTTTAAGCCACCGGGTCCGGGACACAAACCGCGGTCGACTACATGGGAGTCCAGCGACATAGCCATTACGCTAACTGCTGGTCCCTCTTGGGCTCTTTTTCAGTCTTACTGAGGGCCTCCTCATCCTATACCATCTCTGAAAGTGGATTTTTCTGTTCAGTAAAGCTTTAGTTCTCTTATCATCTGTCTTTATTTCCATCTTTTGAGGGAGTTTCTATCCATTCTTGGGGCTTCAGTGATAAATATTTGTCTATTGTCTTACAGCATTTATTTATGTACATCTGGGATCTCTCCATAGGGCACTTAATTAGGTTTAGTTTTACATAAACTCCCTCTTTCACTTTCTGTCTTCCTCATGAGAGAATGCAGAAGACATGCTTTACCCTGGGAGATGTAAAGTACCCAGACATTTTCCAAAGAAGTTCTTCAAAGACAGTAAATAGAAGAAATTTAGGGAAATAAGGTCATAACCTCGGCACATGAAACTGGGTCCATCATATGTTCCCCCTTCTCATATTATGGCCCGGTGACAGCGACCTGTGAGTGGATAAACCGGTTAGTTGAAAAGGGGTGTGGATGTCAGAGAATAAAGAAGAACAGTCAGTGAGGTTATTCATAAAAGTATCCAGGAAGGGAACATCAGATGGAGTAATGCTTATACACCGTACTCCCACATAGTTGACCCCGGTTCGAATCCCAGAACCAACAACTTGAAACTCACGTCAGGTGCATGTGAATGTATGTAAAAAATCCAGAGAGAAGAATGAAGGGAAGGGACTGTGGCATGGCCATCCCCCCTGGAGGGTAATTTCTTGCTTTCTGTCTCTCTGGCAAGCATACATGCCCTATAGCAAAAATTCTCTCTCCCTAAGAATAAAGAAATCCAGAAAAAATGTACTGAGAGAGAATCGTAAGGAAGAGATGACTTCAGAGTTGTCATTCTCTAACATTTGCTATTGCCCTGGGTCATTCATAGGTGGCAATATATTGCTGTCAGTTGTAACCTTCAATACACATGGTGATTTCCAAGGTGGCATAGGTGAGCAACTCAGATGTTTCAAAAGCTCCATGGCAGAAGTGTACCTGTACACCTTTGTGCAATGGAGATTCTGATGTACAGATCCAACTCCAACCTCCAATAATGGGTACATTTTAAATGACAACTATAAATTATTGGGGCCAGCAAATTATGTGGAGCTTGAGGTTGGATTCCACATGGTCAACTGTATCTTAAAAAGCATGATGTGAAAACACTGGAGACATTCTGGGAGACATTGGGGAGGGCAAAGTCTTCTAAATAAGACCTTCAAAGCACAGGCAAAAATCCCCAAAATAGACAAGTAGGATGACATCAGATAAAAGATTTTCTGCACAGCAAAAGACACAGTTATTAGTGTGAATCTATGAATAGGACAATATTCTTGTAAATTATGCCTCAGGTAAGGAACTGATAACCAGAATACACAGGGAACTCAAGTGGTTTACCGGAAAAACGAAACAAAACAAAACAAACAAATGATTAACCCAATTAAAAGATGGGGAAATGAGTCGAGCAAAAACCTCTCTAAGGAAGACATATGAAGAGCCAAAAAGCATATGAAAAACTGCTCAACATACCTCATCATAAGGGAGATATAGATTAAAACCACAATGAGATACCACCTAAACCCTATCAGAATGGCAAAGATTAAAAATACAAAAAATGGTAAGTGTTGCTGAGGTTGTAGTGAAAGAGGAATTCTCCTACACTGTTGTTGGGAATGTAAATTGGTCCAGCCACTGTGGAGGACAATATGAAGTTTCCTAAAAGACCTACAAATAGAACTACCATATGATCCAGCAATTTCACTCCTGGGTATCGAACCAAAGGACAGGAGAAGGCTTAGTTGGAAAAGTGCTTACACATCAATGTTTATGGCAGCATTTTTCACAATTACTAAGACATGGAACCAATCCAAATGTCCACAAACAGATCAATGGATTGAAAAAGTGAGGCATGTGTGGCACATATAATCCATGGAATACTATTCAGCCATTAAAAAAAAAAAAAAAAAAAAAAAAAAAAAAAAAACAGGAATCAACAGTTGGCGTAATGGCTATGTTGCTGGACTCCCAAGTAGTTGACTGTGGTTCGAGTCCTAGATCCAGTGGCTTAAACTCATGCCAGGCACTTGTGCATGTGTGCCCAAGATCCCAAGAGGGGAATGGAGGATAAAGGATAGTGGCAATGGCCTTTCCCTCCAGGGGAGGTGATTTCTAGTTTTCTATCTGTTTCTCTCTGTCTTTATAGTGAACGCACTTACCCTATAGCAAAAACCTCTAAAAAAAAAAAAAACAAGACCCTATAATTTGATGCATTTGGTATAAAGTGGACAAATAAGGAAGATTTATTGATGAGTAAAGCAAGTCAGGTTATGAGAGACATTGTATGTCTCCATTTAACATATACCGACTATCCACACTCTATGGTAAAGTCTGAAAGACTGGAAGGCATAAAAACATTAAAATTAGTTATGGACACTGGAGACAATGTGGAAGGCGATTGGGAGAGGGGAAGAGTGTAGGGAAGGAAATTAGGGAGAAAAATAAAGAAGTAAGACATTTGTGGGATACAGAAATTGTTTATTGCCAGTTGATGATAACTTGTATAGTATTCTCAACTGGACTGGCCTAGGTATATTTCATACTGAGTAAATTTTCTCTACAAGCTAAATGATGTATAGCTATTTAATGCATAAAATAAGAAGAAGAAAGAAAGAGAGAGAGAGAGAAAGACAGAAGAAAAAAATAAAAACGTGATATGAGCATGTGTTGGTGCCCAACTTTCTGAAAGGAGATGGAGGAGAAGGGATTGCAGTGTGGCCATCACCCTTGGAAGGTGCTTTCTCAGATTCTCTCTCTCTACCTCTGTTTCTATCTCTGGCAAGCACACATGCCCTATAGAAAAAAAATTTTTTTTTCTTTTTTAGTTTTGCCACAGGGTATATGCGTTCACTAAGAGGGATAGAGAAAAAAAGAGATTTAGAAAAATCACCCTTCTGGGGGTATGTCCACACTGAAATTCTTTCTCCTCTATTCTCCTTTTGAGATTTGGGGCATACATGCATACATGCCCAGCGTGTTTTCCAAGCCACTTGGTCTGGGACTTAAACCCTGTAGTCGGCCATGTAATATCCACCTTAACCACCATGTCACTGGCTGACCCTTGTTTAAATTTTATCACCCAAATGAGGATAGAGAAATTTTGTGATTAGGAAAACAATACATAATAAAGCCAGGAAAATTAAAAAGAGAAAATTATGTGCTGTGCTATAATCTCTTATTTTCATTTAAAATACGATAAGGGTATATTTTATATCAATAAATATAAACCTACAATGACTTCGTAAAATTGCATTATATGTAATTGTGTTTGATTTATGTAAACAAATTTCTACTGATGGATATGAAAATGTTTTCAGTGTTTTGGCTAAAAAATAACAATAAGCCTTGATTACATATCTCTGTACATATGTTTTCTATCCCAAAAAGTGACATTGTAGGATCAAAAGCTGTCATAGAAAGTCTTAATAACCTTCACTCAAAAATTTCTCCCAGCCTAAGTTTCTATTAATAATGCATGAAAATTTCTATCCCAAACCTCAGCAACAATGTGAGCAATAAACTTTCAAATACAGAAAGTTTAAAGTATTATCAGAAAAATCAAGTCGAGTTGACTCAATTGATTGGAAATTGATGCCTGTAGTTTAAGAGAGGTCAGAATAGAAAGAGCAGCTTTGGAAGCTGTTCCCGTGGCTAGTTGTTAAAAGAAACCATGACAATTTATGCCGTTTTCCAAAGAAGACAGTGTGTGAAAGAAGGCACTTCCTATTTTAAAGTGTCAACATGTTGAGGGCTGGAGGAAGAAGATCCATAGGCAGATAGGCAGAGCTAGAAATGATTAGCCAGGTGGCAGCAAATAAGAAAAGGTCAACATAACAGAAGGCGAGGTGGACAAGCTGATTTTAAAAATGGAATTAGAATAGCACATAATAATAATTAGCACTTGAATCATTCTGTGTCTCAAAGTCTCAAAGCACTTTGCAGCTAATCATTTGAATTTTAGAATACCCTTGGTATACAGATCCTCATTCAATAGGAAAACTCGCATACTAAATAGTGAGATGGATGGCTTAAACATTTTCTTGACCTTGGTAATTTCAGGAACTCAAAACCTTGGGTTCAGAAAGGAAATGTAGATTCCCGTAAATTACTGTATATATAATATTTACACAGTCTCAGTTTGAGATGATTTCCAGGGCCATAGTTCAGCAGCTGCGGCTCAGAAGCTGTGAATTTAAACGTGTCACTATAACAGCTGAGAAACTTGTATTCAGGGGAAAAAACCTTGGGAGACACAGAGAGCCTCCCAGCTTCATGCATTTACCCGACCATTTCTGACTTTGTTCCCACGAAGGAACCATGCAGAGAGCAGCCTAGAGAAGATTTAGCTAATCTTGAACATTTCAATAGGCTTCGTGAACCGCCTTTTTAAATTACACTTTGAATTAACATACAGTTAAGTCAATTTCTATGTGTGTACAAATCTATAATTTTTTTTGAAAAATAAATGGACTAAACTCATTTCATGAATGAAAAAGATCACGAGAATCTGAGAGATGTGTTAAATGGAAGTCCAGATGGTAAGTTAATATTATTAGGCCCAGAACCCTAAGCCTTCAAAAAGCATGATTAGTTGCTCTTGATACTAAGTGGAATAGTCAAAATAATCACCAAGTTGAATTTTCTTTCGAGAGAGAAATTTTTGCATGTACACTCGCTGGAGATTCAGAGATTGACAGAGAGATAGAAAGCTATAAATCTCCTTCCGGATGGCTCCACCACAATTCCTTCTCCTCCATTCTCCTCTCAGGATCTCGGACATGCATGGATGCGTACCCTACATGAGTTTCAAGCTGCCGGGTCTGGGACTCGAACCATGGTTGGTCATGTGGAGTCGAGTGATGTAACCATTACACCATCTGCTGGTCCCCAAGTCCATGAAGTTTAACAAGCAATGTCACAATCGGACAGTCCTATCACAGCCCACAACATCCTATATTGCTTCTTTAAGGTCACACACTCCCCTCGTCCTGTACCCAGACAACAGCCATCTATTTTCCATCTCTGTAGCTCTGTCTTTTTTAGAACGTAATATAAACAGAATTGTATAGTGCGATTTTCTGAGAATGACTTCTTTCACTGAGTAGACGCCTTTGAGAACCATCTCCGCAGCACCTGTCAGTGGCCCCTGGCTGTCCGTTGCTGAGGAGCAGTCCCTGGTGTGGAAGTACCTCTGTGAGTAACCTATTCACCCACTGAGTGGATCCTGGTTTGGAGCCATCATGAATAGAGCCTCTCTATGGAGTTCTGCACACACTCTTGGGTGAAAATGTATTTTTAGTTTTGTTAAGTGAATACATACGAATAAGATTTCTGAGTCAGATGAAAAGTTTATATTTAATTTTTTTTTTTTTTTTTTTTTTTTTTGGAGAGGTTTTTGCTATAGGGCGCGTGCGCTCGCCAGACAGACAGAGAGAGACAGAGAGATAGAAAGCAGGAAATCACCCCCCAGGGGGGATGGCCACGCCGCAATCCCTTCTCCTCCATTCTCCTCTCGGGATCTTGGGCACGCACGCACACGCGCCCGGCGTGAGTTTAAGCCGCCGGGTCCGGGACTCGAACCGCGGTCGACTACGTGGGAGTCCAGCGACATAGCCATTACACTAACTGCTGGTCCCTAAAAGTTTATATTTAATTTAATAAAAAGATGGCACACTGGTTTTCAGAGTGATTCTACTATTTGGGTCTGGTTTTTAACTATTTTGCTTTAGCAATTGGTGATGCCTTCGATTGCTCTGCATACTTCCCAGCACCTGGTATTGTCTATACCATATACACTGAGTTATGGTCATGCTAATAGACTGTGGTATTTTACAGTGATTTTAATTTGCATTTCTATAACAGCTAGTGACATTAAACATCTTGTCATGTGCTTCTTTTTTCTTTTTTACATTTAGTCACTGTTTAACAGTGACACCACATACCAAATGAATTTTCTCATCCTAAATACTCAGTTAAAGATCGTACCATAAATATTATCATCAACAGGTCATTTTCCATTTTTGTGTCCCTTAAATGTTTTTCTTCTTTCTTTTTCCCCTTGATATTATGTGCTTCTCTGTCATTCGCATACCCTTGTGGTAAAGTATTTTCAATTTTTAAAATGAATTGTTTGCTTTGTTTATTTTATTATTGAATATTTTTTGGTTTGTTTTGTTTCTACCATAAGGCACATGCACTTGCCAGACAGAAACAGGGAGAGTGAGGGGGAAAGTGAGAAATCATCCCCTGGGAGTATGGTCATACAACAATCCCTTTTCCTCCATTTTCCTCTTGAGAATTTGAGCATGCACACATTAGCACCCAGCACATTTCTCCAGCCCCTGAGTCTGGAACCGGAACCCTGTAGTCAGCCATGTGGGATCCAGCACCTTAACCGTCATGCCACCTGCTGGTCCCAATTTCACTACGGAATTTTAAGATGTTTTAAAAATTCTATATGTAAGTTGTCATGCATGTCATAAATAATTTCCTTTTTACTTTTCTTTGTGTTGTTTTGCTTTTTAACTTTCCCCAGGCAAATATTTTAATTTTCCTTCCTCTCATTGTTGTCTCATTTTGACATAGTTTTATGGTAAGAGCTACTTACTCTCTCTCTCTACTTTTCGTGAACATCAATGCGTTCAAAAGAACCTAAGTACGTTCTTGCGATGATTTGAATTTCTACCTATGCCTAACACAGTGTTTCTGAGCTCGCCCCTTCTGAGTATTCATCTCCTGAAGGCTTTTTCTGGCAGCAGCTAAAGTTCCATTTTCTGATGCCTTTATCTCTTAATTCTGTTTCTATCGGTGATTTCATGTTATCTGTGTATTCTCTAGCAGAGAAAACCGGGAGCCCTCGTACAGGGTGGTTATTTGTGTTGGTAATCTAATATGCGTTATTCATCTCCTGCATTGTTTTCCAAGGCAATATATTAAGCCTGGCAATTTTTGAGGATTGAGCTGCATTCTAACTACAAATAAGATTATTTTAGTAGGACAAGTGGAAAATTATTGTTCGGCAAGTTTATCCTGAAAGAGTGATAAGGATTGCTGTGTAATCAATATAACTGATACGATGTTAAGGTCAAAACAACAGGAGCTACTCTGGAACTCCAGGCCTGGAATTGACTGTGGGCGGAGATGCGGCTCATGCCTCTGTGTTTAGCGAACATTAAACTTGAGATGTGCAAAATCTGTAAAAATCTATCCAACTTTTAAAGATCCTTTATGATTAAGAAATAGCATCTGCTGCTCAGAAAAATAAAAATGAGTCAAGAAAACATTTTCAGAAATGAGACAGCTTGAAAAGTGTTTGTCTACTAGATGATAGGATGAAATTCAGAACAAGCGTAGTTTAACCCAGTTATGACCCAATTGATCTTTTTAAAATTAATTAATTATTTTTTTATTTAATTTTGACCAGAGCAAGACAGAGCGAGAAAGCAAGAATGAGAGAGAGAGAGAAGAGAAAGCAAGCCATCAGGTCCAGGACTTGAACCGCAGTTGGCCATGTGGGAGTCCAGCATCCTTAACCACCAGACCACCTGCTGGCCTGATACAATTGATCTTAAGCTGAAGAATCACCAAGACTTTTGCATAAGAGCACTAAAAATGAGAATAAGCATCATTCACATAAGCCACGATATTTGCAATATGTATTTTGGACCTTTCTAATTAACATCAGTGGAATTTCAAATCTGATTCTTCTATTGCCTGAAGTGATAAGGTAGAAAGGAAACACCTGGGAGGGCTGTGATGAGCTGATCTCTGGGCCATTGCAGCTGCTGACCCACTGTGGTGGGGATCCCTTCGATGTGCAAAAGAATGGATGCATTCATACAGATGCCCTTTCATGCTTAACTCGGTTCCTTTGTGATAAATTGTTAACATTCGCAACAGGGTTCAGAGGACATCTTTGAGAACATGAACAAAGAAACTCTTTCAGTCCAGAAAAACAAGTTCTGAAAGTTGATAGACATATTTGATCTTGGAAATTTTCTTAAAATTTTATTTCATTCATTTTAAAATTCATTTTATTTTAATTTCTTTTATACATTCAATCATTACCTATCACTTAGCTTGTAAAGTGAATTTTCACAGCATGAATGTACTTAATGCCAGTCTAATTTGATTATTACCTGTTACCAACAGGTAATAATCAAATTCTCTGTCCCATAAATATCTTGCCTCTCTATTTTTCTCCTTAATGTATTTCCTCATACTCTTCTCTTGGAAATTTTAATCTTTAATTTTTGAAGGATTACTTAGGACAGTAAGTACAACATTTAAAAAATAATTATTTAATTTTGTTTATTATTATCATTATTAGTTTAAATTTGCTAAATTTGTTGTAGGGCATGTTTGCTCACCAGAGAGAGAGAAAGAAACATGAGAAAGCACGTTGCCAAGTCTAGGACTCGAACTGTGGTCAGCCATGTAGGAGTCCAGTACCTTAACCACCATGCCATCTGCTAACCCCAGTAAGTATAAAAGTCATGTAAGTATATTCTATGACAAATTAGTTACTTATAATCTTCAACATACACTTTTTAAAATTAAAACATGTGCAGTTATGAGAGGAATTCACTAAGTCCCAGGAGCCTTTGTTTCTTTTTTATTTTATGAAATTATTTGAATGATCAAGTCTCCAAAATCTTCTGTCCATATGTCTCCAGTGAAACTGCTCAGTCTCAATGATGTCAAGTATTCTGGAGGCTTCTTAGGAATAGCACCCTGGAATCCAGGTGCAGGCCAGAGCTGAGGACTCACTCTGGTCAGTGTAGACTCATCCTACGTCCTGGAGAGCTGACATCTGGGAAGGACAGTAGATGAGATGCCCTCCTGACATCAGAATCACTGACTTATGTAGGAGAATCATTTATAATACTGCTAATCACATATATGATCCATGAATATGTATGGTAATGGACACTTGTAATCAAAATGTCACTGCTGTGTTAAAAATTTGAGTATACAACTAAACAATAGAAGGAACCAAAGCAAGGATGAATGTTTTAATAAAGAGAAAAGGACATGATACCTTGAACCATGAGCTTCTATATATAGGCATTCTGGTTTAGCTAATGGCTTTTTCCCCTCAAAGATTCATAGTTTGGAGTTCGGTCTTAGTGGGCAGTGATCGAATGTCCCCTGAAAGTTCACGTGATGGAACTTGGTTGTTTTGTAAAGGTATTGAGTGAAAACTTAATCGCTTCATAGTGTCTCAGAGTGATGCTTTGGATAAGATTAAGTCCTAGGGTGGCACCTCTATGACTGAGTTCCGATGTTCAGAAGAGAGAAAACCAAGCAGTCAGAACCACCTGGATATAGATCAACAAGGAGAAACTTGCAAACAGCCACTCTGCTCCAGATCCAGCCCTACGCCATGCTGTAGCCTCACCAGAACTTGGGCCCCTGGACCTGGACCTCTAAACAGTGATCCGAATAAACCTCTATTTATAAATCACCCGGCTTCGGGTATTTCTGTTATCAATTCAGTAACAGACTAAGACACTGGGTGGCGTGGCCTTCGCTTATGCCTTTTCTTCAGACTAGCTAATTTGATTCTGCTTATTTTCCAGTTAAAGTATAGGTTTTACCACTGCCCCTGCCCCATGTGGTTACTCAGTGCCACCATTGCCCCTTAAGGACTCTGATCAGAGACCAAGCCATTCATTCATATTCCATTTAATCTGCTTAATGAGGTCTCTCCACCAGATAGGGAGCAGCCACATGTTTGGGACTGTGATATTCTCAGTGTTCAGCATATAGCTAATAGATCCCCCAGATTTAAAGAAATGAATGAATAATTGCATGAGAGAATAATTATTAAAAGGTTAACGCATGAGGCAATCATTCTAGATTAACAAATAATCTTTTTTTTTTTTTTTTTTTCCAGAGAGAGATTTTTGCTATAGGACGCGTGTGCTCACTGGGGATACAGAGAGACAGAAAGTGAGAAATCATCCCTGGGGGGATGGCCATGCCACAGTACCTTCTCCTCCAGTCTCTTCTTGGGATTTTGGGCATACAAACACACGCACCTGGCACGAGTTTAAGCCACTTGACTGACTACGTGGGAGTCCAGCGACATCACTATTACATCATCTCCTTATCCCAACAAGTAATCTGATGTTGAGATACTGCTTTACCTTTCTAGGCTTTAAGATAAAGAAGATGACTCAGCATTGGGTAAGCAGTCTGAAAGGAGAACATTCCAGAGAAGAGAAAGAGAATTTGGAAACGGAGATAGAAGTGTCATTTGTGAAACAGCAAATAGTTCTGTGAGCTTGGATATTCCTCAAACTTCATGATTTTGACCTCCCCTACAATCCCAGAAGTTCACATATGAACCCTGAAACCCTTAAAGATGGTTAAATCACCTAACCAGGACTTTCACAGAAAACCTGAGCAATACTGACATCCATCTTCTGGAATGGAAATGCGGGTGGCTGCAGCTGACCATTGTCCAGTGTTGCAGGCACTGTGGTGTATGTGCAGTGACCAGAAAAGGTGGAGAATTCATTACCTCTACTCTTCTTAATCATATCTTGAATCAAGCTCTACTGGCCATGGGAAAGATGAACCGGCACTATCTGAGATGCAGTTCTGTCTCGGCAGATTTGGACAGTGACAGACCTTAGCAAACAGCGTAGTTAGGGGTTGGTTTCCTAGTCACTATGCTTCATACCTCTTCATCTGGTGGTCCCAAAGCTCCAGGGTAGTATTTCATAAAGAAGAACAGCCAAACTTTCAACTTGCCTCCACCGCTGTCTTCATCTTTTCAACCGAAGAGTAACAGTTGAGAAACAGCAGCCAGGGTACTATTGTCCTCCTGCTCCACCGTCTCAGTCTCTCAGTGATTCTGGGCTCTCTTAGTTCTCCAACCACTCAGAGTCCTGCACTGGGAGCTTTTTCCTGCTTTCTCTTTGCCCTGGGCCACTCTTAACTTGCCTGATTACAAGACTGGCTCAGGAGTATTCTTTGTGTCTCAATCACCTACTCAAAGAAGCCCAACCACCTGTCTAAAGTAAATGCCTCGATACCAGTGAGATACTGCACCTTGTTTGGTTCGAAGGATACTTCTCAATTCACAGTGATGTCTATTCTTATTTCCTATTTACTGTCTGCATCCCCTATGAGCAAGGAGACATCTACACTCCTTGGTCAACCTATATTCCCAGAGCCATGAAGACCCTGATCAATTGCAAGTGCTTGGCATATAATTGTCAAATGAATAATGTATATCCATAGAGAATAAAGCAGAGTCCAAGAAATCTTTCTTATTTAATATTTCTAAGGTTAAAAGAAGTGACTTAAGTTTTAAGGTAGGAGCTGTCATGATTTTAGTATACCAGGAGCATATGCATGATGGAGTGTGATAGACTCATTCCACACACAAATGCCACGGCACAAACCCCATCTGTCAGAGCCCCCCAGCAGCTATTACATGATAAACGGGAGGCAAAACATTCTTGCAAACTACCAAAGCTATAGGGAAAACATACTATCAATTAGTTTACAATTATGCAAACTGGAATCTGTCCAGAACTCTGACTGATCATCTATGAAAAGTAGTTGATAATATAGGAAAAAAATGTATCTAAGTAACTGGCAGACTAAAAACCATTATCACCACTCTCTAAATAAAATTTCAGAAATTTTCAGCACAATTTCTGGAAACGTGTGAAGAATACTGCCAATTTTTATTGTGACTTGAGTGAAAAAATTTTAGTTGTGTAAAAATTATTAAAGAGGTAAAACTCTGTCCTCTGCACTTTAATATACATACCTATTGAACATTTTCACTTCCAAGTCCTTGTTTGTATTAGAGATATTTACTTAAGATGCATTCCTATAAAAGGAATTGTTGAATTAAAGAGGATGGATGTTTAATATACACTTTTTCTATTAAGTTTTTTATTCTAATCTTTATTGCCTTTTTTGTTTTTTTCTTTATTTTCTTACATTTTTATATTTAATCATGGTACATCTTTACAGCATGCAAAATAAATTTTCCCATCATGAATACAGTGCATATTAGTCCAATCAGAGTTATTACCATACACATTACCATCTACAGATAATTCTACATTTTTGCATCCTTTGAATGTTTTGTTTTTCTCCCCCTAATTCCTTCCTCTTACACTTCCTGTCCACCCTCCTCCCATACTGTCTCTAGTATCCACAGTTGTTCTTCATGTTTTTATACCTTCCAATCTTTCAGTTCCCGCCATAGAGTTCAGACATTCAGTTTATATTAAATGGGGACATACAATGCCTCTCTTTCATAGTCTGGCTTGCCTCACTCAGCATTAAATCTCCCATATTCATCCACTTTCTATAAAATGCCAGGGTCCCTTTTATTTTTATTTTTATTTTATTTTATTTTTTAATGTGATTCTCTAGAGGTGGGCAGGTCATCACTGAAGTGCATCACAAATATTCTCTTATTAATTTTCCCCATTTATTCAATTCAATATCAAGAAATGATACTTTTGGATTAAACGACCATTGAACATTTGTATTTTTCCTTTTATGAGTTATATGTTTATATTCATTTCTCTGTGGTGGAGTATGTGGAACCTCTTCAGACATCCAGGGTGGTAGATATTAAGGATGAGGGATTCTATCTAAACTGAATCAGGGGTTCTTCTCTAAAACTGGATTTTATAAGGAAGTATACAGAGAGACCTAGGAGAAGTTTCAGAAGCCTAGCTAAATTTTGACCAGGCAAAGAAACTTTGTCATAATTAACATTTTTTTTTTTACAGAAAAGCTAAACAGGCTATTTGCAAGTTGGTTGGAAATTTAGTTCCATATTAGCATTTAATGTTAATTTTCTAGTGTAAAAGATAAGCCAGCATTTTCCATACTTTAGCCAAGGAATTGATTAAAACACTAGACCCCATAAGAATCTGGTTTCAGTAACCAGCAAGCTGATGTGGACTTTGTATTTTAAGCACTCACCATGTTTCTGCTGCAGGAGGCCCATTAGCTGCACCTTGACAACCTCCTGAGCTGACCCTTCTTCCCTCAATAGCCCTGCTACCTGTGTGTTCAAGGGCAGAATGGCCAGTGTAAGAATTCTCTGTTCTGACTCAAACACATCAACATACCAAAATTTCTGCAGGTCTTTGGCATATGACTATTTACCTCTTGGCTCTTAGTTATCCAGATAATTATTCATTCATTCATTTTGCACTCAAAAGAGTATTAAGCATTTATCCTGCCCAAGAAATTTTGCTAAACTCTAGGTATGTGCATTGTAAACAAAACAGACATGGACTTAATATCTTCGGTTCCTCATGGAATTAGGTATTCGACCTTCCCCTCTGAGGCTGTGGCATCACAAGGCATTCCTGTGCTCCATCTTGGCATCCCATGAAGTATCTAAGTAGCCAGGGCATAGGGCTGACATCCAATGACTGCGCAGTCAAATTAGTTCATGTAAATTTCTTTTAACCCATAAATTAGGAAGAAATAAGGCAGGTTTTACCAGTAACTAACCAAAAAGCAGTATGTTAATATTATGAAATAGCCAAAAACATACAAAATATTGTATATAGAGTAAGTGAAATGATTGTATTAATATTATTATTTGAGCTATTTCTTGACATAGAGTGATGCTTTGAAATATCCTCAGTCACATAACATGATTTCTGTGTGACCCCAATTTTGTGTCTCTATCATAATTGGTGAAGACAATGGTCAAACCCAGTCCTCTCAGACTCTACAGCCTGTCCTAACTAATTTGAACTATTGGTTTCCATCTACATTACCTAGATGTAATGTAGACATCTTACACAGCCTTTTTTTCTGATGTTCTAAAAAGAGCACAATTTTAAGGATTGTTCTAGTTAATTAATAGTTTCTTAAAATATCCTTAAAAAGGAAAACAACAGATAACCAGCTGTCTTTGGTAATCCAGTGAGAATTCAAAATATTCCTAAAATACATAATAACCATCAGAGACCATTAAAAAAAGCAGTATGGTTCTAGGCAATTCTCAGGAGATTAGCACCGCCAGGACGTCATTACGGTCTGAGGGACTCTGTACTTTGGATGGGTGTGAAAGGCATTCCCTTTAAGCAAGGCAGGGACAAGTGCCATGGAGTTCTCGTGTTTCTCACAATGAGGCCCCAGTCTTCTGAAAAGGAATATAATTCCCAATTTCTTCAGACTCTGCTAAAGCTGGAAATACTTAACACATCAAAAATAGTTTAATTTGACAAACTGAAAGAGATTGCCTCTGAATTTCGATTTAAACACATTTCAGTATACTTGTGCTGCATAAATAGCATCCGAAATTCTAATTTCTCTATCATGACCAAAACACAGGACCATGTATCCTGGAGTTGTACTGTTGGTCTCCTACAGTGAATGTTCTAGACGTATGGACATGTGCTCAACCAGAAGCAGAAAATGCTGGTGTATTAAAAAAGAACTGCAGAACTGATGGAAAGCTCTGGTGCGAACTTGCAGTGATTGCTGGCTCTGGTATGACCCGAATTGTAATTTGTTCTGTTCTTTAGAGCTAAAAATCACTTAACCTTATCCCACACCCCAAACATGTATACATACCAAAGCCATCTAATTTCCAAACAACCATTAAAATTGGGGAGATATAGCTACCTGGTGACATGTGTATCTTTAGCCAAGAACTGTTTTCAGGTATGCTCAGACAACAAACATTTAAAAATATGCAAACTTGACTACATGAACTAATTTAGGTGATAGGAAAATCTGATTAAGAATCCATGAAAGCCCACGGCATTCTTTTTATAAAGACAATTCCAATAACACTCCATTAGGATTTACCCCTGTTAAATTAACTTTGCAGACTTCTAATGGATTTCTTAATTAGACTTGTTATTAACAAGAATATTAAATGAATTAAAAACAGCCCAGACAGCCACTTGTAATAAACAAAAAATGAAAAGCAAGATTTATGCTCCTTACTTTCCCCACCCAATCTAAAGCTTTTAATAACCTTACAAATGTATTATAATTAATTATTGAACTGTCAAAAAAGAAAGAGCTAGGATCATCATACATCTGTTTGAAGAAGGCATTCTTGTGATTTCGAAGTAGAAGCTGCTGATGGAGCTGCTGTTCCAGCGTTGCTCTCAAAGAGATTGCTACAGCAGTACGTGGGTGGCCCTCAACAGTTATTGCTTAAGGACATTCATTTAGTATGTCTGTAGAAGTACCCTTTGTATTCTTTCATTTTCTAGATAAAAAGAAGGACATTTCATCAAAAAAGAAGAATAGTTCATTCCAAACTCACAACCTCTTAATGATCAATTTCTTTGACTTTAAAAAATGAGAGAAGAGGAAGGAACTAGGGGTGTAGAGACACCACGAGACTCTCCCGTGGTCTGCACCAAGTCCTGATTTGACACTGACTCGCACTGAGCACAGCTTTATACATGCGGTACGCACCTGTATTTTCATTTTGGTGACATGTGCAATTGGAAACAGTAGATGTGAATGCTACAGATGAAAGACTACATAGAAGGACACAGATGACCTTATTCAAATAAATGAGCTGCTAGCGATGAGGTCTTCAGGGGAGCTATGCCTGCAAGTCCTTGCCAACAGCCTTCACTAGCAGACAAGACAGTCTTCCAACATAAACATGGAACAGCAGATAAAGAAAGGAAAAGATGTTGAGCGTTTTCCCAAGATAAAGAAAAGCAGGAGAGGGGAACAGGAAAAAATATAGACTTAATAGGCACAAAAATGTAAAACTATTTGCTGCTGATGATGTATATGGTTATGCCTTTGTCTTGACTGACGTGCCTTGTATTCATGCTGGAAGAAAATCATGTTGTACTCTGTAAAGATGTACAGTGATTAAATGTAAATCATATATGTATAAAATTTAAATGTAATCAAATGTAAATTATTAAATTTAAATTTTACATATATATAAAATTTACATTTATTTATGTGGGTATGTGTGACACCATAGGAGTTGCTCAAAGAACGAAGAACGTGGTCACCCCTCAGTATTCTATGTCTCAGCAAGAAACCAGAAAGATCTCCTGATAACTAATAATGAGGATATTCCAAAAGTGGCTATGGAATAAATTTCATGTGTCAAATACTGTCTCTCCTTAGAAAATAGATATGTTTGCATGAAGAAGAAGGAGCAAAATGAATAAATTAAATTAAATGAACATTTAAAGCAGTTCTGTCAAAGACCGTGTGTGACACCAAGCTTATCTTGTGTACCAAACTTTTGGGCTAAACAGCCTACATAGAAATAAACTCAGTTTCTCCTTCCTAGAGAGTAAGGAGGAACCCTTACCATTACTGTCAGGACAGTGACATCCAAATATGCCACCACGGAGGTGATAAGGGAGCTCCTGACCTCAGCAACTGACATAGTGTTTGAAACCTGAGTTTTCAGGCCTAGAGCCTAAATTGTTAGAAATACTTCATATTGCTTTATTAATTCTATCCAGTTAAATGGCAAATAGCTACTGGGATGTAATTACAGCTACCAGAGGATACAGTTATGCCATGAATGAGACCTAGACAGTCCATACGATCCTATCCATTTATGCAGAAAATACTGTGGTGCATCCTGGCCATGAAGGGGCTATTCCTTTCTGCAGAGCCTGTTCCCAAAGAGCTCACAGTTACTGAAACGGTCAGACAAAACCAGGATGAAATGCCAGACAGTACATGTTAAGGCTGAAGGAGGCCTAAGCGCTTTCCTTTGGGGTCACAGAGCGAATGATCTGGTTTACGAGGGTCAGCTTCCTGAGGGGATTAGGCTTCATCTGTGTTTTGAAAGATGAACAAGAGAGAATTAGGCAAAGAAAATGAGCAGTGGCAGGGAATTCTGCAGTCTGGGAGTAAACATGTAATGAACATCTATCTAGTCAGTGCCAAGGGTGGCACCACGGTGAGCAGAGACCTGCTGCTGCCCTTGCTGGTCTCCAGTGTAGACGGTTTCATTAAGCTGATTACTTACCATAAGCAAACACAACAAAATCGTGCAAATCGAACTAGCGCAGGGCAAAGGCTAGAGCTCTGGACGCAGATATCCAGGTTTGAATTCTGGACTGCCCCTTGACCCCGCAGAGAAGTGCTGAATATTGTTGGCTAATCAAGTGCTGCAAACATGAGCATACCTTCCATAGGATCATGCAAAACAACCACCCACTCCTGGGACCAGCAGTTGGCATAATGGCTATGTTGCTGGACTCCCATGTAGTTGACCGTGCTTTGAGTCCCAGACCCAGTGGCTTAAACTCATGCTGGGCACATATGCGTGAGTGCCCAGGATCCCAAGAGGAGAATGGAGGAGAAGGGATTGTGGCATGGCCAACCCCTCTGGGGGGGGGGGGGTGGGTGTTGATTTATACCTTGGTTTAAAAGAATCAAGGAAAGTTTTTCCATGAAGAAGACATATGAGCTAAGACCAATGGAATGGGAATAAGATATTGGCACATCATGGTAATGAGAAGCAGGAGAGAATAAGAAGTAGATGCCTGAAGAAGGGGGATCTCCTTTATTTTCCTTAATTGGGGCTAGCAAATGACACAGTGGTTAGGGTGCTGGATCCCCCACTTCTAATTCAGCAGTTCAAGTCCCAGGTTCAGCAGTCTGAAAAATATGCTGGGTGCATATGCATGCATTCTGAAAATTCCAAGAGAAGGGAGGAGAAGGGACTGTGGTGTGGCCATCTCCCCTAGGGGACTGGTTTCTCACTTTCCATCTCTCTCCAGCAAGTGCATGTGCCCTATGGCAAAAAGTCTAAAAATAAAACAAACAAATAAATAAAAACACAAGGAGATGCCATTTCATACTCACTAGGATGGCTAGCATCAGAACGTCAGACAATGGCTATCATAGGATATGGAGCATGGGAGCCTTGCACACTGTGAGTGAGAATGTAAAATGGCAGAGCACTTAGGAAGTAATCTTGCAGTCTTTCACTGTTCATAGAGCTGTCATTTAACCCAGTGACTCCTGTCCTAGGTGCACTTTAAAATGGGGTGTACACAAAAAGAATTTGCACATGAGCATTCATAGCAGTCTCTTCACCATAACGAGTAGACAGAAACAACCCAAATGTCTAAAGGATGAATGAATAAACAAAATGCAGTTTAGCTATACAATAGAATATTAAGACACGCAAAAGGATGAAGTACTGATAAATGCTACTATGTGGATGATCCTTGACATTATTCTAAGTGAAAGAAGCCGGACACAAAAGTTACATGATTCCATTTGTGGGAAATATTCAGAATAGGCAAATCTATAGATACAGAAGGGAGATTAGTGGCACTTAGGACTAGGGATGGGGGATAGAGAAGGGAGAAAGGTCAGAGCTAAAGGGGACAGTGCTGCCTTGGGCAGGGAGGATGAAGATCTAAAACCGACTGTGGTGACTGGCTACATATTTGAATATAGTTAAGCCCATGAATTGTGCACTTCAGTTGATGAATTATATGTTACGTCAAATTGAATGAGCTTTGGTCCAAATGTATTCTCATCACTTAGAACAATCAGACTTTAATATCGATATTTCCACTTAATTAAAATTTTTTTCCTCCCTTCTTCTCTTCCTTGAGAAATCCTTCATTGTTTTTCTTCTCTCTCTTTTCTTTTACCGTCAATTTAGTATACACTCTGACTCTGTAAATTTTCCTCAGTATATTACATTAATTAAAAATAAAATGAAGGGTCTTACTGGTGGTGCAATGGTTAAAGCATGATGCTCAGTGAGGCAGACTCACATGGGAGGGTTCTGGGTTAGTGTCCTGAGGCCTCTCTAAGGACATCATGGCTGACTTCAGCTGGGATTGGGTCTCTCTGTTTCTGTTTCTCTCTGTCTCTCTCATAAAGGAAATAAATACTTTGAAAAAAGAAAATTAAAATATGTGTTGTTGTATACAAATTGCTGCTAGAGTACTTGTTGACAATTCTACATGTCAATTCAAAAGTTAAGAATAAAACTTGAATTTTCAAATTCAAACTTTTTAAAGAATATCTGCTACCATGTTGTAAGGTTAGTCTATTAAGATGATAACCATCATTTTAAGTCACATTACAAAACATAATAAATCCTGGCATTCAGATAGTTAATATGCAAAGATAATTTTTTTAAATTTTATTTATTTGTTAATTATTATTATCATTTAATTTGACCAGAGAGACTGACAAGGAGGGAAGTGAGAAAGCAAGACTCCAGATCTGAGACTCAAACCATGGTCAGCCATGTGGGAGTCCAGCACCTTAACCACCAGACCACCTACGGCCCCCATAAAGATAATTTATATGCCATAATAATTTATATGCACTCTTTTAATCCATTCATCTATCATAATCTTTTTTCTTCTCACAATTTTTAATAAACAAATTCTACCTATCACTTTAACAAATACCATTTCAAAGATCCTCATACCTGTTTTCTAGAGTCATAATTCACCCAGATAAATCGGTTAATTGAAATCACTCTACTTGCATTCTGAACAAAAACTATTTAGCAGAATCCCTGCATATCAACTTAAAGTCAAATCATTGTCTTTTGAAAAAAGTAAACCTTACACTAGAATACAGATAAAAATGATCTACCTGCAGTAGTCACAGTTGTCAAGGCCATCACTAAAATTGCATACTTTAAATTTCTGAAATTCAGAATAAATAATTTCTATTCTGGCATTAAGTTTGAATAAATAAAACAAAAAGAGTATTTGGCACTGCCATTAGAAACTAATGTCAGGGTTTCATTTTAGCTTAATTTATGTAACATCGCATCAACCACAAAACCAAAAGCCCCTGAATTCAATGGTGATTAATGTTAAGATGCTACACAGGACTCCTGACAAGGGAAGGAGCCCAGCATGCCCTTCACTAAGGTGATACCCTTGTCAAGAGACAAAGAAAATATATAAACTATGACAAGATTTAGAGTTCTTGACCTTAACAGCAATTCAGAGGTGCAGAGAAGACTAGAAGTAAAACGGTGGAAATAAAGGCAATTTAGTGTTAAAATATTAATGACTGGGGGGCTGCAGGTGGCATGGAGGTTTAGGGGCTGGCCTCATCACATGACTGACCACAGTTCAAGTCCCGGATCTGGCAACTTTCTTACTCCCCTCCTCCTGTCCTGTCCCTCTAGGTCAAATAAAAAAAAATAAAGATGATAATAAATAAAACAAAATTAAAAAATTTAAAAAATATCAATGGCTAGTAAAATATTTAGCCACATTTTTTTCAAATTTCACAAAAGGGTAGGATGACGTTTCCAGTCAGTGAATAACAATCTGAAAGTTAAAATGTAAACAAAGTATTTTGCTACTCAGCTATAATATATCAGCATGCACCCCCTGCTAGAATTAGTGAGATAGCAAGTGTGCAAACATGGCAGCAACACTACGTGTGGATCTATGTAAATTGGGAAGAATCATTCCAAACAAACTAATCCTCTAACATAAAGGAGGGAGCTGACAGATGCTTTTAGCTACGTGGCCTTCAGTGTTCAGAAACACCCCCTGGAATACCCGCAGAGAATACCAAGCCATGGAGCTAGGCTGGGCATTTGCGGTCCTATTATAATACATTCTATATTCCCAGTTTGGAGATTACTCTATTTCAAATGAGTCTAACCATAAGTGAAAATAGATGTGTTAACTACTCAAAATGAAGAAAAACAGTAATTTTACTCAAACTTTTCCACCAGGATAAAGAAAATTATGTCTCAGAAGCAAAATAGAAGCATGAACAATTTCCAGAATCAGATTTTCTGTTTCTTTTAAGCTGTTTTTGCTACTAACGTTATCACGTCTAGAATCTAGGAACACGTGTTCTGTTCACCCGGCCAGAATACCCACAGAGGCATTTGGCAACAATGACCACCGACAGGATCTTTGGTTCTATCATCACTTGCACGTGGGAACGTTTTCTTTTGCTCAGTTTCAGGGAAGAACCTACCACTTCTATGTGATAAGACATGTGTCCCCTGCCTCAGAGGGAAACATTTTGGACATCAGTTGAAAAGTAGAAAGAGATTCATTTGTAAAATATCTATTTTTTTTTTTTTTTGGAGAGGTTTTTGCTATAGGGCGCGTGCGCTCGCCAGACAGACAGAGAGAGACAGAGAGATAGAAAGCGAGAAATCACCCCCCAGGGGGGATGGCCACGCTGCAGTCCCTTCTCCTCCATTCTCCTCTCGGGATCTTGGGCACGCACGCACACGCGCCTGGCGTGAGTTTAAGCCGCCGGGTCCGGGACTCGAACCGCGGTCGACTACGTGGGAGTCCAGCGACATAGCCATTACACTAACTGCTGGTCCCCATTTGTAAAATATCTTAATCATCCATTGTGTGTCAGCCACTGTGTGAGGAGCCAAAGCTGAAGGGGTATGAAATGGGATCATCATCAGCTCTAGGAGACAGACATAAAACAACAACATATGAACAATCACAGAAATAAATGTACCACCACAGACTGCACGGAATTCTCTAAAGGAAACACACAGGTTGTTTTCCTGTAGGATGGGTTGAGTTATGCTCCCTCAAAGACACACTGAAGTCCTGACCCTGGATACCTATACACATGCCCTTATTTGGAATAGGTTTTAAAGATGTATTCAGGTTCAGATAGAGTCCTGAGGGTGGACCTTAGCCAACATGACTGCTGTCTTTGTGACAGAAGGAGAAGAGGCATAGGGACAGTCATGCACCAAGGGAAGACCATGTGACAAGATGGGAGAGAGTGCTGTGCTCTGACAGAGGCAGCGGCTGGAGCATGCATGTACAAGCCAAGGGATGCCAAGGACTGCAGGAACTCCAGATGTTAAGAGAGAGGCGCACAAGTATCCCCTGGAGGCTTCAGAGAGGGCATGGCCCTGCCAACACCATTATTTCCAACTGCCAGCCTCCAGAAGTACGGGAGAGTACATTTCTGTTGCCTTAGCTCCCTGATTTATTAGGCTTTGTTATGGAAGCCCTAGAAGGCTAATAAACCATGGGAGAGAACAGCAGTGATGTCTGAGCTTCCCTCAGGAGGAGGTCAGGAAAGAAGTGGAGTTGGAGCTTGAGATCTGAAGGAGGAGAAGGGTCAGAGCAGACTATGGAGTGGGAGGTCAGGTGACATCTCCAGGCAGGAAGAGCGTGGTCTGATGCCCAAGGAAGCAAGGCCTATGATGCATTCCCACTAAAAAGATGGGAGAGTGAACGATGCTTGCAGCATGCGGGCGGCAGAGCTCAGCTCAGTGGAGATGGGCAGGCGAAGCACTGAGGTCTCTCGGACTGAGAAAGGAGGGCACTGTGCAAGCTCACAGCCAGGCGGCGGCCAGATTCTATGTATGACTCTTTCCTCCTGTAAGTGCTGACACCCAGGAATAGCACTGGCAAATGCCAGCATTCATATTTCTAGTGACTAGTTTGCCTGTATATCATGGCTTCTTCCTATAGCACCAATCCTTGGGTGGTAGTGTTTTTCGGGCTCTTCCTCATCAGCTACAAACAGGAGCTGCTTTTACATTGGCGTGTTCACAGACTCCAGGCCAAGCATCCAACGACACTTTTAGCTTTCCCCAGAGTCCTTCAGAGAGAGTCAGACTGCTGGACTTTCATCTTTCCCAGGGAGTTACAGCCAACAACCCGGTAGTGCTCGTAAACACCCACTTGGCCTCTGCCATCCTGCAGCTACTGTGCCAGTGAGTCCCCGTGCAATTTATGTGGTCCAGCTGCTCTGCAGACTGGCCTTCTGTGCAGAGCAGAGCTGCCACTCGAACCTGGTGCTCTTTACAGACACCTACTGCATTTGTCCTCCAGGGAGAGGAATCAACAGGAAGCACAAACACACAGTGAAGGTGCTTTCGTCTTTCTGATCGCACGTCCACCCGGGGAACTTCTTCTTCCATGACTCATTCTAATTGACCTCATGCATGTGTGTCCAGAACATGAGGGCCTGAACTCTTCCTTCTAAAAGTAGGACCAGGTCTCTTCAATACAGCATTCATTTGTAGAACCATGCACTAGCTTGACCTTTTTATTTGCACTTCCAGAGGTCAAAAGAGCTCTTGCTGTGACCTTGAGCACTGCTACTCTGGGTCAGTGGCACTTCACGAAAAGGCAAGTTCAATTATTTACTGTCGTTTTTCCTCTCATTCTCCCTTGCTCCGTTAGGTTTCCATCCATGCCTAAATAAAATTCTGAGGACCAATATTAAACATAGAAACAGAATACAGTTCCACTGAAGTGGTATATACATAAAACTAACTTTTGGTAAATAATATAAATATCACCATCGATAACATTGAGTAGAGTTTGTGTGTGCACATGCATGTGTGCGCGTGTGTGCGTGTTACTTTCATTAAACACTTCCTGTAGCACTAAATATTACTGGTACTTAATATAACAATGCCGTTTTATGATGAAGAGAGAAAATGTGGGAAAACAATTAGCAGAAAGACACAGGAGATTTCGCTTCCTCCCCCACCTCTGATGTCAGCTGTAGGGCAGTAACTGAGGCCACAGGTCTCACTCGAGGCCTCAGGCGCTCCCATTGCTAGTAAAGATAATAATGCCTGCCTCTCAGTTTTATTTAGAAATGTAAATAATAATATATTAGTAGAAGCCTTTTCTCAATACAAGAGACTTGGAGACTATCTAATAAATGGTGGTCATTAATAACCTTAGCATGTAAAGAGAATAAACAATGGACACTTAAGGAAAGTAATCATTGATGAAACACGCAACTCTCGTCCTAGATGTTGAGATTTCAAAGCACTGTTTTAGCCTCTTCTTGTTTTATTAAACCTACTTTGTATAATCCTCATGGTAGTTCTTCCACTCTACTTGTTTCTGTTAACTTAAGAATGTTTCTCACAAGGTGATAAACTTAACTAATCAGGTCAGAGCTCTCTCTCAGACTTGTTATTTAGAAATTATTATTATGTTTTTAATCTGAGAGCAAGTGGGAGTTAATTAAAGGATAATCTCCTGAAGCTTTCTTTTTAAATTATAAGATAAAATATAAGCAAATGGCATCAAGTTATGTTGTTAAAAATGGTTAAAAACATCTTCCTTAAAATGGTAAGATGTAAAAATTACCCAACTCAACATGGACATTCCCTGACAGAAATGCATGAGCTCCAAAGATGTACTAAAAGGAAATGCATATTAAGGCTGAGATAAATGGGCCCATCTTTTTCCAGCCACATGAAATAAGATTTAGAAATTAAATCCTGAGATATACATATTGCTTCACCAGTGGCTAATACACACACACACACACACACACACACACATACACAGCATGTAAACTTAAGGAGGATGGAACCCTGTCTGTCCTATTTTCATATATTTTTAGCACCCAGGCCAGTGCCTGGTATTTCTTACATATTCAACAAAGGTTTCTTGAACAAAATAAATAAGTAAATAAAAATGCAATTTATGGAGACCAGCAGATGGCATAATGGTTACGTTGCTGTGTTCCCATGTAGTTGACCGTGGTTCAGTCACAAACCTGGCAGTGTGTGAGTGTGCCCAAGATCCCGAGAGAAGAGTGGAGGAGAAGAGATTGCAGCTTGGCCATCCTCCCTGGGGGTGATTTCTCACTTTCTGTTTCTCTGGCAAGCACACTCACTCTACAGCAACAATTTCTCTTTAAAACCAACAAACAAACAAACAAACAAACTGCAATATGTGAGTAACAAATATACTGCATGTTTGTCATCTCATTTCAGTAATATATCCACATGGCTATTTAGTTAAATTGACACATTAGACAAATTCTGCATTAGCAAATAAGAATATGTCAGAGAAACATATAGATTGTTTAATGGAGTGTCCTTTATAGGGGAGAATTTGAAATCTTAGCCCAAAAGGTAAGTGGGCCATGAGTCCGCCAGCTTACAAATGCACACTGCGCTCCTTCCTGTGGAGTTATTACAATCTGATGAACTGAGCTGGCCAGCGACACCACTTACCGGCTCCACAAGACATCTCCGTCCTTCAGTCTTTCCGATTCTAGTTGTCCTTTCATAGGAAAGATAAACACCTTTTACTCTGATAACTATATGATCGTTTTGCATAAAGCAGTGCAAGTTTTGTATTAGTCTTTATTCTTAAGATACTGGTTAGGTCATCAGGAAAGCCATGACCTACTTTTCTATGCAGAAATGCATCAGCACTTTCCCCACGACCCAGTGACTGTACCGAGAGCATCACGTCACAGCTTCAGGAAGCCGAAGACGTGCGCTCTGCCAGGCGGTGCCCAGCGGTCACGGAACACGAGGACGGTCCTGGTCTGTGTTCTAGGCCCTGTCTGAGCATGCTGTGTGTGCACGCTGGCCATGACCTGGGTTTGCAGAGCCTGGGAATGATCATAGCAGTGGGACTATTGGGGAAGGGGTCCTCACCCTCTTTCTAGCTCCCAGGAAAAATAAACGTTCAAAAAAGAGGTATGGCTTACCAGTGATTTACTGCTGTTTACAATAGTAGTAAATTTAAGCTATAAATATAAGATTAAATATTGTGCATAATATTAAACTTAGCTACAGACTGTAAGTCCTCTTAAATACTCCAAATTGTCCTCTGGTTAATCAATGAATTAAAATGAACCATTTAGTTACCTTCCTTTGATTTCGATGCTTAGTTCTCATTTACTAAACTAGATGAATCTTCAACAACATTAACATACAGTAAATTCAAGGGGACAGAGATGAGGTAAAGAGAAAGACATAGTTGGGAGAGAAAATTCTACCTGAAGTTAAAGAAGAAAGGTGTTGTGCGTGGCTTATAAAAACTTCAGACGCGTTACTTCATGATTTCATGAAACTGTGTCATAACATGTAAGAAATACGATTATGACAATGCACTTTACTTTTTAACAAATAGCCACCCCCTTTTTTTGGTAAATCACACCTAGAGCAATGGTCAGAAAGCACATCCCATTTCACTCCCTGGTTGGCAGGAATGGCCCTGCTACTGCAGTCTTGTAGAGACACTCTGGGGGGTGATCTAAGGACTTCGACGCGTCCCTACACTGATACCTATGAAGTATCTAATATGTCTGAAAAGTGCTAAGAGACCTTTCACATGCATAATCTAATCTCTGAAAATAACTTTGCAAATGAACCTCAAATTAACATTATAGGTTACTGTGGCTTACTATGATTTGAAATTTATTTACAAGTCACTGCAGTTTGCTTTTCTTAATATTTTAGTTGAATTTTCCCATCAATGTAACCTCACCAATTATAATATTCATTGACTCAGTGGTTACTTACGTTAATATGACTAGGAGTTAAATAAGTTCCATACATTTGTGTATACATTATTGATAAACTTAGAGTAAATAATCAATTAATCAATAAGATTACGACAGAAAGATGCTCTCTGGCCTCTGTTCGGATTATAAGAAGGTGCGATCCAAGTATCTGCAACCTTGAAGAGGAATCCTGTTTCTTCGATCCCTGTTACTTTGCTGTGGTCCATGTTAGAGCTGATCAGATGAGTGAATGCGCCCCAGGGCGGCTAGTACCTGGCAGGGTCCACATCTACTTTAAAAGAGCACTGGAACTGAGAGCCACAAGTCAGCGACCCGATTCTCAGTGTCCCACTTAGTTCTTGGCCGCGTGCCATGAGGCGACCAGCCTGTGGCACCTTGGTTTCCTTATCTGCAGCGGAGACAATCCTGTGTTCTCACCCAGCTGTGCGATAAGTTGATGAGGACGGATGGGCAGCTGAGCCCACACGGGTGTCCTGACATCCAGCGGTTGGACTGAGTGAGCACACAGCCCACGCTAAGACCAGAGCTAGCCGTGTCACGGATGCATCAGGCAGAGCCATGCTCCTCTGTGCAGAAAGCATCACTTTCAGACTTCTTAGATAAATTGAGAAGCTAGAACTGTGTCTGTTCTTTAGTCCAGGCCCCTGGTCTAAGCCAGAGATCTGGGGGGAAAAGCCAAAAATGTCCCCTCTGGGGGAGAGTTTCTGAGGTCTGAGTCAGAGGGTCTGCTGCTTCAGAGAGTCAGTGAGGAAGGTCAACACGAGTTGATCAGGCCTACATGAGACCCAAGGTGCCCAGCCAAGGAAGGATGCAGCAGGAGAGTGCGAGTAGTCATCCTGAGCCTCTGTAGCTGGCAGACTGAGGAAGGCCTCCTCGTATGGGATGAGGCACTCCACGCACAGCCCAGGCGGCAGAGTAGAAGCAGAGAGGCCCAGAGAGCACCGTTTGAGATCTGGGAGCTGGCAGGGAGCCATTGAAGCAGGTCATGGCCCCATAAAATTGGATATATTATTTACACAAGTTTTAGCTTCGAAGTTTGAAATGTGCTCTTCCTTTCTAATAGCCTCTGATAGTGGTGCGCCATTCACTTTTGCTGCCCATGGTTTTATATTGTGTCTGCGTGAGTCTCTATTCTGTTCCAGCGGCCGCTAAGGCATAATGACAAATATTGCCAACCCTCGGCGAGGGAAGGTCTTTGCCTCGGCAGAATGCACAAGCAAGCTGGCTGGCAGGGCTAGAAAGGAGGAGTGTGGGGAATGCCTAAGCAGAGAAGGGATGGACACGTCCAGGCAGGAAGAATGCCATATCGGCCTCTGCTTCTGCGGCAACCATCGCCAGTCCTGGGCGAGGCCAGAGGGTCCAAAGCTGAGAGGCTCAGCCACCCACGGATGTCACCACTTGCATAATATTTTTCTGTCTCATAAATTTGACAGGTAAAATAGACAAGGTTGTACGATAAAACAGTCATTTAATTTGAGTGATTATTGCAACTCTCTAATTATTCCAGTTGGTGGCAAACAAAATAATCCAATCGATCATTTAGCAGGCTATTTAATTATATTGTGATTCACCACCCTCACTATTAGACTAGGGCTCTGAACAGGATAATAAAAATTTCTTCATGCAAATTATAACTTCACATTTATTTGGTAAGAGAAAAGATGTTCTGTCATAGTAAAGCAAATTGGGGAGACTCACTTCAAACTCAAATTCACATTGGGTAACAACCATTAACTTTCTCCTACATATTCAAGTTACCTCATGGTTAACTAGTGTATCACGAACTCATTGGATAGCTTTCCTATAAATAACCAAAAGTAATTGCCAATATATTCACAATTAGAAAAAAATAAGTTTTTACAAAATTTTTAGAAGAAATTTGGTTTTCCTATCTATAAGAGTATGTGGTATTGGGACCAGCAGTTGGCATAATGGCTATGTCGCTGGACTCCCATGTAGTCAACCATGGTTTGAGTCCCAGACCCAGTGGCTTAAACTCACACTGGGTGCATGTGCGTGCCCAAGATACCGAGAGGAGAATGGAGGAGAAGGGATTGCGATGTGGCCATCTACCCTGGGGGGTGATTTCTCACTTTCTGTTTCTCTCTGTCTTTCTGGTGAGTGCACACGCCCTATAGCAAAAACCTATCTCCCCCCCCACAAAAAAAAAGAGTATGTAATATTATGAAAATAAATAGCTACTAAAATATGTTATCAAATACAATCTATGCAGAATATTTTAGTGACTAGATAAGAATGATATATGTTTATAATACAGTTGAAATCAAACCAATTAATGCCATTTAAAATAATTTGAGAGACTGGACCAGCAGATGGCATAACGATTACGTCTGGACTACCACGTTGTCAACTGCAGATTGAGTCACAGACTTAGTGGGTTAAAACTCACACTAGGCACATGTGTATGCATGCTCCAAATCTGGAGAAGAGAATGGAGGAGAAGGGATTGTGGCATGGCCATCCATCCTTTAGGGGTGATTTATTGCTTTTTGTGTCTCTGGTGAGCACACATGCCCTATAGTAAAAATCTCTCATAAAAAAAATTAGAGATTTTACATTACTTCATTGAAAATTTTCAAGTTCTGAATGAATAACTTTTTAACTTGGTCTGAGTACACTGTATCTTTAAAAAGTGGGGCACATTCTTTTCTTGAACTTAATTCTGATTCTATATTTGAGCTAAACTTTTTTAGTTGAAGAGAATTCAACTTAATTCTATACATACAAAGATTATTGTAAACATACCAATTTATTAATAAGTGGGAAGGACAGAGAGAAGGAGGGGAAGATAATACTGGGCACCGATGTGACCTAGCAGTCATTCTTTTTGCTTATCTTCAACTACATGCCAACATTATTTTGTGGAAAAGCCTTGAGAAATAAATTTTGGATTAGAATCTTCTTTTTTCCCTATTATTCTTTAATATTAAAACTCAAGGGAATTTACAAATCCATATCTGCTACATTGTTCATCAGGTACTCCAGATTAGGCTCTGCTTATCTGCCTGTTTTTAAAAGAAGAAGATGATAAAGAAGAAAAAAGAGGAGAATGAGGAAGAACAGGAGGAGGAGGATGATAAGAAAGAATAAGTGGGAGATGAGGAAGTGAGGGAGGACAAAAAATAACCTGTGAGGAGATGGAAGAGAAGCAAGTACATTCACCACTATGCAAATCGTATAATGCAGTCTTCCAGCCTCTGAAATGCTGTATGTGTTCTGTTACGATTTAGTGCAGGGCATTAACCTTTCCAAAAACAGCGCAACAATTCTGGCCCGCTCTGTGGTCTAGTGGTTGAGCAAGCCAGATCCCAAAAGGCTGTCAGAATGGCTTGAGTCCTGGCCCCAGAGGTTTGAAAAAATCACACCAAGCCCTGCCCCAAATCCTGATAAGATAGAGACATGGGGGAGAAGGGATTGTGTTATGACTGTACCCCATCGGTGACTTTTCTCTCTCTGATAAGCACATGCACCCTCTGCAAGTTGAAAAAGATGAAGATGAAGAACGAACATGTAGCTGAACAGTTTTATTAGATGTTTAATTATTGCAAAAAGTAATATCTGTTTTTAAAATCTCCTTATAAGGTCAGAGTCTGGCTTTTTACTCTTTTGTTGTTTTTAATGCGAAAGGGTATGCGTGCTCACTGGGCACAGAGAGACAGACAAAGAACCCCCCCAGTGGGGCATGGTCCAATCACAATCCTTTTCCTCTAGTTCCCCACCCTGTTAGGACCCTGGGTATGCACATACATGTGTTTGGCATGTTTTTCAAGCTGCCAGGCAGGATTTGAAAGTGGACATCCATGTGGAATCTAGCTTCTATGATCAGGCTCAACCACTGCGTTACAGGACCAAGCTCAGAGGGTAACTTCTTGACAGGAATATTGTTGTGCTAGCTTTTGTTGGTTTGTCCTCAAAACATTTATCTGTTCATTCATTCACCCAGATGGAGTACTTACTATGCCTCAGAACTCTCCTCCACAAAGGGGCTTTAGTAACAACCCACCAACTCAGGGACATGCAACATCTATCCTCTTTTCCTAAATGCAACTCTTCTCGGGGCATATAAACCAGTGAACTGTAATCCATGGTGATAATTCCACAGAGCCCAGCACTCTGGGAAAGGGTGGAGACTGGGAGAGGGGTGGGGTGATGCTCTAAGGGCTTTCATAGAGCTGGAAAGCCAGAAAGAGGTGGAACCTGGCTTTCTGGTTACGTCTCATACCAACTTTCCCTTTCTGGGAGTGCCCCAGAGAAGCCCAACTCACATATCCCCATAGCAAGTTTGACTAGGACTATTTTTTTTTCTTTAGCCTTCTAACCTTTTAATAGTCTTAAACTTAGCAAAAAACATAATGGGTTGCTAGTGTTTATGTTACCAAATATTCACTTGACACATTTTACAATTACTTTGGATTGTACATCAGTACTTACTTGCTTTTCCAATCTTGTGAAAGGAAGCTATTCTGTGTTCTTTCCAATCACAGACAAATTATCACTGAAATAGGCTAGTCTGACAGCTACTGTTTGTGCTGAAAGTGAGACTGGACCCCTGTCTCCACTGGCAGCTTCTCAAAGGCCACCCTCACGTGTTGAACTATAGCTCCTGTCTTTGTTCATAACAGTTCCTTTGGTCTAAACATGAACTGGCAGGTAGAGATTAACAGCCGCAGAGCTAAAATTGACAGGACTGGAAAGTTGGGGACTTTGCCAAGGTACATGCTCACCATTGCATCATTCCATGGAGGCTAATTTCAGAAGACGTGGAGATGATCATTATTGTCAATAATTAATGTACATCCTGCCTTTCCTTATAAATAAGAAAGGGATTACATGGTTTGGGGTTACTGTCCATAGGACTTTGGAGGATTTCAAGCAAACTCAACACGTGATTCTCCTCACTCCAAATGCTGTTGTCAGCCACCATGTCTCCGACATCCTCATCACCCATTCAATCGTAAGCCACGTTTCTCCATCTAGCTCATTTCTCTAGACACGAACTCCTTTTCATTCATGAATGATCAGAAATAATGAGTATAAAAGCTTAACACAGATCCTAATGTACAGTGTTCAATAAAGATACACTTATTAGTGGTAGAAATGTTAGTATTAATTTTTAAATGTTTATTTATTTGTTTCTTCCATAAATGAGAGACACACACACACATAGATACAGTGCCCCAGCAGGGTTCTGACACAACCATCCACCCCAGTCTTAGCCAGTTCCCAATCATGGGCACACATTCCAGGGAGGCCCCTGGACACAGACCTGGAACCTCCCATGGAGGTCACCCTCACAGAACACTATGTTCTACTGCAATGCCACCATCCAGCCCCTACATTAGTAGTATTACCTATAGACCCTGAAATTTTCACACAACTTTAAACATCAAAACCCCAGTGCATCTGTTATGATTTGAATATGGTTGTGATGGGATTAAGATAGTGAAAATTTGATCAAATTGTGGAGTAACAGGCCTCTGGGAGGTGACTGAGATTGGTAGAAGGTACGAGGGTGACTTTATAAGAAGAGCGGGTTCTTAGACATGCATTCTCTGCTCTAGCTCTGCAAGGCCTGTAGATTCTGTAGAGTCTGCACCAACAAAAAGACTTCCACCAGAGGAGGCCCCTTGAGCTTTGTAGAACCATGAGCTACATAATCTCCTATGCTTTATAAACTTCCCAGAGTGACACTCAGTTATTAGTGACAGAAAAGTGAACTAGAACAGCATGCTTGGTCTAATTTTCTTCTCAAGCTCTGTTGGCCACATAAACTAGTTCTATCAGACAGAGTTCTCATTTTTAAATGACAGGAATGGATTTTGGCTGATTATAGCAGACAATACATATTTTGAAATTACCTAAAGACCTGGAAAACTAAACTTTGGAAATGGGATGCAATATGGCCCAAACCACTGCCAAAACCATGCAGCAGAACTAACCTACCAAGGACACTGCTGCCAACACAGGGAGCTGGCTACCCCCTCGATGCTGCCAAGCCAGACAGTGGTGCCAGCGCCAGCTCTACTGCCACAGCGTCCCTGGAAAACAGACGATGGCTACTCCTCGCTTATTATTACGGTTTCTCAGATGCGTCGCCTTTTTGAGATTTAAGGAAACACATATTTTTTAGAGCAGAATATTCAGGCACAGAAAATTTAAGTGTTTTTCCTAAGGCATAAAAATCTATGCATCCTAAATCCCTTTTCAATGTACTTACTACATTCCACATTGTATTAGAAAATAATTTTAATTTTTTATTTCAGTTTATTTTATACATTTGATCACATATGTCACCTAGCTTGTAAAGCAAATATTCTAACGTGAATACGTTTCTCACCAGTCCAGTTGAGAATACTATACATGTTATCTTCAACAGATAATAATCCATTTCTTTGTCCCATAAATACCTTGCCTCTCTATTTTTCCCCTTTTAGGTCTTTCCTCAGACTCTCCTCCTCCTCCCACCCTCTTCTCACACTGTATCTGCTATCTATAACCATTTTCTATGTTTCTATACATACTAGTCATTTAGTTTCGATCATAGAGTGTGGATAGTCGGTATATATTAAGTGGTATTTATAATGTATTTATGTGTCTTATCAGTTCTATTTCTCCATAGAACCCTGACTGATCTTTAGTCTATGTGGAGATGTCCTCAGGAAGGAGTCTGCAGAAGAAAATGCAGAGAGGTGAAGAGGAGAAACTGGGTTAAAAAAGAAGCTAATGTCATCGAGGAAGGGGTGTAAAGAGGGCTTCAGGGAACACAAAAGGGACCAGACAGAAAAGTTCAAGAGTAATTCTAATTGCTTCAGTATTTTGTCTCGGCAAAATAAAGGACCAGAACAACTGAAGACAACCAACAGAAATAGAAAGAGTACGGTAAAATGTAAGAATAAGTGAAGGAACCAGTAGGTGCCATGGTTGTTAAGGTGCTAGACTTTCACATGGCCAACCATGGTTTGAGTACTGGAAATGGCAGCTTGAAAATCACTCTGGGCACATGTTTGTTCATGTCCAAATTCACAAGAAGAGAATGGAAAGAAGGGATTGTGGCATGACCATCCCTACTGGAGGGTTATTTCTCTATCTCTGTCTCTCTGTCTCTCTCTCTCTCTTTCGTACAAGCACCCTATGGCAAAACTTTTTTTTTTAACAGAGATTTTTGTTATATAGAGCATGTGTGTTTGTCAGAGAGACAGAGACAGAGAGACAGAAAGACAGAACCCCCCCACCCCGAGGGTGGATGGCCACATTGATTCTCTTCTGCATGCTCCTCTTGGCATCTGGGTACACACACACAAACACACACAGACACACACACACACACCCAGTGTGAGTTTTAAGCTTCAGGGTCTAGTCGAACCAGAATTGACTACATGGGAATCTAGTGACGTAACCATTATGCCATCTGCTGGTCCCAGGCAAAAACCTTAAAAAGCAAAAAAGAAGAAATGACGAAATGATGAGAAATGGAAAGCAAATGCAAGAAAAACAAGCAAGAGATGAAAGCAAGAGAAAAGTGAAAGGCCAATGACATGTTCCTGGCTTCTATTTGAGTCTTCTAGATCCCAAGTAAGGAGGGAACCTGATGACTGCTGGGTCTGCGCAGGCTCTACGGGTCTGCGTGAGTCTAAGGAGCTCAGGGAGGAACGAGACTCAGGATCGAGATTTCTCCTCTGGTTCTTGTAAGGGCTGTGAAGCCCTTGTAATGAACCTCATGCGCACATTGAAGTCATGTGGCAATAGGAGGAGCATCTACAGGGCTGCTGGGTGTCTTACTCTTTATGTTCACTCAGTTACCTATTAAAAACTAAAATAAACATAAAACTTTTATAAAAGGAGAAAGGGTAATAATGACTTGAAACAGATCAATACTGATTAGCAGACAAGGACAGGCATTACAGTGATGGAATCAGTGACGACTGGCATGAGCTTAGCTGGAAGAGGCAGAGAACCAAGCTGAGTCCAAGGTCATTGCTAGGATTTCTTCTGCAGAAATGAAGGGTGGAAAAGGCATAGCAAGGCACAGAGCACCAGATAAATGGCAAAATTATTTGTGATTCGGAGAAATAGAGAACATGGGAAAACCAGTTGGTTTGGAAATGATATATTTGGAAAGCAGAATTTTCAAAAAGACATGGGCAAATTTTCAGAGTTCTAGGGATACGCATTTGAAATTGGTGAAGCAATATACTGGAGAAGATACGGTCAAAAGTGGAGTCCAGAAAGGAAAGGGACTAAGACTAGAGAGACAGGCGTGGCTCCAGGGAGACAGCGTGGTTTCAGGCAGACAGGTGTGGTTCCAGGGGGACAAGTGTGATCCCAGACAGACAGGTGTGGTTCCAGGGAGACAGGTGTGGGTCCAGGGGGACAAGTGTGATCTCAGACAGACAGGTGTGGTTCCAGGGGGACAGGTGTGGTTCCAGAGAGAACAGGTGTGGTTCTAGGGGGACAAGCATGGTCCCAGACAGACGGGTGTGGTTCCAGAGAGAACAGGTGTGGTTCCAGGGAGAAAATGTGGTTCCAGGGAGACAGGTGTGGGTTCCAGGGAGACAGATGTGGTTCTAGGGAGACAGTTGTGGGTTCCAGGGGGACAGGTGTGGTTCCAGAGAGCAGGTGTGGGTTCCAGGGAGACAGGTGTGGTTCTGGGGAGACAGGTGTGGGTTCCAGGGGGACAGGTGTGATTCCAGAGAGCAGGTGTGGGTTCCAGGGAGACAGATGTGGTTCTGGGGAGACAGGTGTGGGTTCCAGGGGGACAGGTGTGGTTCCAGAGAGCAGGTGTGGTTCCAGGGAGACAGGTGTGGGTACCAGGGGGACAGGTGTGGTTCCAGAGAGCAGGTGTGGTTCCAGGGAGACAGGTGTGGGTTCTAGAGAGACAGGTATTGGTTCTAGAGAGACAGGTGTGGTTTCAGAAAGGAAAAAGAAAACACCCAAGGATTCCCCTGGTAATTTTTTTTTCAAGAATTTGTCAAACAAAAATGCAAAATAGGTACTAGAACTATGTTCTATATCACTAAGAAAGTACTTTTTCCCTCCAGGAGTAAATATATCTTATGTTTTATTTCAGTCTTTTCTATTTTTCACACTTGTTTTTTTTTAAAGTATCTAAAATGTACTTTCAATATAGTATAAAGCAGAGTCAAACTTTATGGTATTTTAAATGAAGAGCAATTGTCCAAAGCTTTCTGATTATTATTGCATTCTTCCATTCTTCAACCTGAAACAGCTCCTCACCTGCATTTGTTCTGTTGTGACACTGAATTGATGAAGATCAAAGCTTTGCTTTTTTTTATGTACTATTCCTTGCCTTGGTTTGTCTGATGTCTCCCTGTGATTAGATTCAGGTATAGTATTTCCTCCCAGAGAAATATGAAGCTGTTCTTTCTCCGTATATCATATCCGAGGCATTCTCCATTCTTACAGGCAAGGTCGAGTCTGAATTCTCAGCCACATGCTGTCCAAGACTGTCCAAGGCAGTCCACTGCAGGCACTGCCTACCCCTTAGACAAGTGAGTTACCTGCAGGGAGAGACTCTGAGAACACGTGGAGAGCCTACTCCTTGCCAAACATTCAGTCTGTGAAGCCCTCTCTGCTATGTTTCTGACTCCCATCTTCTCCAGTGAAGCTTTGCCGGGTTCCAGAACACAGCTAATTGTGTCCTCGCTACTTCCAGCAAAGCCCGAGACTGTCCTGTTATGGGGCTCGTTACTTAGTACTTACATAATCATGGCCTTCCCCATCGACTCCTCCAGGGCAGAGACAACATCTCGCTAGCAGCGAGCAGTTCCGATCATGGCAGCTACAGTTGTTACATAATTAATTAATGCACTTAGATTATGCTAAAAGAAGCCCTCCTAAGTCTGCTATTTTATATGAACAAGACAAAATGGAGCCCATTTTGTAATCTCCTGCATTGAAGCATATTTAGTAAAGTCTTATTTATAAAATCTGACAGTGGTGGCCTAATAGACTATGAAAAAATCGTTTTTTAAAGGTAAGGTCTTGCAGTTTGACCTTGTCTTGACATCTTGAAAATGACTGTACCGGCTTTTACTCCAGGACCAGCCCCTCTGCACGTGCACGCTCTCACATCTCACCTCAAAGGTACAAGACCCACGACATCAGTGTAGGTTGGCTTGGGTTTACATCGCCACTCTCACACGCTATTTTGAATGAGTCCTGAGGTGGGCATCTGTGTGGGTTTATTTCTAGGAGAAATAATGTAAGCGCATGTTTACAATTTGTGTATTCCATCCCTATCTGCCACTCCTTTTCCGGCGTATGGCTGTCCTGGTAGACAGGAGACTGCGCTTCGCAGGCTCCGGGGCGTGCTCTGCTCAGCCCTGCTGTGTCTCCGTTCCTGCTTCGTGTTTGTCTGCAGCAGCTGCAGCACCGGCTGTGTGGTGCTATCTGATACAAACACAAAAGTTTCCATTTTATTTCGCTCTTAAAAAAGCAGCTGATAAGAGCTGTGGATGGATGTGGATCTTACAAACCATAATCGGCATCTGTAGACTCTTCAGATACCAGCTTGCAAATAGGGACCTCAGAATCTTGAGGATGCCAGATAATGCTGTTTGTTTCCACGACCATGTGAACTCATTCTCTGGGGATCTATTGACTGCCCATACTTCTCCAGGCTGACAGAGGTTTCATGGATAAGTTAAGATATGGCCCTTGCCCTGAAGGAGTACCTTGCAATAATCTGAGGGAACAGAAGTGGGTGCTGTGAGTTCTCCTTCTCATTTCAAAGAAAAAAAAAATATGCTCCCAGCCTCCAAGAGCTTTGCCAGTTTCGGTATGCAGTTCCCCCTCTGTTCTGCTCCCAAACTGCCAAAGCATACTTCGGAAATTTTGTAGCTGAATCCTCCAAAGACTTCAACTGGGTAGAATTTTTCTTAAGTTTACTATTTCTTTCATGAGAGAGCTAAAAAGACAGAAAGAGAAAGACAGAGGGACCATAGTCCTGCTCTCGCTCTCTGTACTCCAAGCCCTAGCTCAAGCCAGCCAGGGTCACAGGCATGTGAGGGAGCAGTTCGCACATTCGGGTTGACCAGGAGTCCAAATCCAGACCTCCCTGTGAATCCACTGTGACACAGCCACGCTCTGCCTCCCGCTCCACCAAGGCCGGATCAGGGCCAGGCTTGCTTGTTTATTTACTTACTTATTTAAAAGAAGTTTTGGGCTTAGGCATGTGTGCCTGCTGGGAAAGAGAGACAGACACAGTGAGAGGGAAAGTGAGAAATTACTCCCCAGGGGGGATGGCCACTCTGCAATCTCTTCTCCTCCACCCTCCTCCTGGGATGTTGCGCATGCATACACATGCACCTGGCCTGAGTTTACAGCCACCAGGTCCGAGACTCGAACTATAGTCAGCCATGCGGGAGTCCAGTGACATAACCTCTAAGCCATCTACTGGCCCCATGGCCAGGCTTTCTGAACTCAGAGTTTGGAAATTTCTTCATACAAAAGGTTCATGCAGATGAAAATATGTTTAATGGGTTTTAACAACTTCTTATTCAAGCTGCATAAAGGGAAACCTCCACTGTGCCCAAAGGCAAAGGCTCATCACGTGCCTTTTGAGCGTGAATAAATGAAGGAGTCTCAGCTCTTGCCTCGAAGTGAGTCCAGGCTGCAGGGAAGGTGGCACACTACAGGAACCTCAGCCTCAGCCGCACATCACATTGCACACCCAGGTCAGGGACCATATCTGGGAGGTCTAGAGACTTAAAGACAGCCCAGACCCCGCTGATCCGCTCTGGCAGACACTGTCAATTGTGTAGACTCCTGCTGCTGAGAGATTGGTTCAGGAAACACTAGCACCAACACCATTAGGAAGAATGTCACAAAAGCAGGTCATCAGGCCTCAGCCAACACCTGGGATCAGAATCTGCATTCCAAGGTGTTTCCAGGTGACTTGCATGTACATTAATATCTGAAAAGCTCTGATGTCGCTTTCTTCTTTTCCTTACATTTCAAGTATGACATAAATTCACAAAGTTGGTTTCATTTGAGAAGAGGAGATTGCACTTTATCCTGTAACATATTATTTATTCATTCCTGTAAAGCCCCAGTGTCCTTTAGTTCTGTCCCTCGGCTGAAAGTCTTTGAAGACAGTGCAGCTAAATAGCCCTTTGCCGTTACAAGGGAATCAAAAGGAAACATTGCCATTCTGCTCACTGGTGGCAGTACCAGCCAGCTGTTACATAATTCTGTTATAAAGCTATTTCCTGCTACTGGAGGGTTTGAAATGACATTTACTTGTATAATTCTAATTCTGTTTAGTTTATCCATCCGGGGCCAAATAAAAAGCATAAATTAATCCACTATGAATATGTCAGGCAGATAACCATTTTAGAATACGAGAGAATTAAATGTTGTTTACAAATATTTTATAAGCCCATAAAAACACCTTCCGAAATATCTTTGATCACATCGTGGGTGCCACACATGACTCATTATTGTTCAGGAGAGCAGCATTTTCCAAACTCTCACAGTTCTTCACATACTTTCACATACTTTGGAATCTATGGAACATATTGAGAAAAATGACCTGGAAAGAAGAAACTTCTGGAAGATGGATATCATATCCCATCCTAATGGACTTTTTTTTTTTTTTTTCTCTCTTTGATGCATTGTGATCTCTCTCTTTCTCTCTGGTACCTTCAAGTTCATCTCTCAAACTTAAAAATGCGAATAATCAATCTTAAAGACTTTTTAACTCTAAAATCCAGTGACCCAAATTTATTTTTCTGTTTGGACTTCAAAGGTTTTAGAAATGCGTGTTGTAACACAGAATAGCATATAGATATGGGATTGCATGTGTGTGTGTGTGTGTGCATGTGCATATGTGTATGTAACACAGAGATTGAGTTTGACTCACTAACGCAGTCTAATTTCCTCAATTTGAGGAAACTGGGCGAAAGAGGAGCATTTGCCTGACAGCTGCAAGATCTCCTTTGCCTTCTGCCCGTCCTGAGTGGGCACTAAGCCAGACCTTTCCGACAGCGAGCCGAGTGACCAGGCCCTCCTCTGTTCTTGCTGGCTACTCCTCCTTACTCCTAGTAATGACTGATGCTAGAGTCCAAGCACCCAGCTCTTGGCATTTGATTCTTGGAGGCTGGATCTCATTTTCTTCCAGAGTATCCCAGACGAACGCCCACATATGAGGTACAGGCACCACTTGAACACTGCCAAGCTTGCTACTGCCAGACCCTCTGTAATCCTTCCTCTCCTCACAGTGGGGCCATTGCCTCTCAGCAGGTGGACAAGACTGCCCTCAAGCTGAGAGGTGTTGGGAATAACCTGAGAGGGACTCGATTTGGTCAGTTTTTCCCAATCCACAGTCCAGTATTGATTTCAGGGACTTCTTCACCCTTGGATTAAGGTAGAGCCATTGGGATTCTGAGCCCAAATCCCTCCACACAGATAAGACAGTTACAACGTGGGGAAGGCAAAGAGTTAAAGTCGCCACTCTTGGGACCACACAGGCCCACTCGCTAAAAGAGTTTCCCCGAATTCTGAAATTTAAGGAGTGTTAAAGATACATACTGACCAACGCAATGCAATGTGAACCAAAAGGGTAAAGATGAATTCCTTAGTTTTCATTGAATATAGAATCATTTGTAAACCAAGGAAAACCAGAAAGATGAAACTTGTCACACAGAATATTATAAGAAAATGTGTTGTTTGTTGAATTAACAGAACAAATGGAAGACAAAGAGGCCAGAAATGGAATAAATAAAGTTGAATTAGAGAAACGATATGGATAATTCTTAACTGGAAACAGGAGGAGAGAGAAAGAAGGAGGAGAGAGCTGGGCCAAAAGCAGGTGTATCGATACGGACAAGTGGGAAAGGGGGAGTAACAATCGGGGAGCAATAGTGCGAGACAAAGGGAAAGGGAATAGAAACCAACGGTCTGGAGAGCCAACATGAAGTGGGAACAGATGGTGTCACACCAGAACACGAAGGAAAACCCAGAGACTTCCAAGAGAAAAGAGCCAAGTGGCCCAAAGTAAGAAATTATTAAAATGAAGGGCTAACATAGTAGGAAATCTAATAATGTAATAAACTAATATGCCCCTGAAGAGCAATGCTCAATCCAAGCAAAATAAAACAGAGAAACTACCTGATATGGAACCCAGCCGAAGCACAGAGATGTTTTGTCAAGAATTCATTCCCGAATGAACCGGAGTGCCCTTGTCCTTTGTAGGCCTGACTCTGCCACCAAGTCTTTCTATGTCTGACACACAGGATTGTTGTCAGCAGGCTTCACTTTTCCCATCTGTACAAGACGGTTACCATAAGTCTAAATAATACACGTGTGTGTATGTATGTGTGTATGCACATATGAATGTGCACTTGTTTGTTGGAACAGTATCAGGGTATGGCCTGTTTTCTTTTTAATTTCTGTAATTTATCCTTTCTAGTTGGAGCTTCCTCCCTTACCTGATAGTTCTTAAAATTTATGACTCTAGGGGTCAGTAGGTGGTGTGGTGGTTAAAGTTGTGGACTCCCACATGGCCAACCACGGTTCAAGTCCTAGACGTGGTGGCTTGCTTTCTTACTTTTCTCTCTCTGTCTCTAATGAGCATACATGCCCTATATCAAATTAAGAAAGAATAATAATAATAAAATAAATAAATATATTTAAAATAATTTATGAGTCTATAGAACTTTGCTCAGGCGAGTTTTGCGTTTCCCTATGAAAACCTGCGATGAGTGCATTGCAATTTGCTGCAGTCTCTTACAAAAACACATTTCAATCATTGAAATTTCTCTTTAAAATAGAAACAAAACTTCCTTAGTCTCAAAAGTTACTTGACATATAAAAAGGGTCTACTTTTCCAGTTAAAAGGTTATTCTGCTTTTCCAGATAAAGTAAAAGAAGGTGTTATTTACTTCTCAACAGTTATGAACTGTAATTTACCTCAGTGTAGGCCAAAGTAATCTTTCTTATTGCAAGGCATTTATTCAGGGGAGAACTGCTACATGATAGGGAAATTTTTCTCAGCAACATTAAGGTGAGAAGATATGCTTTTCTCACTGAAAATCAAGAATTGCTATAAAAACATTCACTTGCAACGATAGGAAGGATTTTATGAGAGGCATTTCATAAAACATATTCACAATTTTACAGGCAAAGAGGGATTTTACGGAACGCTTGAGCAGAGCACATTCTGTTGGAAATGAGGTTTGCTTCCAGCGTCTCCTGCACTCTGCAGATGTGTGCAGTAACAAGAGCATACCATAGCGGAATGGAGGTGAAGACCGCTCTTAGCCACAGGAGAATCCACTGGGGACGTCAAGACAGCACTGGGAGCAATTGCAGCCGAGCGAGGGCCTCTGGAGCTGTTCCTGGGGCGGCCGGAAGCACCCAGCGCTGCTCCAGCAGAGCAGGGGCCATCCCAGAACAGCAGACCCAGGGGACGGCAAAGGGAGTGGGGGCAGCACGCCCTCCACAGTCTGCACTAAGGACAGCTCAACCCCACAGCGGGGGCTTGGACATGAACATCGGCCTCCCGGCTTCTGCTTTCAATATGTTCTTCCTTCATATGAATGCCATTCATTCTCCGAGAGCTCTTACTCCTTTCTGACGAATGATTCTGTCACATTTTGTGCAATTTCCGATGTCATAGAGCACCATTAGGTGATCTTACAGAGAGCTGTGTGAACAGAGGGTATCTGACATTTGCAGGCATGATCCAGTTTTCAAGGCTGAAGACCCCAGAGGCCAGGCTCTGAGCGGCTTCTGTCTAGGCAGCTGCCCTAGTACTGATATATTAATACATTCGGAGTCTTTTTTATTTAAAGAGATACTGCAACATTTTGGTCTACAGGTTGATGCCCAACTTGATTTCATGTTTTCGTATTTGATTTTTTCCCGATGAAATGAGTACTACTAAGCTATACAAATACCCAACGTATTTTTAGAAATTACTTTATTTCTCCCTTTATTGAGAGAGAGAGAGAGAGAAAAGCACCTTTGACAGCATCTCCTGCCAGGATCCCACCCTCCTTTCAGCCTTTCAGCCCGCCAGGATTACAGCTAAGCACTGTACTCAGACAGGTCAGCCTGGGAGCTGCGCCCTAGCCTTCTGGATGGCTTCCAGCACTGCAGTGCACTGTGCTACCACCTCACCCCTGCACCTGGGCCCAAATGCCAAATATCAAAGAAACACACACTGTAGAAAATGAAAGAAAAACACTTCCTTTGTATTCCTGGTATAACTATTTTCAACAGTTTAATATGCATTATTAAAATTTTATTCATATATACAGTGATAGAAAGTTAAAATTGTTTTCAAAATTTCAGTAACAGATGTATGTGTGTGTGTGTGCGTACATAAATTATATATTTGTTTTAAAAATTAAATTTGGTGACATATATACTATGTGTATATACGCAAGCATAATATTTATTTTTCTCCATATCTGTCAAAACGCATTAGATATATTTTCACTTGTAACAAATTTTAAATGAAAGAATTTAAGACAATTTCAACTAACTTTAATATTAAATTTAACCTGTATTTTTTTAAATAAAAGTTATTATGACCCAAACGTAGAAATGGCCTGATTATTAACTTGAAATGGCATATGATTTAAATTTTTTAACTTTATATTTTGAAATAAATATAGATACAGAATATTGCCAAAAAAAATCTATGCAGAGAAAGCCTGTATGTGTAATCTTATGGAATTAATGTAAAATATTAAACCACAAAACTAACGATCTATAAGTTTTTAAGATTGTGTGTTATTGTGGCCAGCAGATGGCATAGTAATCATGTCACTGGACTCCCACATGGCCAGCTGAGGTTCGAATCCCAGACCCAGCAGCTTGAAACTGACCCCAGGCACGTGTGCATGTGTGCCCAAGATCCCATTAAATGAATGGAGGAAAAGGGATTGTGGAATGGCCTTCAACCCTGGAGGGAGAATTTCTCACTTTTGCTCTCACTGTCTTTGTCTCTCTCCAGTGAGCACACTCCCATTAAGGCAAAAACCTCCAAAAGAAAAAAAAAAAAAAAAAAGATGATGTGTTTGTAGTTGTGTGGAAGTCTCTGTGGCTCTATGTAACATTACTAAGTGTATAATTTGAATAATCACCACCATAATCAAATTGCCCTATGCTAGCATCTATACAAATCTCCCTCAAATCACCAATTCCACCCCAGGGCCCAACTCTAACCCCTAACAACCACTAGTTGGTTCTCCATCTCTATGATTTTGCTAGCTCAGGAATGTTACATAAATGAGATCATGCAGTATGCATTTTTTTTTTCTTTTTCTGGCCAGAGGGCCCATATGTTGCCAGAAAGAGAATCAAAGGAAATAATAGATACAAGGTAGATAGAGTAAGAGAAATCATTCTCCAATGAGGCATAGTCATGCTGCAGTCCTTCACATTGCCATCTCCATTTCATTAGAATCCCAGGCATGCATGCACATGCATTCAGTGGTTTTCAAGCCACTGGAGCTCAAACCATGGTGAACCATGTGGAATCTCGTCCTCTATGCACAGGGTTTAACTCGTATGCTGGGGGCCAGCCCATATGTATCCTTTTCAGACTAGCTCTTTTTTCATTCATATAGTTTCCTTGAAGGGCGTTCAAGTTGTGTACACCAATATTTCACTTTTTGTTCATTTCTGAGCAGTTCTCCATGCTAGAGATGTACCACTGGATGGTCAACCTTTGACCCAATAAAGGACCTTTGAGTAGTTTCCAGTTTGGGGCTATTACAAATAAAGCTATCACACACATCCATGTATAATTTCTTGCATAAAAATAAGCCTTTAAGATCTGGGATAAGTGCCTGAGAGTGTAATTACTGGGTTGTATGGTAAATCTATTTTTAGTTCTAAAAGGAAGTACAAAGTTATTTTCAGAGTGGCTGTGCCATTTTACATACCCATCAGCAAGGTATGAGGGATCCAATTTTCTACATTCCCACTAGTGTTTGATTTTACTGCCATTTATTACTTTGGTCATTCTGATAGGTATGTACCGATTTCTCCTTGTAGTCTTAATGGCCATTTCCTTACTGGTTAATGATGCTGACCATAATTTCATGTGCTTATTTGCCCTCTCTATACCCTGTTCAGCAGAATGTCTGTGCCTGTATTTTGCATGTTTTCTGATTGGATTTATTTTAAATGTTGAGTTTCTTTCCTTCCAACAATGGTAATAAGTTGTTATTTTCTTTCTTTGTTTTTTAATTATTTTATTTTATTTTAAATTCATTTATTTACATTCATTCACTGTACATCATTACAGTATACAAAATGAGATTTTCCATCCAGAAAATATTGTATATTGGCTTAATCAAGGATATCACCATATATGCTATAATAAACAAATACTTTTCCATTTCTTGTTTCTTATATATTTTGCTTTTTTGGTTCCCCCCCCTTGATTCCCTATCTCTAACCCTCTGCTATTTCCCACCATCTTCCTGCACTGTCTCTGGTATCTATGGTTGCTTTATAGGTCTTCTATTTCACATTTTATTGAGTCACAAACTATCTTAATTTATCTAAATACTTTCTTTTTCTTTCTTCTTTTTTTTTTTTTTTTGAGAGGTTTTTGCTATAGGGCGCGTGTGCTCGCCAGACAGACAGAGAGAGACAGAGAGACAGAAAGCGAGAAATCACCCTGCGGGGGGATGGTCACGCCGCAATCCCTTCTCCTCCATTCTCCTCTCGGGATCTTGGGCATGCACGCACATGCACCCAGCATGAGTTTTAAGCCACCGGGTCCGGGACGCGAACCGTGGTCAACTGCGTGGGAGTCCAACGACATAACCATTACGCTAACTGCTGGTTCCCCTAAATACTTTCAATAGCAAGTGTAGCTGATATAAACATATCTAAGAATGCATGTCTGACTTTTGGCATAAACCTCAGTGAGTAGAAAGAACATACTATAAAGTAACACCTAGCTGGGATCAAATAACTTCCTACAGTCATTAAATAGGTATTTTTAATGTATATTTTAATTTCAAGAAAACTAGTTTGAATTTTTTGTTTTGTTTTGTTTTGTTTTTGAGAGGTTTTCACTATAGGGCGCATGCGCTCACCAGACAGACAGAGACAGAGAGATAGAAAGCGAGAAATCACCCCCCAGAGGGGATGGCCACGCCACAATCCCTTCTCCTCCATTCTCCTCTCGGGATCTTGGGCACACACGCACACGTGCCCGGCGTGAGTTTTAAGCCACCGGGTCTGGGACACGAACAGTGGTCAACTACGTGGGAGTCCAGCAACATAGCCATTACGCTAACTGCTGGTCTCACCAGTTTCAATTTTAATAGATCAAAATCAAAAAGTGTTAAGAGAAATTTGCCTAAGACTTAAAGCCAGGAAAAGGTTAGGATTAGGTTCAAATAGTAGGAAGATGAAAGTATCAACAGTTCAAGAAAAGACAAAAATCCTTAAATCTGGAAAACAAAGCATAGAAGAAAATCAGTAATGTTTTAGTCAAAAGTCATCAAATTCTATTTCACAAGTTCAGTCTCATGTAATTAATCTCTCTTCTGTTGAATTTGCAATGATACTTTCATCTGATCTTTCTGTTTAAATTCTGAAAGTTAACATTCAATGTTATTATTGATCTTTCTGGACTTGTTCCTACCATTAAGTTGGCCAATATCTTGGTTGCTTTTTGTACTCTTATTTCTGTGTGTCTGACTTTAGTTTTCTTTTTTTGGAGAGGTTTTTGCTATAGGGGGCATGTGCTCGCCAGAAAGACAAAGAGAGACAGAGAGACAGAAAGCGAGAAATCACCCCCCCCCCCCCCCCCCCATGGAGGATAGCCACGCCTCAATCCCTTCTCCATTCTCCTCTCAGGATCTTGGGCACACACATAGATGCGCCCAGCATGAGTTTAAGCCACCTGATTCAGGACCCAAACCGTGGTTGGCTACATGGGAGTTCAGTGACATAGCCATTACACTAATTGCTGGTCCTGCTTTAGTTTTCTTGGTATAACACTCTCCCTTTAGAACTTCTCAAAGAGCTGGTCTGGTGTTGGTAAATTCTTTCAGGTTTTGTTTATCTGAGAATGTTTCTTTGTCTTTTTTTCCCATATGAAAGATAATCTTGCTGGGTATAGTATTCTTAGTTTTTGTTTTTCACTCAACACTTTTAATATATTTTCTCATTCTTTCCTTGGTTACATTGTTTCTGATGATAAGTCTAATGTTAGCCTGATGATATATAGTTTGAAACTAACTTGACATTTCTTTCTTGCCAATTTTAGTATCTTGTCTCTGTCTGTGGTTTTTGTCAATCTGGCTATTATGTGCCTTAGAGAAGATCTTCTTGAGCTGATTCTGTGTGGGGTTCTTTGTATTTTCTTGAGTTTGGATATTTAAATGCCTTTCTAGGTTTTAAAAGTTTTCTTCCAGTATTTCATGGAATAGATTATCAATGTCCTTATTAGTTTCTTCACCTTCTTAGATAGCAATGACCCAGATGTTTGGGTGTTTAATGGCATCTAGTATTACTCATATATCATTCTCATTTTCAGGTGTTATTTTCTCACTCTTTTTGGTGAATTTTACTAGACCAGAGGTTTCATCTTCTACATCTGAGATTCGATTTTCTGCATGATCTAATCTGCTTTTAATACTTTGAAGGGAGGTTTTGATTTCCTGTATTATAGCCTTGCTCTCTAACAGTTCCGTTTGATTATTTTTTTATGGTGTGTAATTCCTCTTTCAGACTGTGCAAGAGCTTCCTTACCTCCTGGAACTCATTGTCTCTTTTTTCCTGAATCTTCTCAAGTTTGTTGTCTCTCTTCTCTTGCATCTCTTTTAGCTCAGTCACTATAAATATTCTAAATTCTCTGTCTGACATTTCCATGAATTCCATTGTATTTTCTGAGGAAGATGAAGAGTTATTCTTTTCCCTTTGGGGAGAGATGTTTTCTTGGTTTCTCATATTCCTTGTGCCTCTGCAGTGGTTTCTGGTCATCTGATGGGTTATACATTCTTTTCTAATTTTTGGAGTTAACTCTGAGCATTCAGAGGTGTGCAGGAGGAGGTGATCCACAATCTCTGCAGTACTATTTTTCCCCTATTGTGCAGCATATTCCATGGGAATTGAGCCTAAAAGTATTCAGATATTTGGATTATTGTGCACCTAGCCCTGTCTAGAAACCCAGTGTGTGGCGGCTGAACACAAAAATAAGAAAGGTAAAGTAAAAAGTAAAAGAAAAAGAAAAAAAAGAGGAAAAAATAAGAGAAAAACAATGAAAAAGAAAAAAGAAAAAATGCTTTTAAAACAAAAAATGAAAACTGTACTGTGTGCAAAAAGCCACTGAGAGCTCAAATGTAGATAGCTTATTATTGGCCTGATCTATGTGGGAGGGGGAAAATGTGAGAATTAGCAAAATAAAAGAGAGAGCTAAAAAGAAGTTTAAAAATTAAAAAGAAAATTAAAGAGAGAAAGAGACAGAGATAATACAGAGAGTGCTCTACCTGAACTTGGAGTCAGGAGTCAAGGTCATTGACAGATACACGACGGAAATATTTCCTCCTAGTCTGTGATTTTCTATTTTTTCCTGTAGCAAATTCTTTAAATAACACATTTTAATTTATTTGATGTTTAATTTATCAAATATTTCTCTGCGTATCTTGCTTATGGTGTCAAATCTAAGAACCCTTTGCTTACACATAGGTCCTAAAGATTTTCTCCTATGCCCTTTTTTAGAAGTTTACAGTTTTATGTTTTTTCTTTGTTTAATTTGCTACAGAATGTGTGCATTCTCCAGAGACAGAAAGAGAGAGAGAGAGAGAAGGAAAATGTGTAATTATCACCACCCTCCCCCGGAGGTTATAGGCACTCTGTAATCTTTTCTCCTCCTGTTTCCTTGTGGGATTTTTAGCATTTACACACACATGCCTGGCATGTTTTTCAAGCTGCTAGGTCTGGGATTTGAACCATGCAGTTGGTGATGTGAGATTCAGTTGTCTTTGTGACCATTTCATGGGGTGGCCCCAGTTTTATGTTTTAAATTTAAGTTTGTGATCTATTTTGTGTTAAAGTTTGTATAGGTATGACATTTAGATCAAGATTCATCTTTTTTTGTTTGTTTCTTTTGAAAATCCAGTTGTTCCAGCACCATTTATTTAAAATGCTATCTCACCTTCATTTAATTGCTTTTGTTATTTATCAAAAATGAGTATATCTATTTCCAAATTTTCTATTTTGTTCCACTGATCTTCTACCAGTACTACAGTATTTTGATTACTATAGTTACATAGTATGCTTTAATATCAGGAAGACTGATTCCTATAATTTTATACTTCTTTTTCAAAATTACCTTAACTACTCTAGAATAATGCATATTATAATAAGCACTCTTATCTACAAGGGCGCGTGAGCTTGTCAGAAAGACAGAGAGAGACAAAGGGACAGAAAACAAGAAATTACCTCCCAGGGGGATGGCCATGCCGCAATCCCTTCTCATCCATTCTCCTCTTGGGATCACACATGCACACACATGTGTCCAGCATGAGTTTAAGACACCAGGTCCAGGACTCGAACCACGGTCAACTGCATGGGAGTCTAGTGACATAGCCATTACATCAACTGCTAGTCCCAGATTTTGATAGAAATTGCACTAAATTTGCATATCAATTTTGTGAGGAATGACTTTTTTTAAAAAATAATTATTTTATTTAACTTTATTTATTTTAATTTGACAAGGGAGGAGCAAAGTGAGAGAGAAAGAGGGAGAGAGAGAATCTGAGGAAGCAAGCTGTCAGGTCCAGGACTCAAACTGTGATAGGCCATGTGGGAGTCCAGTGCCCTTAATCACCATGCCATCTTGCTGGCTCCAAGGAATGACATCTTTAATATCATCTGGTTTTCTAATCCATGAACATAGTATGTCTCTCCAATTGCTTAAGTCTTGATTGATGTCGATATATATATATATATATATATATATATATATATATACACACACACACACACACACACACACATACATACATATATATATCCATCCTGTAAATGTTCTATTCTCCTTGGAGAAATTGCAAAAGTTATTACATTTTCCATTTCTTTTTGCCTTTGTTCCTTGCTAATGTATAGAAATGCAATTGTCTTGTGATTTACTGAATTCAACTTATTAATTTCAGAAAGTTTTTTTTTTATAGTCCTCAGTTTTATTTTGTATGTAGATATCCTATCAAGATCAAAGCATGATTAGAAGGTTGAAACTTTCCAAACCACTCCTGGACCTCTGAGAAAGGAAGTGAGGTTGAAAAGGATGTACCCAACCATGACTAGTAAGGAACCTCCATGAAACTCCTACATAATATGTCTAGAAAGCTTCTGGCTTGATAAACACATCAAGGAGCTGGGATGAGTGTGCCAGATGGGGCAGGGAACTCTTGTGCTCTTATCCATTCCTTGTCCAGAGTTGCACCTTGTCTCTTAAGCCATCGTAGGAAATAGTGTTTCTCCCAGTTATTTGAGCCATTCTAGCAAATTACAGACCTTGAGGAGGGAGTGGTAGAAAGCCTAATTTATTACTGGTCAGTCAAAAGTACCAATGACACCTCGGGACTTGTGACTGGCATCTGAAGTAGATTCTCATTACTTCAATGAAATTAGCCAGCATACAAGTACTGTAGACATGAATCTTCAGTCTGTGGGGTCTCTGCTAACTCTAAGTCATGAGTGTTGGAAATGAATTGAATTGGAAGACACCCAGTTGGTTGATATGTGCTGAGAACCAGAGAATTGCATTACAAGGAAAAACAACAAAAACAAACAAACAAAAACACCAGTATTTGAGGTGAAGAGTGTTCCAGGTGAGTAAAAGAGGAATAGCTTTCTTCTTTCATTGCCTTGTTAAAATTTAAGGTGTTGGGAACCAGCAGTTAGCGTAATGGCTATGTCGCTGAACTCCCACGTAGTCGACCGCGGTTCGTGTCTCGGACCCGGTGGCTTACAACTCACGCCGGGCGCATGTGCGTGCGTGCCCAAGATCTCGAGAGGAGAATGGAAGAGAAGGGATTGCGGCGTGACCATCCCCCCTGGGGGGTGATTTCTCACTTTCTGTCTCTATGTCTCTTTCTGTCTGTCTGGCGAGCGCACGCGCCCTATAGTGAAAAACCTCTCCAAAAAAAAAAAAAAAAAAATTTAAGGTGTTCGGACCAGCAGGTAGCATGGTAGAAGATATGATGGTAGACACTGGACTCTCACATGGTCTACTGCGGTTTGAGTCCCAGGCCTGGTGACTCGCTTTCTCACTTTTTTCTGGGCCTCTCTGTGATGTCTTGTTGGAATTGGGGCTCAGCAAACTGGTACACAAATGGTGAGGACCTGACTGCTGTTGTTGCATAATAAATTTCCCTTTGTTCTGATCCAGGACTACGGTGACTTCTGCTGTCCATGAAACTCACTGATGAACTTGTTATTCAAGTAGGCCCTGCATAGTTCTTAACAGACATGTGATTTAATTAGAGCTACTTGACTAAACAATTAACACATAAATTCTTCATTTATGGGAGACAAATGTCATTTTCTAAGTCTCTAGAAAGATGGTAATTTATATAATGGCATGTCTGTGTCTAGGAAACCAAATTCACCAGTCATTTTGATTTTAATTTATCGTTTTTTAAAAATAATTCACACAAGAAAGACTTTTCTTTGAAAACACATGTCAAATCATGTCACTTTCTTCCTCAAAACATGCCAGTGACTTTCTCATCCCACTCCGAGAATTCACAGTGTAATCCATAGCCTACAAGACCTGCAGTGTCTGGTGTCCTGTGAACTCAGAAATCTCTCTGAGCCTTGCTCCCCTTTGCCCACTCTGCAGTCACGCCAGCTTCCTCGCTCTTCAGACACGCAAACACACTTCCTTTCAGTGCCCCCATACTCCTTTCCTCTCCCTGGGATGCTCACTAACCACACTGTCTCTAGCAGTGCTCTAGACCTGGCAGCCACAGCAAGAAAAAAAAAAATAAAAAAAAAAAAAAAACATGGAAATGCAGAATTGCTTTCTATAGTCATAAGGGGATCACCCAGTTTTTAACAAGATGCTTCTGCTCTCTGTTCGTCCATTTTGCATGCATGCATGTGTGTATGTGCAGGCATTTCGCTGTAGATCTCTTTTGTGTTGTGACCAGAATTGGCTTTCCTTACCACTCTTATTTTGGCAACATGTAGGCAGTAGAATTAATTGACCCAGAAAGTCAGAAAACCTGCAGAGCTTGGCACATGATTGGTGACTGGGGAAGGGACCTACTGCCCCAAATATAGTTCTCTTTGTTGCTGTGCTCAGATTAAAGGAAGACTGCAGTGTCCAGGAACTCTTCCATCTGGGTGTGGAAATATGACTACATTCTGGGCAGCGAAATTCATGTATGACATGTCTATGACAATGAAGAATGCTACACAGGGAACATTGAGCCAGTATTTCATCCTGTTTTCCTCCCTGCTCACTGAAATGTGGACATTTTGGCTTGAGCTTCTGCACTGACAAGATAATGCTGAGGACAGAAGTTACTTGGTGGAATGGAAGATCCTAACGACCAAACATATACAGGTCTCCAAATAACAGCTCTGTACAGTACACCCCTTATATCCTACCACACAAAAGCAAGAGAAATTTCTGTCCTGTTTAAGCCAGTTTGTTTTCGGAGTTTCTATTTTATGCATCAAATCATGATCTTTAATGATACAGTGCTCAGAGATTAAAAGGAAGACAAATGCCCTGGCCTCATCATTGTGTTACTTCATCCAATGCCATTTTTCACTCTTCACCCAACAATGATGTCTTTCTTGTTCATTTGACTGTTACCTATTTTTTTCTCTCCTCACCCCAACTATAATATAGACTCCATGAAAACAGAAGCTCTTTCTTTTGTTTTCATTTTCAAAATTTATTTATTCCATGATGGAGAGAGAAAGATAGAAAAAGAGAGATACACATCCCAGACAGGGTCCTGAGGCTGCAATCCAGCCCCAGCCTCAGCAGCTCTGGACCATGGGCACACACATACCCAGTGTGCTCAGGGAGGTCTCTGGACAGGAACTGGTAACCTCTGTGGGTCTGCTTTGCAGAGTGTCATGTTTTAGCACTCCGCCACCATCTGGTCCTTTTTATTTTATTTTACTTAATTTTCCTAATGATATATATATAGAGAGAGGTAATTTCAGCAACAGCGTCCAGAGGATCTGTCTTGATGACGGTATATTCCTAGCACCCACGAAAACAAGCACTCAGGCTAGACTGTGGCCTGGTGGTTAAGGCATCTGGATCCCGTATGGTCCATCATGCTGTTCAAGTCTATGATGGGCAGCTTGTACAAAACACACTGGACTCGCGTGTGTCCAAAATTCCAAGAAGAGACAGAAGTGGAGAAGGGATTGCAGCATGGCTCTCGCCTATGGAGGACACTTTCTCACTTCCTCATTCTCTATCTCTGAGGAGTGCACATGCCCTTTGGTAAATTAAGAAAAAAAATAAGAAAACAAGTACTCAATAAATGGTATTATGTGTTTTTTTTTTTCTTTTTCTTTTTCTTTTTTTTTTTCTTTTTTTTTTTTTTTTTTTTTTTTTTTTTTTTTTTTTTTTAGAGAGAGGGAGATTTTGCTATAGGGTGTGTGCACTCCCCAGAGAGAGACAGAGACAGAAAGCAAGAAATCACCCTCCATGGAGGATGTTCACAATGCAATCCCTTCTCCTCCACTCTCCTCTTGGGATATTGGGCATGCATGAACACACACCCAGTGCAAGTTTTAAGCCACCAAGTCTGGGACTCGAACTGTGGTCAACTATGTGGGAGAGCAATGGTTGTGTGCCATGTGCTGGTCCCAAATATCAATTTGCGAATGAACAAATCAGCTACTGAATTTATTACAAGTGAAGATTCATTGGTAGCAGATCAGTCTCCTTCATAAAAGCTCAGTGGTCTTATATACTCCAGACCTTTGGTTGATTCCACAGCATGAAACACCTAAAGGACACACTGATTCTTTAATCTGTATATCAATGACTAGCCTTTCTTTAGCAAAGATGTTATCTTTAAATTACAAATGGGAACTTTCACTTGGAGTAAAAAGAGATTTTGAAAAGAATGTGCACAGAGAAAGAGCAATTCTTGATCGCTCTGGAACAGCACAGTGACCAGTAATAATTCTGACACTGGAAGGACCTTGCACTTACTGTCCTCAGCTAGCAAAACTCCTGGTCACACACCAGAATGTTTATTGGGGGTTTAAAGAGTAGGTCACACTCTTTTTCTGTATCAGAAGTAAGGGCATAATTGAGTCCTGAGTGGACAAGGCCCACGACGAAATTTTATTTTACACTAGAAATAGATAATTGGGATGAGAATACAGATCCAGATAATATAAGTCACTTTGCAGAAGAATGAAGACTTAGGACTTTGGTAACATTTTCACCTTATTAAAATTACTAGAGACCAGGGGGAAAACAAGGAAAGGACTTCAAGGCCATTTGGTAGGATATATTTTTTGATTTGCATTTAAGGATTCAGGTGAGTAGCAAAAAGTCAATCTGCTCAAGGTGGAACCAGGCTGAGTACTCACCCAGGATGGCCCCTGCCTCTTCATGCCACCATCCCATGAACCCCAGGCCGCAGTGCAAGTTCAGCAGCAATTTCCTGATGCCATGTGACATCTGGCCCTTCTATACATCCCGGCGAGCAAGTCACCACAAACTGTCACGACCAACAGCACAGTGCGGGGAAGGGGCATCCCTGGAGCCTCCCAGAAGCAGGTGCCTCCTCCTCCATCTGCCCCGCTTCCCTCATAGTTGCAGCCTGTTTCTTCTGCCCCTTGAATGCCTCAGTACCCGCTCTCTCTCTTTTGCTAAAGTTACTTTCAGTCATCAGTATGTGATCAGATCAGGTTAATAAAAAAATCAAAAACTAGAATTTCCATTACTATCAAAAGTACAGACTGTTTTTTTTTTTTTTTTTCCTTTGAGAGGTTTTTGCTACAAGGTGCGTGTGCTCACCAGAGAGAAAGAGAGAGACAGAAAGCGAGAAATCACCTCCCAGGGGGATGGCCATGCCACAATCCCTTCTCCTCTATTCTCCTCTCGGGATCTTGGGCACGCACACACACACACACGCCTGGTGTGAATTTAAGCCACCGGATCCACAACTCTAACTGCAGTCGACTACATGGGAGTTCAACGATATAGCCATTACGCTAACTGCTGGTCCCACTATAGACTTTTTTTTTTTTTTAAATCGTAATCTATTTTTTTAAATTCAATCATTGTATATCATTGAGGCATACAAAATGAATTTTCCCAGCATGAATACACTATGTATTAGTACAGTCAAAGATATCAACATAGACTTTAAGGTGATTTTTTCCATGTAACACAAGCCTTAAAGTCAGAAATTCAGGTTGAGGCTGACATAGAATGTAAATTAGGTGTAAGAAAAGTGTATGAATATATGTTTGTGAAGATGTGTGTGTGTGTTTGTGTGTGTGTGTCTATGCAGGTTCAAAACATTTAGTGTGTGAGTACTGATGAATAGCATGGGCATAAATAAAACTGTGACAGAATTACACCTGATTAAATTTTGTGTTATACTTAGATACAAATGAGCATGCAGTCTACCGCCCTCTTCAACTTTGTATTTAATGATGAAAGAAAATCTCTTCAACAGTTCTTATCATTGAGGCTAATTATTCAGTTCTTATTATGCCAGCTTTAAAATGTACTAGAAAGTTCCATTTCAGGGAGTAACTGTTGAATTGGTAATTCATACATAATCACTGGTATTTTTCCTTTCTGGGTCTGTAATTCCAAATAGTGAAAAAAAAAAAAAAAAAAAAAAAAAAAAAAAAAAAAAAAAAAAAACATTACCTCAAATGAGAGAGATTTTTAAAAAATTTACATTTGATCACCGTACATCTTTCCAGTGTTCAGTATGGTTCTCCTAGCATGACTACAATGCATATTAGTTAAGTCAAAGACATTACCATATATGTTACCATCAACAGAAAATGTTTCATTTTTGTATCTGATAAATATTTTGTTTTTTCTCTGATCCCCTCCCTTCCACCCCCTATTACCTACCCTCTCCTATATTGTCTCTAAAATCTACAGTTAACCCTCCCAGCTAATATATATTATACCTTCCAATCTTTCAGATTCTGCTATAGAGTATAGACAATACATATATATATATGAGTAGCATATTAAAACATTACTTATTAAAATACCGTATTTGTATTAGAGCACTTGACCATTATTTTGGAACACACTTATTGACATAGCTGTTTTTGGTATAATTGACGTTTGTCCTTGTGGGATGAAAAATTTAAGCCATTCTTATTTATTTATTTTTCATTCAGCGTCTCTGTGGCATCTTATATAAAAACCGCCATATTCTTAACACTCTTCCACCAAGCCCTTCCTGAATGCCGCATTCTCCCTGATCTCTTGAAGCTCCACTCCCATTTTTCTGTGTATTTTCTGGTTCCTCCCTCTTCTCCTGTGCCTCATGTGGCTCCTGTCCTTGCCCTTCTTGCTAGAAGACATTTACCCTTTCATTAATGCAAAATCCCAGACCAAACCTCTTAGAATCTCCATTCCAGCAAGAGGTAAAATTCCATGGGTGCGAAATTGACTTCCTGCTATCCCCACACATAATTTTTGCTTCCTTTTACTCACTGGGTATTTTTTTCCAGCTACTGGGACTTAAATTCTGAGTCTCTGATTCCTCCTTGCATTTGCTCTTCTCATTCAATGGGCTGACATTTTCTGCCATCCTTTCTTTTAGAATAAGTCCTGTATCAGTCAACTTTAGTAATTTCTCATCTTTCTTTGTGATGTTTTTATCTACCTAGTATTCTTTCCTCCCTATTGCATATGGGGACTTCAAATGACTTGTGCAAAATGGAATTCAATTGTGAGTTTATTTTGGTGCAAAAATATTTGAAATCTACACATAGTGCTTTATTCACATATGTGTTTGCCATGGGATTTTTGAGGATCTCTTGCACTTACTTGACTGGAAGAATGTTTGAATCTTTCTCAAAATATTTTCCAGGTTATCTTTCACAACAGCCTCGGCTCTGGTAAACATTCTGAGGTGTAATTCACACATACTCTTTCTATATTGCTTTGATACTTCTAACAAATGAAAATTATGTATTATCTATCGACTAGAACCAGATCATTATATAATTGTGGCTTGAACTTTCATTTTTATCTTTCTGTATTCCATAGTACCGAGTAAAATGAATTATCCTTAGTACATACACAGTAAGTACTACGAACCATTTACGTAGCTCCTCAATTCTGGGGTGTAGAGGTACATATGAGTATTTAGAACTATGTTAGCTGTTGATAGCCATGGATTCTTGATGGATTTTTATTTCATTTTTTAAAGTTTATTTATTCTTTATATGAGAGATAGAGACAGAGGGGAAAGAGAGAGAAACAGCATCCCTAATAAAACCTTCATGTCACGATTCACCCGCAGTCTCAGCCAGATCACAGGTGCCCAGTCCAAGCACTCAGGGAGTCTCGGGACAAAACTCGAGACGTTTTCCATCACAGCCCAGTTGTGTTAACACTGTGTCAACTCCTGGCTCCTTTCCTAAACAGGCTGTGATGTTTTTACTTTTTTTTTTTTTTTTTTTTTTTTTTTTGAGAGGTTTTTGCTATAGGGCGCGTGCGCTCGCCAGACAGACAGAGAGAGACAGAGAGATAGAAAGCAGGAAATCACCCCCCAGGGGGGATGGCCACGCCGCAATCCCTTCTCCTCCATTCTCCTCTCGGGATCTTGGGCACACACACACACGCGCCCGGCGTGAGTTTAAGCCGCCGGGTCCGGGACTCGAACCGCGGTCGACTACGTGGGAGTCCAGCGACATAGCCATTACACTATTAGAGCCCTAAGCCAAAGGTCTCCTAGGCCTTTCTTTGGATTTTCCTTTTCCATACCTTCCACATCTAATCGTCAGCGAGGCCCCTTGTTTCCAGGATGCTCCTCAACTACTACCACTTGATTTAAACTCTAACTACACATTGCCCAAATCACTGCGAACCTATTCATTGTTCTCCAAGCTCCCCTGCTGAGACCTCTCTGATCTCATTTCTCTTTGAATATTCTATTTCATCATCAATAGTCATTCGGTATTCCTGGGTGTGTTCTTTGGCCCAGGCCTTGTTTCAGGCACTGGTGGGGACAGAGCTACGTGAATAGGAATGTCCCTGGTCTTAGAATATGGCCGCCTTCAACCATGGCCCATAAAGCCTCATACTATCTTCCTGCCTTCTCTCCACCTTGTTGTCTGCTGTTCTCTTTTCAAATATCAAGCTCCTAATACTTTGTCTACCTCCCCCTGGGTGTTAGCATCTGCTTACCTCATGGCCTGGGACACTGCCTCTCCTCTGTGACTGGCCGCACGCTCTTCATCGCTCGCGTTGTGAGAGGTTGCCTCGGACAATTACTAGAGAGCAGCTCTTTCCCACTGCTCTGTTTCACATCACCCTTTTCCACTTTCTTCATAATCCTTTTCATGCTCTGAAATTACATTACTCTCTATACACTCATGTTTATGAAGAATACGAGTTTCACTAAGGGAGGGATTTGGTCTTCCTTGTTGCTGCATTTCATATGCCTGAGTTAGAGAAGGCAATCAGGAATATTTGCCTAGTCAAAAAAATTAATCATATATTCTCCCTTGGATTGGAGGGAAAAGCTTCAAACTTTAAATGATCAAATTTAATGCCCAGACTTTCTTGTCTTTCTGAATTATAAATAAACACTTTAACAACAGTTGGGGGGAAGTGCCAGATTTTGACCAGTGGGGAATAAAGACTCAGGGGTGATTTCAGGAGTCAAAGAAACAGCAGCTGAGAAAAGAAGAAAGAATCACTGCGACAATAAAGCAATGCTGCCCTTCACCGAGCCAGTCTGAGCAGGAGCCAAGCGAGGCATTCAACGAGCCAGGGACCAGAGCAAAACGGTCCAAACGCGGTAAACTCAGATAAGAGCAAAGCAAAAGGCTCTGACTGTGAAAACCAAGCTAGAAAATGATGTTTTCAAGAATAATAGAGTGCCTTCTCCTGTTTTGTTTGTACTGTTTGTTCCTTAGAATCATTTCAATTAGGCTAAGGCAAGTTAACCACTGTTTCAGGACAGCATTTGTCAAAGTCTGGGTAATTGCTATGTTATTGTTTCTTCTGGGTACTGCTTGAATGTGAACATGTGACATATTTTTATATTTAAAATGTAAAACTGTAGAGGTCTGAGAAAGGGAGAAAGACAGTCAACAAAGCAAAGCTCTGTAACTTGGGGTACTGGGATTTTGAGTCTGGTCCAAATTTTGTGAGATTCCTACTAAAATTTCTCTTGATATTACATATGTCCTGAAAATTCAAAATGGTGCTTATTCTGTCTAGACTGATGCAATCATAAAATATCAATAAGCTTTCAAAACCAATGTTCTCACTAAGTTAATTAAAACCAACACAGAAAACTTTGTTTGGTCCAAGAATAGGGTATAAAGAAAGAGGTACCTCACTGTGAACAAAGTAATCAGATCATTCCAGTTCTATTTGATATAAAGTTTTAATAAGACAAAAATGAATGGATGTTCCAGTGAATGTGTGGGGAGCAGATGTAGCCTTGCAGTATTCCTGAAGTCCAGTCAACTCTTCCATGTTAAGCAAATTGCATCTATTTTCTACACCCACATCAATTCAGACCCTCATCAGCCCACATACAATCCATTAAAGTGATCTCCTACTTTCCATAACCCTATTCATGAGAACCCCTCACCTTCCACAAGTACATAATAATGATAACTGTTCTTATTCCTAACAATTCATCCACAGTGATTACTCCCTCATCAGATTCCTTGGGGTACTTACTCCTTGCATGACTCATCTGCTATGGAATTATAGACTCTTCTAGAAATCGGTATATTATTCTATATTGTAAGCTTTCCCATGCTATAGGTTGCCTGGTCCATGCTATGGATGACCATAACAGATGAAATCTTTAAAATACTACGACAAATAATTTTGCTGAGTCATGGTGCCTACAAGTGACATGAATCCCTGAAAAACAGATTTGTTTCTCAAAGTGATGAAAGATCTCCTATGCGTAGGCACTAAGACAGACATAGAACGGAAGCCTGGATGAGACAGGGTTCTGCTCTCCTGACAGGATAAGGCCACTGTGGAAATACAAGCACAGTGGAGATAGCAAACATGTGAGCAGGGCTAGAGACGAAGGGTTACAGAAGTGTCCCTGCATCATCCCTGCTTTTCTAAGCAGGAAAGGATTCACAGAAAGGTACTAATTGCTGGTTTCAAAGGCTGAAAACAGTCCTGACCAAAACAAGAGTCCTTGCCAAGCCACTCGGGACCAAGAGAAAATGGGAGCCCAACATGGTAAGGTGAATGTGGAGGTTGAACCAGACGCACAAGTAGTCACTGAGTCAGAGTTTATGGAAGACAGTTTCCGCTTCACTCCATGTGACACATAGTTCCTTTTCTCAAATTCTTTTTTTTTTTACAATTATTTTTTATTTAATGTTACTTATTTATTTATTCATTTATTTTAGTTTGACCAGAGAGGAACAGAATGAGAGAGAGAGAGAAAGTGAGAAAGCAAGCCATCTGGTTCGGGACTTGAACCACATCAAGTGGGAATTCAGCACCTTTCACTACCACGCCAACTGCCGGCACCTCTCAAATTCTTGTTTAGGGAAAGATTTAAAGTAAATTTAAAATTCCATACATAATTGTTTTTACATGTAGGCAGATGCATATATATATATATATATATATATATATATATATATATATATATACCGAGTGGGAGATGTTCAGATTTGAGCCAAAAATTCTAAGAACAATATTTCCATGATTTTTCTCCCCTACTCAAAAAATAAATAAATAAATAAAAACAAGCTCACCTGTAACCCACGCTGACTGAAACCTCCCTCTGTGACTTGGACGTGGTCTCCAATGCCATGCCCTGCGTGCTGACTTTGGCCTCACTGCTGAGAAATCTAGAGCCCTTCTGACCCATGATTTTTGCATGTCACTCTCCCCATCTCTGCAAGCTCTTAGAACCATCCTTCCATCATAAATGGCTTGGAATGTTTCAGTACTACATCTGGGAGTGGCACTATCTTCATCGTAGACAGTAACATTTCTTCAACGATTTCATGATGATTTCTTCCCCCCCTTTTTCTGTCTCTTTTACTGAAAAACTGAGTCTTTCTATAGAGACGGAAACAAAAAAACGGAGTTTGTTGGGTAAGACGTATTCACATCTATGTGATAAGCAGAGCCTACATGGTGGTCAGTGTGCACTAAGATACGCTCTAACCTCCCTGCCACCTGCTCCCTGATTTGCCTTCTGTGCACACTCGTACCAAGTAAGCAGATGGGTTTCCCTTCATCTGCCTTGAAAAAGAGTACAGCGATGCTAGTTACCATACAGGACCAGAGGTTACATTCTGAAAGGTCTCTGCTACACGAACATAGAGAATATATAGTTTTCTAGTTTTTATTTTTTAAGTATTTTTGTCATGGGGCATGTGTACTCACCAGAAATAAACAGGCAGAGTGATAGTGAGAGGGAAAGTGATAACTTACCTCCACCCCCGGGGAAGATGGCTACACCTCAATCCCTTCTTCTCCATTCTCTCCCTATGGTTTTGGGAATGCACACATATGTGCCTGGCATGATTTCAAGCCGCCGAGTCCAGGGCTTGAACCATGGTAGGCCATGTGTAAGAACAGCATTGTAACCATTATGCCACCTGCTGGCCCCCGTATGGTTTTAATTCACAGAAAGTTTTTTTTTTTTTTTTTAAATGTCTTATAACGTACAGACTCTTTTCTGCTTTGTAGTCCAGAAACATCTCTTTAAAAGCTAGAAAGTCCGTAAATGTGAGCAGCATATCAAATATGTCATCAGCTACTTCATCTTTACGGTGTTTTAAGGTGGTTGTGAAAGCGGCCATGTTGAATTCGGGAATCCGCTCCAACAGCTGTGCTTCAATATATTTTTCTACCAAAGAAAGGTATTCATTAAAGATCGGTGTGTACGTGAAAAAAAAAAAAAAAAATCCTTTCCTGCTCCTAAAAGGAATAAAGCTATTTTCTTGAATGAATGACATTTACAGGTAAAGAAGTCAGTCCAAGACTCCCTCTTGAATTCAAGATTAATATGTTTCACACATGTCTAAAAATTGTAAATAAACCAAAGTTATTTATGAGGTTTAAAAGGAATCGTAGTGTGGAATGTCACACAGTCTAGTTACTACTTCTAAACAACATACTTACAGAGTAGAAAGTATTTTAATACATAATTATTTAAGAAAATGAGCTTTCTTATAAATCTCGGGTGTGAAACTCTCATTTATCTGCATTTAATCATAAATTCATATCTGCAGTTACACATCATAAATTAGGCTTCAAAGAAGCAGTGATTGATATATCAAAGGCAGACAAAAGTTTGGAGAGGTATTTTTTTCTTTTTAAATAGTTATCATAATTTATGATTCACATGTAATCATTATACATCTTTGCAAGGTACAAAATGGTCTTTCAAAGCATGGACACAGTGTACAATAAAGAAATTTAAAGCTAAAAACAGATTTACCACCTTCAACATTTAACATTACATTATGCTGTGAACATTAGAAATCTGCTCCAGGGCCCAGCAGGTGGTACAGTGGTTAAGGTGCTGGACTCCCACATGGCTGACCAAGATTTGAGCTCTGAAGCTGGTGGCTTGAAAATCATTCCAAGCGTGTGTGTGTGTGTGTGTGTGTGTGTGTGTGTGTGCCTGAATCCCAGGGGAAAAATGGAGGAGAAGGGATTGTGGTGTGGCCATCCCCCTCCCAGCAGGGGCATGTGTGTGTGTGTGTAATTTCTCACTTTCCCTCTCATTATCTTTCTCTGTCTCGCTCCTTTCTGGTGAGTGTATATGCCCTATAGCAAAAACATTTAAAAAAAAAATCAGGTAACAGATGATCTCGTACATAACAAAGATAATCCCAGCATAGCCAATGAAAGAATTTGTAGTTTTCATGTAAAGGAACTGTGGGAGATAAGCGTTTATAATCTCGAAAAATCAGTAGGTATCAATCGTTGTCCAGTGAGAGATAGGTAAAATTGTACCAAAAAATAGCTCTCTAGGAAGGGATAGGAAAAGGACACTTTTCTCACTCACTGCGAGTTCTTGTTAGACCATGGTACTGAACCGTGCATAAAGAAATAAACCCTCAAAAAAGCAAAAACAGGGGCCGGCAGGTGGCATGGACTCCCACATGGCTGACCGTAGTTAGAGTTCTGGGACTGGCGGCTCGCTTTCTCACTTTCCATCTCTCTCTCTCTCTCTCACTCTGTCCCTCTCTGGTCAAATCAAAATAAATAAGTAAAATAAGTAAAGGTAAATAAAATAATTCTTTAAAAAAAGGCAGAAACAAAACAAAATTGGAAAGAGATGTTTAAAAGTGAAGACACGGTAAAAAAATTGAAGACACGGTCGGGAACCAGCAGTTAGCGTAATGGCTATGTCGCTGGACTCCCACGTAGTCGACCGCGGTTCGCGTCTCGGACCCGGTGGCTTACAACTCACGCCGGGCGCGTGTGCATGCGTGCCCAAGATCCCGAGAGGAGAATGGAGGAGAAGGGATTGCGGCGTGACCATCCCCCCTGGGGGGTGATTTCTCGCTTTCTGTCTCTATGTCTCTCTCTGTCTGTCTGGCAAGCGCACACGCCCTATAGCGAAAAACCTCTCCAAAAAAAAAGTGAAGACACGGTAAAGCCAGCGATGCGGTGATTGATAGGCTTTTAAGTTATTGCTTCTTGTAGGGGTGTCAAGTAGGAGTATCACTGCCTTAAATAATACTAAACCAAACTGAAACGTTAGCGAGGTTGCCATGTTTCTTTAGGTGGCTCGTACTTTTCAGTGGTGACAAGTGGGAGCAACTCTTTTCTGATAGCAGGAGGTCCCACTGTTACTCTTACAGTGCTTAGCGAAGGCTTTGGGGGCATGTATTGCTCCATGTGAAGCTCATCTTCCTACTGATTATAAGGTCCTGATTATTATTATCATCGCTACTATCACCACTACATGTTTTTTTTTTATTTTTTTAATTTTTTTTTTTTATTGCCAGAGAGTATCTGCACACACCAGAGAGACAGAGAGAAAGAGAAATAATGCAACTCCCCCCCCCCCCCCCGATGGGGCACAGTTATGCTACAAAGCTTTTTCCTCTGTTTTTCTTTCCAGTCAAAAATCTGGGCACACACACTCACCTGGCATGGTCTTCAAGCCCTGGGTCTGAGATTCAAACTATGATTGGCCATGAGGGCTCGGGCTCCCTTAACCACTAGGCTATGGTGCTGGTCTGTATCACTACTACTCAATAGTAGGTGCTTAGACAGGGAAAGAAAATGCAACCTGTCTTGTAAGAAAAATGGGCTTTTGCCTCTTAAAGCAACAAATTATTGTCAATTTTCTGAAGATTTCATAGAGCAAAGGACTTCTGTGCTTTCTCTTTTTTAAGAAAAAAATAAAATATTGGACAGGATTCCATAAACGATGCTTTAGCCCGGCATCCATTCATTTCAGCAGAGCCTTCTGTGTAGCTGCTCCTCTATGGGAAATTACCAATCATTTATCATCTCCTACTTCCTGCTTGCTGGGGCCTCCTCACCCAGCTGACAGCCTCTGCCATCTGTTCCCGGATAACAGTCCAGGACAATGAATACCTCAGAACAACAAAGCATCGCTCTTTGTGTTTATTTTTTCTGCCAACGCCACATATCAACCTCATAAACACACTGTATGGTATTTAATTAATTTAATCACTGGTTTCACAAAATCCTTTCTGTTAGGGAAAAATATCAATTCTCTGAAATCTCAGGCAAAGCATGTATTTAATTACTTTTGACCATATGTTCAGCACTGGAACATTTGCATATGATAGAGGTGGGATTCAATGTTACATCTCTAAAACATCTCATGTGAAAAGTTACAATCTGGAAGAATTCCTGTCACCTTAGCAGGTGACAAAAATGGAGTCAGCAATAGGATTCACTTTACACTTTCAGAATACAGAAGGCTGGAGGCAAAAGGAAAGCAGCGAGAGAGAGAAAGGGAACCCAAGCTGCCCAAAGTCCAGGCACCTGAAGAAATTGCAATCTCTCAGAAAAGTGCAGAAGACAAGAGTGAGTTTGAACTTGCAGCCCCATCATAACTGCTGTAGTCTTTTTCTTTTTACTCATGAGAGATCCTATGGACGTGTGTGTATGTAAGTTTTTTTGCTTGCTTTCGCAAGAAACTCTATTCCCAGAGACTTGTTCACGTAAGCTCCCATTGCCGATCTACCAACAGCTGCTTCCACAATTCTCACATGACATGGGCCCACTCGTAAACATCCTCTGTACACTGTTGATACCATCCAAAAGCTTCCAACAGAAAGGAGTCAACAGAGGGCAACTAGTGACACGCACACTTGTCAATGAGAATGGAAGTCCAAAGAAACTTAGAAATTCCTATGTGGAGTAAATTAAGGACCCTTACAGCTGTAAGCGATTTTGAGTCTCTGTCTTGAGGTCATGTGACACAGCAGTGTGCATGAATCTGCTGCGAGGCCTGCAAGGACAGAGTTGGGAAGCATGACTGGGCAGACTCAGACACCTCGAGGCCTCAAAGGAAGCCCTGGGAAACCGAAACAATGCAAGCATGCCCGGAAATGACAGGTGAGCCCAAACAGCTGCTCAGCAAAAGGGCACCAGAGTCAGGATGGTTTGGGCACAGGACGGAGTCATTCCAGAACCACTGGGCCACCTCGTCGCTTTGATAAAGGCTGTTCGGTATGTATACACCTGTTATTTGAGAAAGGAAAGGGAAAGCAGCATACATATATTTTTTTGGGTATCTTCTGGCATGTAGCCTTTTAAATCTACATCTGCATAATTTTGACTGTGCAGGAAAGGAAATGTCCTTTCAGTATTTTTTTCTGAACCGAGGATAATTGGAAGCTCGTCAATAGCATTCTGCATGTGCTTTAAACTGAATCAATCATATTTTCCAGGAATAATGGAAAAAATAGAGAGCCAAATCTTTAAATGCATCAAGAGCATGTGAACCTCCCTAAATGGCAATGTCACAGTTTGATGTCACTTTAAGAAATAGTTAAGCTCTTAAAAATGATCAATTTAATCAAAGGTTAAAGCACATTTCTGCCCAAAATAACTTAATTACAATCCATTTTAATTGAAAATTTGCCTAAAATATTCAGAGCAGAGAATAACAAACATTACTGCCAAGATATTTTGGACCACAATTTTTGTTTATGATTTTTCTCATTTTTGAGGGAGAGTGTATATAATGAATTCTCAAGAAGTCAACAATTAAATACCAATTTATAAATCATCCAAATTGTTACTTATCTTGTATTTTTCCTTTTTATGCCTTTTAACATATTTATGAATATTGGCTTGTTAGAAGTGGTTAGGAAAAGTGAGAAGATAAATTCAAATGTACTATTTTTGCGACCATTATTATTTTGGTTATCCTTATGGGTCACAAGAAACCCAAAAGGAAATTTCAACTGTCTGAATTTGGGTAGCTTTATACTAAATGACAGCTAAAAGACTTTCTACCTTCTTTCCAAATTTGTATATGAAAATAAATTGCAAATAATTCCTGAAGCATTTTGAGATTTTACAAGTCCATCGAATCAATATTGTGGGACACAGATAAGGCTTATTATCTGTTGATGAGGATGTGTATGGTGGTCTCAACTGGGCTGGACTGAGGTGTATATCATGCTGGGTCAAGTTTCTTCACAATCTAGCTGATGTATAGTGATTTAATGTATGAATAATAATAACAAATATTTAAAAATAGTATATTTAGCTACATTGTTGGAAGTTTTAAAATTGTTCTATAACATTAAAAAAAATAAAAAATAAAACTCCCAGAGGGCACATGTGCTTGTCAGAGAGAAAGAGACTCAGAGAGAGACTCACTCCCTATGGGCACGGTCACACCATACTGTGATACTGTGGAGCTGCCTTTGTGACTTTGATTATTCAAACAGTTATCTCTGACTTGAAGGTTAATGATGTAGCCATCATTTTCCCCCCTGTGCATTAAGGAAGAACTGATATTGTCCTTGAACACTCAATTAATTTTATTAGAGCACACCTGCTGTTGTTTACTTTTCATAAAACATAACACAAATCTTTCTGAATTATTAGTAATTAGCCTGCAATTGCGATATGAGACATGAAAGTATAGTATTTACAAAATGCTAAAATATATGTATAACTAGGTATTGATTGAGGTGGTAGATAATATAGTAAATTAGTACTTTCTTGAATTCTCTGATTTCTGGAAATTTCCCAGAAATCTGATCACCTGAACTTGGCATTTTTATGCTTATATGCTATGATAGTGCTTGCAATGTTTGGTAGCAATGTTTTGACCAGGCAAAATGGCCAAAGGGATTATATATCAAGACTAGTGAGATCATTCACAGCTCGGCTGTAAAGAGGTAGTGGAAGTCCACTAAGAAGTCCTTTTTTTTTTTTTTTGAATGTTTGTTATATTTCAAGTTCTTTTATACATTCAATCACATTATCTAGCTTGTAAAGTGAATATTCCAGCATGTGTGCGTTTTACCACTAGGAAGTTCTACCACTCCTATTAGTTAACAGCTAAGATTGCTTATTATTTACTTGAACTGAATTAACATTTGTTTTTATTCCTGTTTTCTGTGGTCAGAAAGATACCTCAAGGTTATAGTTATACTAGTTACAAGTACTGTTTTGACAAATACTCTTATCGTAAAAAATGCCACCATCATATAATTAGAAAATGTTTTTTATTTGTCATGTAAGAGTGAATAAAATTACTTTTGAATTTTAAATAAGTGGTAAAAATTTCATGAGAATTATGATATTCAATATGTAGCTTGGAAGATGAAAATTTTATTTGTATAAATCATTCTGACAAGAAATAGATTTGAGTTCATTAATATCTCAGTTTTCAAGGCATTTCAGGGTGATAACCTGACAGATAATTATTGTATTGTATGACGTTTTCTTGCCTTAAATATAATGTGGTGAATAAGTTTGATAATTGGTTAAAAAAATTAAAAAAATAAAGTTTGACTATAGACTATAATTATATAATGAATAAACCATCTCCATTTCTATTAACTTAAAAATAAGTATGTCAAGACCAGCAGCTGGCCTAATGGTTATGTTGCTGGACTCCCACGTAGTCGACTACAGTTCAAGTCCTAGACCCTGCAGCATGAAACACATGGGATGAATGCACGTGCGTGCCCAAGATCCCGAGAGGAGAATGGAGGAGAAGGGATTGTGCAGCATGGCCAGCCCCCAGGGGTTGACTTCTCACTTTCTGTCTCTCTGCCTCTGTCTGTTTCTTTGGTGAGCACACATGCCTTATAGCAAAAATATCTCTCTAAACAAAACAAAACAAAACAAACAAACAAACAAACAAAATGTGTCTCTGGTTCACAACAATCTATGGTACAGTTGAGCACTTTATATGTTTTGTGTCATGAAGAAATATTTAGAACAAAGGCAAGCTGCTATCTAAAACATGGAGTCCTTACTTGAGGATAGAAACGAGCTTTAACCATTCCTGATTTCTTTCTTTATCCACTTGTATGTCTGTTGCCTATGGACTTCTCCAAGCTGTCCTCTGGTCCCAGTAGGTGGAGATCACTCTCCATGAATGGGTGAACTTAGCCTACGGGTGGCTAGAAGAACCCGAGTACCCTCTTCACACACAGCTTCCGTAAGTCCGTGCTCCATAATCACCCACTCTCCCTTGTGTCCTGAAATACGCCTCTTTATCTTATAGACCCCTGGAATTCTTCACATACTAGCTCTAGCTGCTTTATAAACTGCAAGGTCATAGTATTTATGTGACTACTTTCTACGCATACTGTTATATGCCCTAGTCAAGAGTTTATAAAGACTACTATAAACTTACTGACAGGATGAATATGTAAATGTGAAACTGAGAGGCAGTAAAGAGAAAAGAGATCAGCTTGTGAACCAAGCACTTACTGGGGTTAATAAGGATAAGAATAAATAGAAATACCACCTGGATAATTCAGTATTTCAGTGGTTCCCAATTATTGTTATAATAGAACCAAAAGATATTTATATAGACATCCTAACAAAGTTGTGCTTAGCTCTGAATCCTAAAAGGAAATGCTTGAGTATGAAATGGAAACGAGAGGCCCGATGTGGTAGTTAAGGTGCTGGATCCCACATGGCAATGTCTGGAACTCAGCGGCATGAGAAACCGCACTGGACAGAGGGGCATGCCTGAAATGGAGGAGGACTGCTATGGAGCTATCTCCGAAGACACGTGCTTTCTCACTTCCTCTCTCTCTCTCTCTCTCTCCTCTCTCTCTCTCTCTCTCTCTCTCTCTCCCCCCCCTTCCTGGCAAAATGCCCAAGTTTAAAACAAACAAAAAATTAACTTAAATCAACCAAATAAAATGGAAATGAGCATAAGATTGGGTATGAATAAATCTCTATTCTCTGTCCTATGTTCCGGAGACCTCTCCCCTGCCTCAGCTTGGTAACTGCAATGGCACCAATGTAACATCTATCATCTGAGTGACCAGGTCTAGCACTCCCTCTGCCACATGATGGGCTTGGCCCATTTTGCTTTATCTCACACATATGCAGAGGTGGACTGAAGTACCTGAGTACAGATGAGACTGCCTTTTAGATGACTGATGGCATGCAAACGTAAAACCTGGTTATTACTTATTTTATCATACATGCCAATTAAATGCCAGATGCCAGGTACAGGTTAATTCATGTTAATCTTTTTTTTTTTTTTCATTTTATTACAGGGATGTCTTTGCTTCCAAATGAGTGATATATAACCAGATGAAGGTTTGTTTGATTTTATATCTCCTCCCATAATATAATGGAAAGATGAAAGTAATTTATCTTTTTTCATCCATTTGAAGTTTGAGATTTACACATAACCATCTGCTTCATTCTGAGATACCAAGTATGAAGGAAACGACTTGATTTGGTCTCAGTGTCTGCTTTTCAAACACGAACATACATTTAATCAAATTAAAACTTTTATTAAAATACCTTCTTAAAATTATCTTTGATTTGAACATTTTCTCCCCAAAATTAACCCATGTGAAGAAGCACTGGTACTTCTGTTACCTCTGAAGGTAGAAGAAGGCTTTATGGCCCTTGGGACATGTCAGTGGATAAGGAACAACCTTTGTTTTCTAATGTCATTATTTACCCAACCAATGAAAAGATTTCACGTTGGTGGCTCTTTCCAGCTCTTCCAGTGTTACTTGGAAGTGTGTTGTGATCCAATCCCATTCGTTCATGGCAAAAAAGGTATATAGGTGTGTGTGTGTGTGTGTGTGTGTGTGTGTGTGTGTGCGCATGCGGCATTGTTTTCTGAAAAGGCCAAATAATAGTATATTGACTATTTTCAAGCTTTTTGTATCTATATGTAGTTAAAATATTTTAATAAGGCACTGGAATCACTCTTAAGGAAAAAATAAAATGATTGTTAATTTAAAGTGTTGTATTTGATATGATGTCTAAGAGAGAAAAGATGGAATGTTGGCAAAACCAGTTAGTCTATGGATTTGCTGAAAATCCCATTAACCTATGGAAAAGTTGTTAATTTAAAAATATACTAAATGGTAATTATCAACATAAAATTTAGATTTTTCTTGCAATAATAACATAATATTTTACTTTACAAACATTTAAAAATATTACTCCAACTATTTTTCATAAAAACTATGGTTGTGGGGCCGGGGGGTGGCCCAATGGTAATGCAACTTGACCCACAAGGAGAAGGTCTTTATGCTGTAGCCTGGACCCTCTCAGAGCACTCTGAGCCCTGCCTGTGACCCAGACCAGTTGAGACTGGGTGCACAGCAGCATGAAGACCCTATTGGGCATGCCTGCACTCTCCTCTCTTTGTGGCTAGCTGTCTCCTTCTGTCTATTCTGTTCTGTCAAGGAAGAAATACACGTTAATAAAATAAATTATGTTTCACTATTTGACATTATTTACAGCTTTGCTAGTTTTTTTTAAAGTTTTGTGAGAGGTTTTGTGCACTTTCCAGAGAAGAGAGAGAAAAGATGAGAAAGAATTCTCAGGGGGCTGGCCACACCACAATCCCTTTTCTTCATTCTCCTTTTGGGATTTTGTTTATACACATGTGCCCAGAATGCTTTTTGAAACATCTGGCCTGGCGATCAAACTGCACAGTTGGCCATGTAAGATCCAGCCACCTTAACCTCCATGCCACTCCTGGCCCTGCCATTTCTCTTTTTAAAAATCACGAAGTGTCTAGACAGGTCCAAGTGAACAGAATCTATACATCTGAATACAGTTAGGGTCAGAATATTCCTCTATTCCTACTGATTATGATGCACAAAGAATGAGAACGGAACAGAAGAGAGATTGCAGATCACCTCCTCCTACATGCCTCTGATCACTCAGACTGAACTTCAAGAATTAGAAGAAATGCACCATCCATCTGATAACTAAAAATCACTGCAGGGTAACAAGAAATATGGAAAAACAAGAAAATACCTCTTCTCCAAGGAAAAATAAGTCATCTTCATCCTCAGACAGTATGATGAAATTCATGAAAATGTTTGATAAAAAATTTAGAATTTTTATGGTGACAAAGCTGACAGAGATTGAAGAGAAGAGAGACAATGAACTGTTGACGAGTCTGGGGAAAGAAGCTGACGAGCTTCAGGAGGTGAGGAAATTCTTGCAAGATCTAAAAGAGGAATTACACACTTTAAAAAAATAATCAAATGGACGTGTTAGAGATGAAGACTATAATTCAGGAAGTCAAAACCTCCCTTGAAAGTATTCAAAGCAAACTAGATCACACCGGAAATCGAATCTCAGAATATAGAATTACTGGCCTAGAAAATTCCACCACAAAGACTGAGAAAATTGTCCAAAAACATGAGAATACTATACAAGAAATACTAGATACCATCAAATGTCCAAACATCCCGATAACTGGTATCTCAGAAGGGGAAGAGACCCATAAGGACATTGACAGTCTATTCCATGAAATCCTGGAAGAAAACTTTCCAAACCTAGAGAAGCATTCAAAGATCCAGTCCCAAGAAATGCAAAGGACCCCCAATAGAATCAACCCAAGATCTTCTCCAAGACACATTATAGCCAGGTTGAGCAAAACCACAGACAAAGACAAGATACTGAGATTGGCAAGAGAGAAACGACAAGTTACCTACAAAGGCTATCCCATCAGGCTGGCAGCAGATCTCTCATGCGAGTGAGGAAAGAATGGGAAAATATATTCAAAGTGTTAAGGGAAAAGGAATTGCAACCACGGATACTATACCCAGCAAGATTATCCTTCATATGGGAAGAAAAGACAAGAACATTCTAAGATAAACAAAATCTGAAAGAATTTACCAACACCAGGCCAGATCTCCAAGAAATTCTGCAGGGAGTGCTATACTAGGAAAATTAAATACAGTCACACTGAAATAAGACTTCAAAAACTAAGAAAATGGCCTACTTAATTGTGGGGACAAGTCTGAAGTTGAATATTATATCCCAGAATTTAATTAGGAAAATTGAATCACAACAAAAGATAAAGTACATGAGACCGAACTGGTGGAACAGAATTTTATGACTTTTGACTAAAACACTGTTGTTTTTTTCTAGGCTTTGTTTTCTGATTTTAAGGATTTTTGTCTTTTCTTGAGCTGCTGATAGGTTCATGTACCTACTATTTCAAGAACATCCCAACCTGTTTCCTGGCTTTAAGTTTTAAGCATATTTCCTTAGCATTTCTTTGATTTATTAAAATTAAATCTGCTTTTCTTGAAATTGAAAAATATAGTAAAAAATACATAATTAATGACCATATTAAACTATACAGCATCAGCTAGGTGCTACCTTATAGTATATTCATTCTACTCAGAGATTCATGCCTTAAGTCAGACATGTATTCATATATAGGTATATATCAACAGAGCTTGCTTTTGAAAGTAGTTAGATTATTTAAGAAATTTTGTGAATCAATAAAATGTGAGGGGAAAAGGTATGGAAAACAACTGTGGACACCTGAGATAGTGTGGAAGGAGCGTGGGAAATGGCAGAGGGTGAGAAATAGGAGGGAAAAATGTATGTGTATATATATATATATATATATATATATACATATATATATATATATATGAAACTAGAAATGGAAAATTGTTGACGATAATATGTATGATTAAACTACTATGCAGCATCTTCCAGATGGGAAATTACATTTTATATGCTGTGACAATGCTCAGTGAATAAATGTAAATTAATTAATTAAAAAATAAAATTAAAAAATGGATACAAATATCATTACTTATTTAATTCCAAGAAGAAAGAAGGTGCTGGAATAAAATTAGCATGTCATATACTTTGCTTTATTCACAGAATAAACAAAGTGATAATTGTGTTTCATAGCAGAATCACAGGATTCCTTGACTGACGTAGGCTCACCTTGATGTATTTGGAAACAAAACCCTATGTAGAAAACGTATACTCACTTTTTAGTTAGCATCGTCAACCTCCTAAATTCAGTATATACTGAGGTCCAGATGGGTATTTCACAGATTTTTAGAAAAACCTTTTTTGCATGAAGTTTACACTATTTGTAGTTTACTTGTAGTTACTGGTAGGTATTAAAAGATATACTTAAGGAAAGAAAATCTCAGGGTTAAGCCATCTGTTCTTTCTTTCCATCTATACATAGTCTTTATTTTATTTTATTTTATTTTCCCACTTGTTTTTGATGTTGTTGGGATTTGGGTAGCTGTCTAAGGAAATGCAAAAACTTATACATTGTATGAAACTGTAAAAATTATCTTTAGTTAGCACTATTTTCTCTTTAGCAAATGCTATTTTTAGCTTAATGTAATAGAGGGCAATTGTGATTAAGGTGATGTGATACTTCTTTGATGAAGTATATATTTTACAATTTTTATTAATTATTTAAATAATTGGTTCCAAATAAATACTTTTTGACATATTTAGGATAAAGAGTTTAATCTAGGAAATTAAAGTTGAAGAACATTTAAAGCCATATATCATTTTATCTAAAACATCTTCCTTCATGTCAGTCTACTTCTGAGATAATGAAAGTTTTACTTGATATAAACATAGTTGATGTTTTTCTCAAGCATTTGTTTATGGTATATATCATTCTTACAGTTATTTTTAAATCCCAGGTTCTATTATAAGATTAAGGTGTAGTAAGCTTTGAAAATATTTCTTAAATTACATTTTTCATGGAACCAAGTCATTTTTTCTCAGTCACCACAACTTTTTAATAAAGTACAGCTACATAATGAATTACATTGGCAGGTTATAGTTATCAATGAAAACTTATAAATACATAGATTTTTAGAACTGTGAGTGACCAAAGTTCACCTCTCAAAACTTCGTTCCTCATACCATTCAATAAATGCCAACTCTAAGATCAGTGAGTCTACGTGGCATATTTGAGAACATACATCATTTGTCTGAGAACTTATACTCTAAGATACCCAGAGTAATAATGAAATGACTGCTTGCTACCAACTCTAGAGATTTGGAAAAGTCATTAGCTATTATAAAAAATCAGATTGGGATTGCCTCTGGTATGTTTTCAGCTTGGTATAAACAAAAATAAGAACTTGAATTTCTTTAGAAACTATAGTAATTCAGGAATCATTTAAGATTAATATGTATATTAATCTTTTAAAAAAAGAATTATTTATTTTATTTACCTATTTTTTATTATCATTATTATTCTTTAATTTGACCGGAGAGAGATAGCGAGAGGGAAAGTGAGAAAGCAAGCCACCAGGTCTGGGACTCGAACCATGGTTAGCCATGTGGGAGTATAGCATCTTAACACCATGCTACCTACTCGCCCTGACATATATACTAATCTTAGCGACAATAGTTTGGGAGTGAGCGACAGGCAACAGACGCTCTAGAATATTGACTCTCAGATAAGATGGCAAAGTTACATCTAAATCAAAATTTATCATTCTAACATTTATTTCCCTTAAACTCAACCTCCTGGATAACAATCCATTCGTACATCTCCCTTTCTCCATGTCCAAATTCCCCAACCTGACAACCTAACTAAGCCATTCCCTTCTCTCTCAGATAGAGACAGATAGACAAAGTAAACATCCTAATAGGTGACCCACCCTCAGCTTCAGGTCTCGGGTCGTGGGCACTTACACGCCTGACATACTCAGGGAGGCTTGCAGACGTAAACTGAGAGCCTTCCTACGTGTGTCAGCCTGCAGAGTGTGGCCTTACTGCTGCGCCACTATCTGACCCCTTCCTGTTGGTCTACCTCTTAATTTTGTTTCTCCTATTTTGTTGCTTAGAAAATTAGACACTCAATGACTATTTGGCACTGGACTCCCACATGGTCAGTCATAGTTCGAGTCCCAGACTGGTAGCTTGAAAATCATGCCAGGCACCTGTGCACGAGTGCCCAAAACCCCAAGAGGAGAATGGAAGAGAAGGGACTGTAGTCTGGCCATCCCTCCTGGGTGGTGATTTCTCACTTTGCCTCTCACTGTCACTGTTTCTCTTCAGTAAGTGCACGTGCCCTCTGGTAAAACCTTAAAAAGAAAAGTTTGAAGAACTTAGAAAACAAAAAGTATGCACTGAACTGCCTGTACCCTCTCAAGTCAGTAGTTTATTATCTTTTGATTATACAATTTCAAATAGTGAATGTTCCCATCACTCTAGAACATAATGCGGCCCTAAGAAAATTTTTCTTGTACATAACACTCAAATACAAAATAATTTAGGGCATTTCCTCTCTTTTCCATAATCTGTGGACTATTTAGGTTGTTATAAAAAGGTTTTTATATTTTGTATTGATTGCACTAAAAATGCAATGGTCCAGCTCACTGTGGGACATCTTTTCTAACATCACCTGGATACTGAGGTTTTCATGGCTTAGTGTCTATCTACACATACTCTGTTTTATAACAAGCCAAACTCGTTTTTAGTAAATAAGTGCAGTTCCTTGGCTGCTTTTCTTCGTGTATAAGAAAGGAGACTTTTTCTAACCGCCGTATTTTTCAGGTAATCATTTCTTAAGAACATAAACACAGAGCTCTTATTAGCATGCTGTCCTCGATTCAGCTCCCACATGCCAATGCTCCACCCATGGCCAGGAACAGTGGGTGAAAGAAAGCTCCGAACTATTCCAAAGAACCGTCAAACTGAGACTCAAGGAGTACTAGCCAGCACAGACGGGGGAATGACCGTCTCTGGAGATGGTCACATGCCCTGGGTGCTGCCACGCTTTGAAATTCTCCCTTGTTATCAGAGTGTGTCTTCCGGCCTTTCTGCTTTGTTTTTGGGATTATTGGTACTGCAGTTTAGATGTTTAGCCATTAGCTGCTGACATGAAAATCAAAGAAAATAACGTAAAGCAATGAGCAGTGAGAATTACCAAAATACAGTGTTGTGTGCGTGTGCATGTGCATCTGAGAGGAAGCAGGGTCTGAGGTGATAAACAAAAATATCTTCCATGCAAGAGGGAGGGTCGATGGAAGTCAGCTTCTAGGCAGACACACGGTAGTAGGTGTCTTGCAATATTAGAGTCTCTGTTGATCTTGTGGGGAGGTTAGCTATGACACATCAAATCCTCTAAAAAAGCTTCATACCCTCCTCATAAGTGAAGACCATTTTCTTTCTTGTTTATTACTGTTTTTTTAAAAGTTGGCAAAATGTTAAATGTTATGCCTATCTTAGGAAAAGCATTGTTCCCATTCTTATAGGCTGAACTTTCTGGAGTTATCAGAATCTGCTTAAAATAAAAATGATTAGATCTTCTAGGTCTGCAGCTCTCTTTTTCCTGCTCCAGTTTAGCATCTGTTTGAGATATTTTGACATATATTCAAGTTAAAATAAACCTTCCATGATATTGTGCATACATTGAAGAGGTTACTTTTCATATATGCCCTCTGAGGATATCAAAAGTGCTTTTATAGTTAAGCTGAGCAAACAGATTATTGAAGTCAGTCCTTGAACAGGTCTATATTATCAGACATTAGTGTAAAGTAGCAGGGGTATGCACTTTTTATCTATGAGCTGCACAACTCATGCACACAGACATGCGGGTGCACACACACATGCACATAGATAGCCCTCCTACACATCTGCATGATGTAAATAAAGGAAAAAGTGGCTCAAATTATGCCTTCTGTACAAAATTTAAGAAATGCCTACAGTATGTTTTCCTACGGTCATCTCCCATATAATTCACTTGAAATCTTTCTTTTATATGATAAGGATGGTAAAACTGCATGAATGTTATTGTGTACGGGAAGGCCATGAGTCTATCTCTCATACTCATTAAAATTCTTTCCACCCAGGACTTTAGTTCTTTCGATAATAGAAGTAACATGATGGGTATTAAATTGTGCAAAATGGTTTGCTTCTAGAGAAAAAAAAAAGCTTACCAAAGAAAAATAGTTAATATTAGATAGTTCAATACAATTGGGAATAACAGTAGAAACGTAATCCTGAAATAAGACTATTAATGTCAGTCTGATTTTTTTAAATAAAAATGTTTTTTGTTGCTAATCATAAAAATAATGCATCATTATGCTAATATTTAATGAATACAGTAGAGAATAAAGGATAAAGTAACATTAATCCAAACATCACACACTGCCTCTATAGATGTCATATTATTTTATGAGCTCTTGTTTTGGTTCATTTGCCAATCCAGTTTAACTTAACATGTGAATTTTAATTAGTACAGTGGGTCAGGATGCTAAGAAATACTAATTAATCAAAAGAAATACAATAAAGAAATATTAATTGGTTTCTTTATTTAAGTAAGTTGTATAGGACAGGTTTGGGCTAATTATATAATACCTGTCCACCTATTGGCATTTTGTAAGTTCCTGGCTAATTACATAAGTCATAAAAAAAAAAAAAAAAAAAAAAACTTGTTGTGTGTAGAGAAGGAATTTTTTCTGTTTTTTTTTTATTATTGTTTATTATTATGTTTTACACAGTCAATCACTATACAGCATTTCAATTGTAAAGAGACTTCACCCAGCATGATATACACCTCAGAACAGCCCAGTTGAGAATACAATACATTATCCTCAACAGGTAATAAACCGTATCTGTGTCTCACTAATGTCATCTCTCCATTTTTCCCCTAGATTTTCCTTCCTACATTCTTCCCTCTCCCGCTCTCCTTCCACTTTGACCCCAGTGTCCATAACAATTTTCAATGCTTCTATGTCCTCCAGCCTTTCAGTCTCTAAAATAGAGTGTGGATAGTCAGTATATGTAAAGTCGAGACATACAATGTCTCTATTTCATAGTCTGACTTGCTTCACTCAGCAATAAATCTTCCATGTTCATCCACTTTCTATCAAATGCCAGGGTCTTGTTGGCTTTTATGGCTAAATAGTATTCCATGGAGTATATGTGCCACACTTTTTCAATCCATTCATCTGTTTGTGGACATTTGGGTTGGTTCCAAGTCTTAGCAATTGTGAATCACGCCACAATAAACATAGATGTGCAAGAGATTTTCCAAATGAGCATTCTCCTGTCCTTCAGCTAGATACCCAGGAGTGGGACTGCTGGATCATGTCATAGTTCTATTTGAAGGACAATTCCTTCTCCATATTTTCCTTCTGGGCATGCACACACATACATGTGGCATGTTTCTCAAGCCGCATGGTCCGGGACTGGAACCATATAGTTTTGGGTCATATGGGATTCAGCTGCTTTAACTACTACACTATAGGTTGACCCCTTAAAAAGGCAAATTAAAATAACTTTAAATATTTTTGTACTATATAGCCTACTATGACAGAGTACGTTACTATTACTCAGGTGATATCATCAGTTTAAAAACATAATCACAAAAATTATAGGCAAATGTCTCAGTTACTTTTTATCCAGTGGTTACTTCTAACAAATCAAATTCTCATCTCTGGTTAAGAAGCTGTAGAAAAGTCACTTTTCAGGACTATTATAAACAAGAGAAACATCTGACATCCAATTTCAGGGTTCAAGATTGTGTGTCACAATGACATTAAAACACAAGGACACAGAGATCAAGTTTAATTAAGTTTATCTAGGTATGTGATGGCACCCTGTATAATACTCACGGATACCCAATAGGTAATAATCAAGAACATAATAATGCTAACTTTTCAACGCCACTCTCAGGTTCTCAATGTTTTAAAAACAGAGACAGTGTGGGAGGGAGAAAGATGGGAGTTGGTGGGAGGGGGGGGAAGGGAGGGGATCAAGGGGAAAAAAGAACAAAGTTAAAACTGTTAAGAGACACAAAACGGAAAATGATCTGTTGCAGATAACATGTATGGTAATATTTTTGATTGAGCCAATATACAGTGTATTCTGGATGGGAAAACTCAATTTGTGTGCTATAATGATATACAGTGAATGAATGAAAAATAAATAAATAATAAGAATGGCTTAAGTTTTTCATCCTTCAAGGAAAAACATCAATTACACCAAAAAAACTATGTCAATAAGTGTGTTCCAAAATAATGGTCAAGTGCTCTAATACAAATACATTATTTTAACAAGTAATGTTTTAATATATTACTCACAGAACCACATTTCAACACTTCTATTAATAGCTGCTCTATAGATGAAATGCTGACTCATTCATTACTGTTTAAGAGCTACTTCAGTCATTCCCGCCTACTATGTGCTAGGATTATGACACGCTTGCTTCTAGGAAGAGAGTTAAATACTACTGACATGTAGACCCCGACTTCAGGAAAAAAACGGCAAATAAAAAAAAAATAGTACAAGATTCACCTGGACTTTGATTGATTGAGGTATTACCAATATTTTGACATACTCCTGACATAAAGTGGCTTCAACAGTATTTGTTGAATGAATGGGAAACATGTATATGCAGGGATTTGCAGAATGATGAAAAGGTATTTTGTCAAATGAGGAAAGAGTTGTGTGCTATTGGGAGGCACTTTGGGTAAAGTCGTTAAAAATCAGTTAATATAATAGAACCAGAAATATTAAGGAGGAGGTGCAAATCACATAGGTCTTTCTAATCATGTGAATGATTCTGGTTTTTATACTAGAAAAAATATAATCTCTGAAGAAATGTCAGTTGGGGATCACCAGGTAGGTCTGACTATCGTTTCCAGACGGCTCGTTTCTGGTTAGGAGATGGACTGGACTCCAGACCGCTCCCCTCAGTGCAGCACTGAAGAGACTCTGAGGAACTACAGCATCGTTTCAGGCTGGGGTGACAGTGAACGAGCCTCAGGTGGTGCCAGCCAGGATGAAGGGAAAGAGAGATTCTACCGTAAGAGTTCCTTGTAGAATACCAGAATGTAAACTCAGGAATTGAAATCATTTTAGAGTTTATTTTATCATTATTTTTCATTTTCAGCTGAGAAAGTGAGGCCAAGAGATGGAGTGACTTTCCCAGGCATGTACATTCGACTTCTCTTCCAATGCTGTTTATGTTCTTTTCTTAAAAGAACTCTCTTTGACTAACTCAAATGCAGTATTCATTGAATTCACATTTTTTATTAGGAGATATTTTTAGGTAAATTATTAGATTACCACCTGACTACAATTTCTCAAAGTGTAGGGTTTTCCTAGTAAAACCGAAGCCTTCATCCTATTTCTAAAGAATTCTTGGGACCAGCAGTTAGCGTAATGGCTATGTCGCTGGACTCCCACGTAGTCGACCGTGGTTCGCATCCCGGACCTGGTGACTTAAACTCACGCCGGGCGCACGTGTGTGCATGCCCAAGATCCCAAGAGGAGGAGAATGGAGGAGAAGGGATTGTGGCGTGGCCATCCCCCCGGGGGGCGATTTCTCGCTTTCTGTCTCTCTGTCTGTCTGGTGAGTGCACGCGCCCTATAGCAAAAACCTCTTAAAAAAAAAAAAAAAAAAAAAAAGAATTCTGTTGTACCTCATTTCTAACTATTCTAGGGCAATTTTCTTTTTCTGAAGTACTAATTTGGAACTTTCAAGATAAAAACAAAGCAAAACACACACACACACACACACATACACACACACACACACCACGAACAAAAACAAAGAAAGAGGGTCAACTTTGTCGGGGAAAGGTAGGCCAGAATACGCCTCTTCATGTAGACAAGCCCCAGCTAAGAAGCGCATGCTGTGACACACACCCCGAATCCATTACTCGGAGCGGAATTACTGGGGCTTGCTTCCGTCCTTTTTCTCCCTCCCACCACCACCTTTCTCTGCTTCCCTTTTTTCTCCAACTCTAGCTCTCTCTTTCCTCCCTACCTCCTTTCATTTCTTTTAGTTGGACACATTTTCTATTACTCCTTTAAGCATTTTTTTTATACTCGGCAATATGATTTGAACAATTTCTTTCAAATAAGGCTCATACACCTTAATTGTATGGAAAGGCTTCTCAGCTGCACGCAATATACCTGGAGTCTAAGTTCACGTCTTTCACGCCCTCCATGATTTTGAGCAAATCATTTCAATTCCTAAGGCCCTGATGGACTTATGCCGTAAATGGCAGCATTGGAAAGAAGATAGATGAAAGATCATTGAATTAGAACTATCGATGAAAATCAGAGAACTGAATCCGAAATCTACATGTTCAAATCATAAGTGAGAAAGTTTTGTAAGTATTGTAAATGGAAAACATCTGGGAATAGATTAAATTTGTAAACACAAGAAGTGGCTATCATTTTTTTAAGTCTTTGCCTTAGGGTGCATGTGCTCGCCTGAGAGAGAGAGAGAGAGGCAGAGACAGTGAAATGAAAAGTGAGAAATCACCCCCAAGAGGGGATAACCATGCTGCAATCCCTTCTCCTCCATTTTCCTCTTCAGATTGTGGGCACACACACACATCCAGTGTGATTTTGAAGCCACCAAGTCTAGGATTCAAACCACAGTCTGCCATGTGGAAGTCCAGCAACACAACCACTACACTATCTGCCGGCCCTGAGAAGACGAAGCTTTGTACTGGGCTTTATCATGTAAATCTCACTAGACTGGAAGCACATCTGAAATTCTTCTATTTCTGCCCTCATACACCATCACCCAGCCTCCCTGAGGTAGTATTTTATAATCTCTTTAAAAGATATGATAGACTTGACTTCTCTATCTCAAATATTTTTAGGAAGATCAAATGAGAGACTGTAACAGTTTGTAAGGCAAGTGTTCATATCATGGTGACATGGCTTATTAATAACCTCCTAGTTTTCTTACATGTTGTACAACAGATTTCCAATCATATTCTACTTTGTCTTTAAATATTCCTTGAATATTTAAAGTATATTTAAAAACAAATATTTAAACTTAATACCTCATTTGATTCTATAAACAGTTTAATTCATCAACGTATTCCTTGGTATCTAGTCCTGCAACTCACACGCTTGAATCTGCAAGTTTCACATGATCGCTTCTATCTCACAGTGTTACTCCTGGCCTTGCAGGACCAATAGGCGTAAAAACATGTGACTCCCTGTGTTTGTATTTCATTACTGGTTTATCGGTATCAGAGATTCAAAGCTTATCTTCTTCAGTGTTTGTGTGACACATCTTTCTAACCAATGTGCATGAACAACTTGGCAAAGTGGTCTAGTATGTGGGAGAAGGCAAAGGGCAGTTCAGCAGCTCTTTCCAGGTAGGTTTTCTAAGGGGACTAGACAGTGTCCATCGATAAAAAACAAGATGCTTTGCAAGGCTGATCCATATGGGAAGGCTGTGGTTTGCTCCTGGAGACCTCCCTAAAGATGCCACACACGTGCCATGATCCAGGGCATGCTGGATGGTGCAATGGAGACCCTGTTGGAAGTTCTAACCCTGTGTCTGTCTTGTTCATGGGAGAAATGAAAAATCTTAAACAGAAGATAGGATCTCTGATCACAGTTATGTCTATAAAAAGAAAGTTTAGTAAATTCATAATTGTTCCTTATTGTGGTTTCTTTAGAAAACTTAACTTCTCAATTGTTTTATAAAGTAATGTTAAAATTAATCATAGTGATCATTATTCTTTTTCTACACATATGCGCAATTCAATAATTAGTTGTAAAATTTAAATACTATGAAAATGTTATTGCAAATGCATTTATTATTAAAATGTACTTTCTATTCATATTTTCCAGGGGACTTATGGACTCATAACTGATGAAAATCTATAGCATTACTAGTTCATTTCTTTAGAAGAAAAATTGCCATAGTCTACTCCAAATTGCCCCAGTTTAAGAACTTACTCATAGTTTAATCAAAAAAGTTGGCCAAATATGAGGGGTTATTTTTATAAGTTTGAGGCAATACATTTCAAATAATTTTGAGTTATTCTTGCTGTTTCTAGAAAATTGGAGTCATCAACTCTGCAAAGACCATAGTTTGAAGTTAATATATGGAGTTATTTATAATATTTTAATGCAGATCAAAAATAACAGAGAAAACATTAGATTAGCCAATATCGTATAAACAGTACACTCTTCTTTCAATAAAAGACCAGCAATGAACACATGAACAAAGAAATTCTGACCATAAAAACTGAATTGAAGATACCAAAAATTAAAACCCAAATTGTTCAGCTATCCTGTGGGTGACCAGTGAACCGTGGGATCTGAGTCTGCCAGTCCGTTTTCTGTTTCCATCTGTGACTCAGAATGCCAGCTGGATTCTACTGAATACAGTTATCTCTTTTGAAATGCCACGCTTTTTGCACATGCTTTTTGCACATGTGACACTCTGTTCACTTCCCTCTCCTAGACGGCACCCAGACATTGCTTCACCACGTAGCCCCGGACTGGGAAGAGTGTGGTGAGAGGTTACGAGCACGGGTCACAGGCAGGAGGCTGTGCTCTGACTCCAAGAATTTAGTTTTAATGGAAGAAAAAGTCTCTCCCAGTTTCGGGTCTCCCAGAACTAATGTGTTCTCTAGCCATATTTGAAACGAAAATGATTCATGTCACTAAAATGTCTGAGCCATTACAGAAAGCTTTCAAACACACACAGTTAAAATACTAATCGAAATCCTTCCCCCAAGCATTTTCAAACTCAGTGACCTTTATATCAGAAATGACTGTACTCCTTATAACTGCATTCCCACCAATAATAATTATTATTTCTATTATAATTCCTCAAATGTAAGGAAATTGATTTTTTTTTTTCTTGGTGTGTAGGGAACTCAAACTGCATTTAAAATGGTTTACCTTTGGGACCAGCAGATGGGGTAATGGTTGCATCACTGGACTCCCACATAGTGGACCGTGGTTCAGGTCCTAGACCCAGTGACTTAAAACTCATGCCAAGTGTTTGTTCATATGTGCCCCAAATTCCAAGAGAAGAATAGAGGAGAAGGGATTACAGTGCGATCATCCCCCTGAGGGGTGATTTCTTGCTTTCTGTCTGTCTCTCTCTCTCTGTCTCTTCAGCAAGCACATGCACCCTAGAGCAAAAACCCCTCAAAAAAATTTTTTTTTGCCTTTAATCCAAGTAATTATTGTCTCATCTTTCCATCTCAGTTTTAGAACTCAGTAGGGTTGGGACCAGCAGTTAGCGTAATGGCTATGTCGCTGGACTCCCATGTAGTCGACCGCGGTTCGCATCCCGGACCCAGTGGCTTAAAACTCATGCCGGGCGCATGTGCGTGTGTGCCCAGGATCCTGAGAGGAGAATGGAGGAGAGGGGATTGCGGCGTGGCCATCCCCCCGGGGGGGGGGTGATTTCTTGCTTTCTGTCTCTCTGTCTCTCTCTGTCTGTCTGGCAAGTGCACACGCCCTATAGCAAAAACCTCTCTCAAAAAAAAAAAAAAAAAAAAAAAAAAAAAACTCAGTAGAGTTTTTTCCCTTCTTTCTAAGAAATTTAGAAACTATTTTTCTCATTTGTATGATTAGATATTTTGGGGCTCAAAATCAAAATGAAAATATTCCAAGCAGTTTAATTCCAACCTAAATTGGTGGATTTTCCTTTTCTTGGGAAACATATCTGAACACAACATTGCTGATTTCAGAACACATAGGCTGCATTCTCATTTACAAGCTTGACATTCTTTTAGAAGGCTCAGTTGAAAAGACAAATAGAAAAGTGATTCTCTATAATTAAAGCTGTGGAGTGAAACAGGAGATGAGAGAAGAGGCAGAAGATGGCAAGTTGCCTCATTAATATCCCATAATATTTTGATTTTAGAAATTTAAGTTCACAGCGTGAAATCCATCTCAGAAGAATGTCTGTGCTGCTTCCCAATGTGTCACTCATGGAACCCTCCTGCTTCCTGAGGGCAGCTGCATTCTCGGGACCAGACAAGAACGAAGCTCCTTCCGGCTGCCTGGCTCGCCCTAAGGTGGCCATGGTGCTGCGGACACCCTGAGGACCACTCTCCTTTTCCTGAGTGCTCACGTGTGCAGACCTCACTCTACGCACCTGACATACAGCTTCTCCCTGAGTACTCTTGCAATTCCCTGAAAACTGAAAATTGCAAGTTTCATGGTTTGTCTGAGGTCACAGTACAACTGAGTTGCGACGTTAATCCTGGTAGATTCCAGCGGTGATCTCGCAGCTCCTTTTCCCTACTTGACTCAAAAGGATGATTTCAAGATAGCGGTGGTGGAAGCACAGCTTCCACTTGTGACAATGATGTCATCTCGTATAATTATATCTAATAACATCCTGAGTTTTCCTTGAATCCCAATTCTCAGAACCTGATGTGCTTCTCTTCCGGTGAAGTAGTCTGAGCTGTTCCTGTTCGCGGCATTGAGTATGTGGGGCCAGGCATCCCCCTGCTCCCTTTCCAGCTTCGCTGCGCTCAGAACCAACTGTTCCCAAGGAAGCAAAGATGTCATCCTACCTTCCTGTTAACAGACTCAGGGCTTGGCTTTGCAGATCTGTGGCAGAGTCAGTGATAAACGTATTCTTAGCACTGTTTACTTCAGTGTATACTGCCATGCTTTCGTTTTCACTATTTTTATTACCTATTATTTATGGATTTCATTAAAAAGGATGAAAAAAAAAAAACAGGTCTTAATTCTAGGAAAGAAAAGATCCAAACTCGATGCTTCCGAGAACCTTCCACCCATGTACGTATGACCTTAGAATATGTAACAGCCTGAAAATACGGCTGATTTTTCCATGGGATGAGTTTCTAAGAGCTCCCAGGGTGGCGCGGATTAAACAAGGTGGGATCAGGTCACTGGATGGGAAACATCCCCACACAGTGAAGCACGTCGGCTGAGGAAGCACTGGTTGAGACATTTTCTAGCAGACATCCTGGCCCCCCTTGCTGAGAGGCTAATGCTTCGGTGCTCATGCACCAGTGAATTCATTCCAAAAACATATGTAGCCTCAGTCAGGTTGTATCACTGAAGTCATTATCCACCATGGGACAGGCCTGGGGAGGCTTGAATGTGAGTATTCAATAATCAGATCTCCATCACATTTCCCGAAATACACGAGCGAGCATACGTCTTCATTCACATGTACACTGTCGGCAAGTGTGTTTCCTGCTACCTGAACTCAAACACATATAATGAAGCCTCACAGTGGACATTTTATAATCCTTGCTACAATAATTACCATGACAATGGTACTACTGATCACAATGAGCAAATTAAATAGTAGCTGTGAATCTGCTACTACCCAACGGGCCATTCTTTTATCTTCCTATCAATGCTGCATTCCCTAACATCTTTTGAGAGGAGACACGTAAAGGAAATTTAATGTTAAATTTTTTAAAGTCCAAGTTAAAAACTGTTCATTTCTTTTCTATTTATTTAATTTTATCTATTATTGATATTGCTATTATATTTTTCATGTGCTATTGGGCACAGAAACACGCCAGAGAGAGAGAGAGAGACCGAGTGAGCTGCCAGGTCTGGAACTCAAGCTACCCCCGGCCATGTGGGAGTCCAATGCCTTAACCACCACGCCACCTGCTGGCCCCAAAACTGTTAATTTCTTAATTCAAAACTTGTTTTCTAGCTGAGCATCTCATCAGTTGGGTTTTCTTCCCTACGATGTGACTGAAGCACTGGTGATCTGACTTACTTTAAAACACATATTTCATGTCTTGAAAATGGAAATAATGTATTAGCCTGGGTTTGTTTTCACTCCATAGCAGTTTAATTTTCCTCAGTTAGCAAGGACATTATTTGAGTTTTTCTCTGTCATGGTCCATTTATAATTAGAAGTAATCCCCTTTCTCTTACTTTGGAGACAGTTACTACATTTAGACTATAGTTACCCTGGATGCTCTAAAGAATACTCTGAGGGCCTATAAGATATGAGGCCCAAACCCAGTCTCAAGGTTTCTGAGGTGTTGCAACTAAACAGACAGCCAAGAGAAACCCAAAATGAACTTACAACATTCAGAACTGAACAGGAGGATTGCATATTAAAACATTAGGAATACAACTACATCAGTAGTAAGAAATTTGTACACTTGAATGGATTTGCAGAATATAAGAAAGATCATAAGTAGACAAGTTAAGTATTCAAGTCAAGTGGCTAAAAAATAATATACAGGTACCCGAAAGAAACGAGAGAAGTGAACAATGAAATGAATATAGTTTAAATGAATTAGACAGTAAAAGAAGAGATATTTTCAAAACACCAGAAGTTGGTTCTTTGGGATTAGTAACATAGGAAAAACAAAAACAAAAACGTGAGGACACTCTTTTATTTAAAAGATTTCTGAAACAGACACCAAGCCAAGGAGGCACGTTTGATTTCATGGCCCACTTGAGGACAACCACTTGGCTGCACTCCCTCCCTCCCACTGTGCACTCGCCCTGGGTATCCCCTAGCAGAGACAAAATAATGACGTGGAATCTGGAGTCAAATTGTCGAGGTTGGAGTCCTGGTCCTCTCCCTTATGAGCCATGTGACCCTGGGCAATTTACCGACCCGCCCTAGCCTTATTTCCACTGATGTAAAATAAGCATGACCACAGAAACTGCCTCATAAGGCTGAACGAGGGTCTGACGCGCAGCATGTGTAAAGCATGAGAGCCATGGTAAAGGCAGACTGGGTCCATAAATGAATTCCCTCGGTTGTTTCTATAGACGGAGGGACATTTTCCCATGGACCTCGGTGTCGACACTGAAATACTGAACTGTAAGTTCTGCCCAACTTGGAACTTTGGCTTTAATTTTTATCTCCTGTGGATTTAAAACATGTCTAACAATTCTTTGGCCTTTTCCCCATTCAAAGATGAAGACTAATTTCTCTCCCTCTAAATGTGGACCAAACTTAATGCTGCGTGTTGATTCATGAAATGGGTCGGAAGTGATAATGCCCGGATTCCAAGATGAGGTCATTCAAAAATATTACAGATTCTACAGTCTCTCTCAGAATCCCTGTCCTCGGAAGCCAGGCCATGCGGAGAAGCCACATGATAGTGTTCTAGCCAACAGACCCACTGAAGGTCCCGATCGGAGCCAGCATCGACCCTCAGATATGTGAGCAAATGGTGTCCACTGGGATCAAGTGGAGCAAAGACAAGCTAAACCTACACAATCTGGTCAGCTGGCAAATTCTTGATCAAATAAATGCATTGCTGTTTCAATCCATTATGTCCTGCAGTGGCTTGTTACACAACAATTCATCAGCAGCACAGATTTTGTTCCCAAAAGTGGGGTGTTGACATGTCGGGAAACCTCAGATATGTGTGAGCAGCATTATGGCTAGTGGTGGGTGGAAGTGCAGTTGGTGATATACAGCTAATTCTAGAAATGTAAGCAAGGATTACACAGCGTTAAATATATATCAAATATAATTCTACACATTTTAAAATGAAAGGAGAAAAATATTCATATGGTTATGTTAATTGATTCAGATAAAAGTAGCTCAATAAAATCCCCATTCCTTTAAAAAATAATTGTAGCAAACTGTTGTCAAAGAACACCAGAGAGGAGCCAGCAGGTGGCATGGTGGTTAATGCTAAGGACTCACACTTAGCCTGCCATGGTTCAAGTCCCATACATGATGGCTTTGAAAAATCACACTGTGTGCGCCAAAATCCCAAGAAGAGAATGGAAGAGAAAGGATTATGGTGTGCCCATTCCTAGGGAGTGATTTCTCACTTTTTCTCTCTCTCTGTCTCTCTCTAATAAGTGCATGTGCCCTATGGCAAAAACCTAAAAAGTAAAACAAAACAAAACGAGCAAAAAACACAGAGTTTTAAAAGACAAGCAAAATACACTTGGACAAAATGTTTGCATATATACATAACAGACAAATAAACTACCTATTACCTATAATTATCTAGGATATAATTAAGATTACCTAAATTGATAGACAAATACATACGTGTGTGTTTCTAAAAATTAAATATTAAAATAGGAAAAAAGAGAAGGACCAGCAGATGACATAATGGTTATATCACTGGACTCCCACATGACTGACCGCCATTCAAGTCCTGGATCTAGAGACTTGAAACTCATGCTGGGCACATGTGCATGCATGCCAAAAATACCAAAAGAAGAATGAGAAGAATGGAGGAGAAGGGATTGCAGTGGGACCATCTTCCTGGGGGGGGGGGGGGGGGGTGGTGGTGATTTCTCACTTCCTGTCCCTCAGGTGAGTGCACACGTCCCATAGCAAAAATCTCTCTTAAAAAAGAAAGGGAAAAAAAAGTAAAAAAAGTAGTTAAAATCAGCAGAAAAATGCAGAAGACAATGCACAAATGGGAAAAAGGATATAGATAGATAATGATGATGATCAATAGAAAGCTAACCTGCTTTAGAAGTAATAAAGGAAATACAGATTAAAACTACAATGAAATGGTCTTTCTCTCTCAGATTTGCAGAAACGTAAATGGTCTGAAAAACTAAATGGCAATAATTATACAGGAAAACACTGACCTTGCCAATGGCTCTAGTGAAGAATAACTTGGTACAACCATGAATATGATAAGCTTGGCAGAATCTAGTGTAACTGAAGATACATTTAAATGCCATGCATGACCTATCTGTTCTCCTTGCAGTGTGTGTAAGCATGTGCACACTTGTGTGGTATGTGTGTGCATAAACTAAAGGACTTTAAAAAAATCATAGAAAAATGGAATTAAAGAATTCATTTTGGTGCAAAATTTTGAAATCCATGCATAGTTTTCATAATACACATTTTAATAAACGTTTAAAATATTTTGTTTATTTATTATCATACACATTATTATCAGCAATTTTTCATTCTTGTGTCCATTAAATATTTTTTTCCTCTTGATTCCCTTCCCCCTCCCCATTGCTCATCCTTCTACATTGTCTTTAGTTTGCTATTATTATTATTACTACTTTTAAATTTCAAGAAAAGCTGTTTTAGCTTTAATGAGTCGAAATTTTTAAAAAGTTAAAAAAAATTGCTCAAGACTTAAAGCCAGGAAACAACTTAGGATTCTGTCCAAATAGGAGGTAGATACTAAAAACTCAAACAAACAAATACGGACAGAACTAACATCTAATAACAATTGCTCTGTAGTTTTCTTCTGAAATATTTTTAGTTTGTCACAGAAATGATCAAATATAGTGAACTTTTTGAAGATCTCATACATGTGAACACACACACACATACTAGACACCACTCATATTACACATAAAGTTTGGGGGTTTATACAAGGGTGTCTAGTACACCAATGTTTATCAGAAGAAAAATTTCTAGAGGTTATGGGACTGTATACCACAGCCAAGTACACATGTCACTGACAATCAATATATCATCCTTTTCCTTGCCAGTAAATAAATAACTTAGTATGATTGTTACAGAATGTGTATATTATGTAACCTGTAACTTGATAGTATGTAGATATTACAGTCCACCCCAGTTTCAACTAGCCTAGATTATGAACATGTGTGTGCCCAGAATACTCAGAGAGGTCTCCAGATGGGAACCAGCACTTCCTAGGTGGGTCTGCCTCCCAGAAAATCACATTTTATCACTGTACTATTGTCCAGCCTTCTCACTTACAAACTTTAAAGAGATATAGGCCATTTTACATGTTGTTTCTGAATATAAAATTCGCTCAAATATTTTTAAAATGTACGGGAATGATCTACTATGGTAGTCAAATCTATAATGTCATCTGTCTCTGGGTTAATGAGTGGTTTAAGTAGTTTAAGATGATTTGAGCAATACTTGTATTACCACACTTATATTAACATATTTGGAATAAAATATTATTTCTTTAAGTAGAAATAAAACAGGATGGTCTCGGAGAAGTAGGTTCATGAGCTTACTTACCTTCAGGGAATGCCAACTATTGGATCGTCAGGATGCATTCTTGCATAGGAAACATGGAAAAATACATCATGACTTTCTTGAAGACCTAACGTTATGTCAATTGTCAAATCTCCTAATTCTACGAATATAGTTATTATTTTAAGTTTAAGTTTATTTATTTATTTATTTATTTATTTATTCCAAAAGGAGGAAAGAGAGAGAGAGAGAGACAGAAACAGTACCCCCAATGGGGCCTTCATGCTGTGATCTACCCTCAGTCTTGTCCAGCCATGATGGCAGGTGCATGTGCATCGTGCCTGTACAGAGAGAACTCAGGGTGTGAACTGGGACCGTCTCACACGCCTCAGCATCCTGGCACTGGGTTACTGCCACACCACCTTGGCTGACCTAAGGATACTTTTTTAAAAGAGATGGAGTCACAATAGGAGATTCCTTTTCATCAGCCTGAGACCAGGAACTGAGTGAACTGATGCTAGGTAGTCTTGAGAATTACATTGGCCCTGTCTATGGCTGAAGGAAATGTCAGCCTTCCCTTACATGGTTGCCTGCCATTTGCACAGGAAGTTGGAACCAGCAACATGAATCAAAGAGTCAGGGAAGCTGAGCATACTCTGTAATCAAGGTACTACAGAGCAGAAACTGCCCTTTCAGATCTTTAAAAAAAAAAAAAAAAAAAAAAATTAACAGAATGGTTTTTGTTTGTTTTGTTTTGTTTTTGTTTTGTTTTGTTTTTCTTTCAGTTCTTCTGGTCAAATTTTCAAAGGACTCTCTGGATTCCTCTAGTCTTTTTGCTTTGGAGCTGCTATGGCTGCGGCTTTGAAGACCCTTTGTGGCTTCCTCAGCTTTTGAATATCCTGGAAAACCTGAATGCACAGACAGAGCCTTTCTGGTCACTAAGCCGTGGTGGGCTGTTTGGTAACACAGTGGGGAAAGGTGTTCTCAATCCCTAGCTCTCTACATGTCTTTTTAAGGACATCAAATTGGTATTACTGAGGTTTGTGAGTATCGCTTTCATATGGCCATCATCAGATAGCATTTGTGTGCTTTTTCCTTTCTATGTTTTTCACATAATTTTCATAATTACAAATCTTGATGGTTAAGACATTTTGAGCTTCTAGGGTGCTCGTGTCTTCACTTTGCTTATCAGTTGTTCTTGTCTGATTGTTAGCTTCTCCCTCTGGTTGGCCATTTTCAAAGATAAGAGTCTTTTCATGGCATCATCAACCATCTCAATTACAGGGATGCTCTGGTAGTCTTTGAGTCACACGGAAGGAGGTGAGTCATTGTCTCGGCTGGGCTGGACTGGTCTTCAGATGGTACATCTGTGGGTGGTCTGGAGGAGACTTGAGACTGCAGGCCCCACTGGCTGCAAGAAAGCCTGAGGTTTTACTCTCTGAACAACTTCAGGGCCAGGGACTGCGTCATTGCTTGGGTCTGAATTGAACTCAGCACCCTCCATGCCCTCCCTCAGCATAGCGGGGGACCTCCCCAGAGTAGTGCCTCTGCCACTGTCTACTTCAGGTGTGGACCAGATTACACGGACATCACCATGCTGGCTTAAGGCCCAGGCCTAATTACTTTTATGTTGCACTCTGTGTAATTATTTCATTTCTCTCCCATGGTACTTAATAGTTATTATTATTTTTTTAGAGAGGGAGAGATTTTTGCTCTAAGGTGCATGCATTCACCAGAGAGACAGAGAGACAGAAAGCAAGAACTCACCCCTAGGGGGAATGGTCACACTGCAATCCCTTTTCCTCCATTCGCCTCTCAGGATCTTGGGCACACACACACATATGTACCCAGCATCAGTTTTAAGCCACCCAGTCTGGGACTTGAACCACAAATGACTGACAACATGGGAGTCCAGCGACATAGCCATTACGCCATCTGCTGGTCCCAATAGTTATATATATTTTTTTAAATGTCAAGTTCATCTCAACTGTACTCAGCGGAAACAGGAAAAGATGTTTTAATCAGAGGTTAGTTACTCTATGCCTAATATTTCAATAATATAGTAATATATATATATATCTTTTGGGAAATCCTTTTATTTTGTTATGCCTTAAATACACAGACAAGAGGAAGTTAGAAAATTACACAATATCCTAATATAAATAAAATATAAAATGCGTATAGAAAAACATTTTTAAAAAGGAGTGCAGGGCCTGTTGGTGGGAAAACAAAATGTTGCAGCTCAGTTGGAAAACATGAAGTTTCCCGAAAAATTAAAAATAGAACTAATATGTGATCTATCAGTCACACCTCCAGGTATATATCCAGACAAATTAAAAGCAGGAGTGGAAGGGATATTTGCACACCCATGTTCACTGTAGCATTTGCCCAGAAGCCCAGAGATGGATGCAAACCAAGCATCCACTGACGGACGAGCAGACGGACAAAAGGTGACATGTGCATGGAGTACAAGATTATACAGCCTTTGGAAAGATGGAAATACTGTCGTATGCTGCAATGATGATAAACCTTGGTGACATCATGCTAAGTGAATTAAGGCAATCAGAAAATGACAAATACGGCATTATTCCACTTACATGAGTTATCTATAATAATCAAAATGATAGAAGCAGGTTGTATAGTGGTAATTACCAAAAGATTGCAGAGGAGAGAGATGTTTTTCAATGGGTATAGAGTTTCAGATGTGTAAAATGAAAACGTTCCAGAAATCTGGTATACAACTATGTGATATAGTTAACAGTAGTATAAGATACACTTCAAAATGATGAAGAGGGTGTAATGGTTAATTGTATGTGTCAACTAGACTGGATCATGGGTGCCCAGACTTTTAGTAAAACATTAATCTGAGTGTTTTTGTAAGTTTTCTGGATGAGGCTAGCATTTAACTGAGTCAACTAGAATACCCTCTCTGAGGCCAGGAGGCCTGTACCAGTCAGTAAAAGACTTGACTAGAACAAAAAAAAAAAAAAAAAAAAAAAAAAAAAAAAAAAAAAAAAAAAAAAAAAACTGAGTAGGAAGGAATTCCTCCTTCCTTAAAGTTTGGCCAGGGACATTGGTCTTTTCTGGCCTATGAGCACAAATTAAAATGTTGGCCGTTCTTGGGGATTAAGCCTGCTGGCTTTGGACTAGAACTTACACCATTTGCTCTACTGTAGGTTCTTTTATTTTTTTTTTTCTGAATTTTTAAAAATTTATTTCTTCAAGGAGAGAGACAGAGACAGAGATAAAGACAGAGAAATAGAAAGACAGTACTCCCAAGAGTCTTGTAGGTTCTTAAGCCTTTGGACTATGATTGGAGTCTCCAGTTTGTCAAATACAAATCTCTGGACTTCTCACCTTCCTTAATGATGCAAGCCAGTTCCTTATAATGAATCTTCCTCTTTCTTATAGATCTGCCTATCTACCTACTTACCTGTCTTTCAAATAGGAGACAGCAATCTATCATCTATCTATCTATCTATCTATCTATCTATCTAGATATACTGGTTTGTTTCTCTGGAGAGAAACTGGTTTTGTTTCTCTAGAGAACTCTACCTAACACAGAGGATAAATTTATATTATGCGTTTTTATCACAGTAGGGAAAAAAAAAAAAAGGAGTCCAGTATCCATTGGAGGAAGTTGGAAATTCACAGTGTAAGCTGCAGAGAGGACTCATATCAGAGTGAAAAGTAAACTCTCAAAGAAAGTTTTAAAAGTTCCTATTTTGTTTTGTGTGTCATTTCTCCTAATCCAGAGATAATTTAGAAATTTTCTTGACAAAATTTTCACTATTTTGATACTTTGGATCTTGACTCGAGAGGAAGAATTTATCCTCCATGGCAACCACTGTCATTCCCCCTTTGTCACCACTGGAAACATTATGGCCTGCTGAAAACTGACAGATGGGTGGCTCTAACAATAATCACAATTCACTCAGTGACACCCTCCCCAGGCCAACCTTGAGATCCCCTTTCATGAAGTGTTTTGGACTCCAACCAACAGAGGGATGCTCAAACAGGAGTTTCTTGTCGAAAGACAGAGAAATATGATGACCAATGTATCTTGTCAAAGTTGGAGTGGCCAAAGTTACAGTGCAATTTTTTCAAAGCAGTCCCGTACCCATTCTCTTACATTTCAGACCATGTTTCATTTGAATTCCCTTGGTTTTCTGCCTGAGTCCTAGGCCTGTCCAGCTATACCAGAAAAAAAAAAAAAAAAATCTCTTACTGAGCCATAATTCTTTGTGGCACAAAGAACTCTTGTACGTAATCCAGATAATAAATCAACTTATTTATATATACTAGTTAGTCTAGTATAATGCTTAAGACAAAGTAGTACATTTTATATGTGTGTGTCTGTGTGTGTATATTGAAGACCAGCAGATGTCATAGCAGTTAAAGTAGTGCTGGACTCCCACATGGCTGACAATGATTCAAGTCCCAGACCCAGCAGCTTGAAAATCACACCAGGTGCATGTGTGTGCATGCTCAAAATCCCAAGATGAGAATGGAGATGAAGAGATTGTGGCATGGTTATCTTCCCTGGGGGATGACTTCTCGCTTGCCTTCTCTCTGTCTCTTCCCTGCTAGTATACATGCCCTATGACAAAAACTATATAAATATAAATATAAATATATAAATACACACACATATATATGTGTGTATATATATATATATATATATATATATATATATATATATATATAAAATTTTCCAGATGATACTTGCACTCATTAGAGAGAGACAGAGAGAGAGAGGGAGAGAGAGAAAGCACTTCTCAGTGGGACATGGCCATAATGCAATCCCTTCTCCTCCATTTTTCCACTTTTTTGGGCTTTACATGCACACATGCCTGTTATAGTTTTCAAGCCACCAGGGCTAGAATTTAAATCACGCAGTCAGCTATGTGGGATCCTTCAATTACCAGGCCAAGGTGCTGACCCTCAATAAATATTTTTCAAGGTAAATGAAGATATTTTTCTTGAAAACAACAGGGATAGAGATTTTAGCCTCTTCCTTACTAGGTGAGAGAATATAAAGAAGGAATCTACACGGATGGCGGACCACTGTGTGCAGGCACTGTGTCCACGGCTTCCTGCTGGCATACTACTTGATTCATCTGGGAGCAGGAGACACCATCTGTATACTAAAGAAAAGAAAATGGATACCAAGAAGTGATATGTGCCGACCTGGAATTCCTAAGAATCTCTGTCTGGATGCCTCTACACCACTTCCTGTCCGCACGCTCTCCTCTGTGTATGTGGGAGTCAGACTGGAATGCTGGATGTCAGATGACTGAGCATCTGACCAAATGCCAAATCTTCTTATCTTAGGAAGATAACAACAAGTCTTGAAACATACTCCTCCTTAAAGTCATAATTTTAAGTAACCTAATAAAGTACTAATGATGCCACCACCTCTAATATCATCAAGATTTATGAAATGTTTTTTCACATGTAGCTTTTTAAAATAATATTTTATTTATTTATTTATTTATTTATCTTCCTATATATATTTTTTTTTTTTGGGGGGGGGTAGGTTTTTGCTATAGTGTGTGTGCATTCACCAGAAAGACAGAGAGAAACAGAGACAGAAAGTGAGAAATCACTGCCCGGGGGGGATGGCCACGCCACAATCCCTGCTCTTCCATTCTCCTCACGGGATCTTGGACACGCATGCACATGTGCCAGCATGAGTTTAAGCCACCGGGGCCAGGAATCTAATCGCGGTTGACTACATGGGAGTCCAGTGACATAGTCATTACACCAACCGCTGGTCCTTTATTTATTTTTAATTAGCAGAAGGTGTGTGAATTTGCCAGAGAGAGAGAGAGAGAGAGAGAGCGAGCGAGCACTCTTCTATGGGGTGTGTCCACACGACACTCTCTCCTTCTCCATTTCTCATCCTGTCGGGATTTGGGGCATGCTCACACATGCACCCAGAGCCAGGACCAAACCACAGTGACCAGGTGGGACCTGGCTTTCTGCGCAGAGTGGGTCATCTCTGTGCCACAGGGCCAGCCGCACAGCATCCTTTGTGCAAGTACCTCGGTTCTTGTGAAGTAGGTCACACCTGACTCCATGTGGAGTTGCAGACTGCGAGCTGCGTCCTGTGTCTTCCACTTCCTCTCTCTTGTCCTGGACATGTTAACAAGCACATCCTGACCACCACCACCTCCTTTCCACATCCGTGAAGCAGGAGCAATAATTGGATAAAACTTATAAGGATATGATAAGGATTCTGTGAATCAGTATTTTTAAAGTTCTTAAGTACTTAGGATCATGCTGGGAAAATAGGAGACTGCATTGATTGCCCACTAAATAAACACACGAACGGCCCAGTCTCTGGAGAAAGATGGGAGAGTCCAGAACCTTACCCCCATGCCACCTGCCGGCCCCCAGAAATTTTCAATCAGTCTTGTAAATGTATTTTCTCTTCCTCTTCATTTCCTTGATAACATTTTATTTACCCTTGCTCTATTTGTTGTGAGAATACAGTAAATAATGCATATACGTATGAAATATGTGTTAGTGAACTATTTATATTAGGTTGTTGAGAAAGTCATGACATATTTTTCTGTCTTTCTATGCAAACATGCATCATGTCTTTTCCAAAAACTTAAGATTATCAGTCTTCTGGTCAACAGTAGACTGTCAGTAGTTAAACTGGTGGGAGCTCAAAAGTTACCTGTGAATTTTGGACCGAGTGGGGTTTGTGTGCCTGCCCCACATCGTACAAGGGTCGAACATGCTCTCCTTTCTATTCTGGATATTGGAGTGCAGGTATCTTTTCTGAAGCTTTGACATTTCCTTCGTTTCAGTTTTGCACCTTTAAAGAAATGTGATTTTAGCCATGACACCTGAATATGAAGCTACCATTTCAAAGATCAGTCAACATAAGTATGAGCTCTTCATCTACCTCCTTCATTTCAACAAACACTTCATGCATTTCTTTCTTCATTCTTTCTGCTTCTCATTTTTTATTTATTTATTTTTTCCTTTGGCTAAATGACACCTCTGAGTATCTATCCCCTCTGTACCACCCTGGGGCTTTGGCGTCGGTGGGTACTGAGGAAAGTTTACCTCCTCTCTCCTGCACTTCGGGCCCTGGGCACCACAGTTTCAGGTCTGCCTGTTCAGCCTCGCTCCTCCTGTTCCTTCTACGTACTGACCCCAGGTAGGGCTTGTGTGAGAGCTGAAGGGACAGACGGGCCTGACGTGCTTGTCAGTCAGTAGAGGCTGCGGCAATGACCGCTGCTCACTCCGGTCCCTTCAGCTGCTGAGGACACAGGAGGAGGTGTGACTTAAGACCAGTGCCAGCAAGGCAGAAACTGTCTAGGAGGGAAAAATCTATTCAAAAACAAAAAAATAGATTACGCTGTAGAAATGCAAACTTAAATGTAAGGATGAACACCCCCACGCGTACTCAGGGCAAGTAGGCTTTCATTGGGCACCTAATATCTAGTTGGTTTCTGCTGTCTGTGTCTGCCTGTTCTTTGTGAGAGCTCTCCCAGTCACACACGGGCCCCGTCACTCTTGTGATTACATGAAGACATCTGCCAGTGTCCGGCCAATGCCTTTTGTTGTCACATTATGTTATAACCAGAATTTTTAAAATATTTTTAAATGTCTTCTTCAAGGCTATCAATTTTCTTTGTTTTTTTTTTAATGGAAAAATATTAAAACTGAAAATAAAATACAGATTGGGTTTTGAAACAAAATTCAGACAAGCCCTGTGAAAGCGTAACTGTTACAAGACTGAACGCCTGTGGTAAGATTCTCGCTCTTCCTTCTTTTAGTCCAAAGCAAATGTCAGTGGCTGCCGTTTCATCCATTTTTTGTAGAGCAAATGCCAGACAAGCTGACATATGAGAAGGTACACAGGGCTCTGGGGTCACCGGGAATAGTGATGGAAGTTAAAGGACACGGCGGTCCCTGTGCTGCCAGGGACAGCCCCCACCCCACCCCACCGCACACACACTCCCACTCACACACACACTCCCACAAACCCCCACAGTGCACTCAGTGCGACCATCACAACAACCCCAGAATGCTTTAGCGTGCTTGCTCCTGTATGACTATGAAACCTGAATTGCAGTTAGATGCCATCCGTGAGCAAAAATGTAGAAGTAATAACAAGATATGGAAAAAATAAAAGGCTTTCATGGAACAATTACTTTTCCCCATAAATAGCTTGAGACCTAGCTATTCTTAAGAATTATTTTTGAAAACAGAAATGCCAGAGTATATAAAAAATAAAATTTCTCCCGTGCACATAAATAAATGTACCTTCAGTAAGTTAAATTGTTGACAGAAACATTTAACTGGGCAGGGGAGTTAATCAATTGAATGATTTAAAAAAATTAAGCATTTTACGTTTTGAATCTTGCATTAAATTGAACATGCTCATATCCTTCAAAAAGTAACCATAACGAATCTAAAGAGACTGGGACCAGCACTTAGCGTAATGGCTATGCCGCTGGACTCCCATGTAGTCGACTGCGGTTTGAGTCCAGGACCTGGTGGCTTAAACCCACGCCAGGCACATGTGCGTGCGTGCCCAAGATCCCAAGAGGAGAATGGAGGAGAAGGGATTGCAGCGTGGCCATCCTCCTGGGGGGGTGATTTCTCGCTTTCTGTCTCTCTGTCTCTGTCTTTCTGGCAGATGCACGTGCCCTATCGCAAAAACCTCTCCAAAAAAAAAAAAAAAAAGAACCTAAAGAGACGGACCTGGTTACTTCTCTAGGAACAACCCAGGCCTGGCTTTTGACCTGGGGCCTTTTAGTTAATGCCCTGATCAAAGGATCAGGTAATTTATTTTCTACGGATTGCTTTCAGCCACCTTACCAGAGAATCATTAGTTACGATCACTTGGTGGAAGGGCTGATGGCTCTTCCTCTTAAGTCACTGAGGAAGAGCACAATGCTTCCTCCAAGTGGTTTACCTAACAACTTGCCAGAAGCCTAGTGAAGATTTTGGCTTTACATGCCTCTATGTGAAATGAGAAAATGTGAAGAATTAAGCTGCAGGACCTCGCCACAGTGGGTGCTGAATGACGGATGCTGTAACCCGAATGATCCCCCAGCTCACAGGCAGAGCTTGCTCACACTGCCAGGGGATTCAGAGAAAACCTGAGCTGAAAGGTGGTGCCTCCGGGAGTGTGAGATGATGCAGGTGTGGGCTCCCTGGCGGCCTTCTGAGGGGCGTCTAAGGAGAGGGAAGGGGAGCAGGACAGACCCGGGTGGAAGGACTCGGCGGCTCTACTCTGCTCTCACCCTGTAGTGTGATGCTGCGTGACTCTGCCAGGCCCCCCAGAGGGGGCGCCTGGACCTTGAACCTCCAGACCATGAGCTGAATAAACCTGTATTCTCTCACATGACCCAGACTCGGGCATTCTCAGTTAGTAGCAATGGAGCGGATGGGGACACTGAACAAAAAGAGCTCAGTATGGATATGACACACAGAGAAGAAGCCTGGGGACACTGAGGGTCAGAGAAGGTGAAGAGTAAGTAAGGGCCACAAACTCAATGAAAAAATAAAGTGAGATAAAGTGAGGTGAGAAAGCCTTGTAGATAAAACAGCATCAATGACAAATAGAAAGAAGGTCTCTGGGACCCGCCCAGTAGCTCAGTGAAGTGCTTTGCGTATGGAGCTGGAACACATGGCCAACAACTGTGGTCTGAACCCAGGCCCTGCAGTTTGGAAAACACTCTGGGCATGCGTGCATGGGTGCCTGGAATTCGGATGTGAAGAAGAAATGAAAACAGGATCACAGTGCAACTATGTCCCCCTGAAGGGTGCTTTCTCCCTCTCATGCGCGCTCACTCTCTGTCTCTCTGGCAAGCACATGGACTCTTTGGCTGTAAAAACAAGGGGCAAAAAAAAAAAAAAAAAAAAAAAAAAAGGTGTCTGTAAGTAACACTATGTGGGAATTATAGGGCTGTTTTGAGTGTCCTGATAGTTTCCACTTTTGCCTAACGTTTCTTTTGCCCTTCCTGTAAGCGCACACGTCACGGGAGTGCTCATGGAGCCCTGACCGGGTAGCTCGGAATTGGCTGCTCTGAGTAAGGACATGCTCCAGAGTTCTCCTGGTCACTTTCCCTCACCGACTCTGGGCCGGCCCCCACGCTCAGAACTGGGCAGTACAGGAAGCTGGACCGGCAGACGCACTTCGCTCATTAGTTCCCTCCTTCATCCAGCACATATTTAGTAGGGCGTTCTCCAACGAGTAGGATAAACACGACCTCTGCCCTCATCTAGCCAACAGTTTCAGGGGAAGAACACAGATGCATTAAGAAACTGCTAAACGTCAAGAGGTGTATACACAGGACGCTGAGATAATAAGCAAGGGGGGTCTCAGGTAAATGGTTCAGGAAAGCCTTCAGCTGAGGCCAGATGCCACGAGAAATCGGCCACTCACGGTGTGGGTGAAACACTCCCGGGGAAGGCCAAGGCAACTCCAGGTCCACTTTCCTGGAGAAAAGAGACGGATACAGCCTGGACACGACGGGGTCGTAGTGGCTGGAGTGTTAGGAACAAGGAATGGGGCGTGGTAGAGGAGGATGCAAGGGGTGGTAGGGGCTGAAGTACCATGCAATGTCTGGTGTATGTTTCAAAACAAGTTTAGCGTTAAGTGCAAAAGAAGGACCCTCAAGTTCTAAATAGAAGAGTAGCGTAGGTTAACCGTTTGACCGTTGTGTGGAAAGTGGACTAGAGTCAGAACAAGAATGGAAGACAGGAGACCACTCTGAGGACTGCTGCAGCTGCCCAGGAGGGAGAGGGGTCGCATCGGACCAGGATGCTGGCCATGGATGGATGGGGGAGTGGCTGGGTCTGAGATGCAATTTGGAGGACTTTCTGGTGGGCCTTATGTGTGTGTCAGGGTTAGAAGGGAGAAGACAGTGAGGAAAAAAGGAGTGGGGTGATCCAGTTTGACCACTAGTTAGATCTGTTAGTTTCCAGGGCCACTTAGGCATATGGAAGACACTAGAGGTAAATGGAGGATTACGGGGTGGAAGGAGGAGTGAGGATTAGTCTGTATGGAGTGGAAGGAAGTAAGACTGATGGTTTGGTGTGCCCTAAGATGCAGCAACAGTGGCACAGGCTAGCCAACGGGTTTCCTACATTTCCTCTCGGTGCCCTCTACTTCCTCTTCCCTCCCTGTGACTAGACAGTCTAAGCCACCCGCTGTCAGGGACAGTGCTGTCCAGCAGAACTTCTTGTGAAGAAGAGAACGTTCTGGATTCGTGAGTTCCCCATGGCAGCCACGGCTCAGGAGGCCGCGAGCACTTGCACTGTGACCTAGAACGAGGCGCAGCACGCGGCCACCCTCTGCCGACTTCCGTTTAAATAGTCGCATGTGTCTAGTGAATAGCTCCCCAGGGCAGCCCAAGTCCAGAACAGCGCCACTGTCTTCTAGAGCAAAGACGTGTGAAACTGCGATCATCTCAGATGATGCTGCAGGACTCATCTTTCCTGGCCCCTGTTAAGACAGCAGTGCCCAGGAGGGAGACCGCACAGACAGGCCGGGAAGGAGCTGTCCGGTCCCGGTCGTGGCGACCAGCCTTTGACCAGGAGGGAAACCAAGGATGCCTTACCCTGACTAGGAGCAGCCCTTCGTTCTAAGGTCGCTCTGCCTCACAGCAAAACTATGTCCCTACTGAACCCTGACCCGCACGGGGGTTTGGGAAGGAATACAGCTTGATGGAGGAAAAAAAGACAAAAACAACTCAAACCGGGTTGTCCAGGAATGTAGAACTAATCTTTGGCATTTTACTTCATTATTATGAACAAATATACACTCTTTTACTAAACAAGAATATGTAAGGAAAATAGAATGTGGTGACTATCTAATGAAACCTACCTTTGGAGGAAAAAGTCACGGACTATTTGAACTGAAAGAGACTCAGAGAACACGGAACCTACTACCTAAAAGAAGCTTAGTGACTTGCCCCAGAGAACACCACGGCAGAAATCCTGGTATGCATAATTTGGACTCCAGTGTAACATGCTGTGTGTTGTACTACTCAGTCAAACAATAGTGGATGAAGGGTTTTTATACATTTTTTTTCCAGAGGAGGCCAATATAAAAATTTCAGAAGCTTCATTGTCGGGACATTCTGTTTTTCTTTCAAACTCCACACATCATAAAGAGTTTGGGAGGGTGGGGTAGAAGAAACAGAGGTCTTTTCTTTTTGTATTTTTATTATGGAGTGGTCTGGCATACATCAATTGAAACATTTTTTTCCTGGCATTTTCAACTGGCTTTTATAGGACCTTTAAAACTTAATAATTCTTTTTTTTTTTTTTTTTAAGAGGTTTTTGCTATAGGGCGCATGCGCTTGCCAGACAGAGAGAGACAGAAGAGACAGAAAGCAAGAAATCACCCCCCAGTGGGGATGGCCACACTACAGTCCCTTCTCCTCCATTCTCCTCTCAGGATCTTGGGCATGCACGCACACGCGCCCGGTGTGAGTTTCAAGCTACCGGGTCCGGGACGTGAACCACGGTCGACTATGTGGGAGTCGACATAGCCATTACACTAACTGCTGGTCCCAACAACTGAATAATTCTTAATTGTGATGTTTGAAACCTGTTCCAAGAAAATCTCTAGGACAGGAGAGAAAAAAAAAAAAAAATGATTCCAATACTTAGCCAAAAAGCTTATCATTGAAGTCCAAAAGTGCACATTGGAACCATAATTTGATGGTGAGCCAGAGAAGACATTTCAAAAGAACGGCAATGATTTGGTCAAATGGGAAATAACCCTGGTGTTTCAATCTATCAATACCTGACACACAAAGAAGCCCATCATACATAATAGAGACAATCTTGTGGAGAATAACGTGCTATTGTTTAAATGAAACAGGATCATTTCTAACTGTGTGTGTTGCTTGGACATCTAAGAGGGACAGAAAAGGCTCCCGCCACATAATTCTATAATTGGATGCTCATAAACGTTTCATGCAATTCCATATCACCCGGTCCCTTCCTCACCTGTGCCCACCATGGGATGTCTCCCCATCTGCGGATTCCCCGGGGGTCAGCACAGATTTCGGAGACTATGCACCAAGCAGACTTTCGCACAGCAGCAGAAACTCTGCTATTCATGTTCTCTTCTTCCACCGTCTCCTCTTTGGCCAGTTAGGGTTCAAACGGCAATCAAGATATATATTTAGTACACAACACTCAAACAGTAGGCATGCAAAATCTGTGGAACCCTAAATACTGCGTGTGTTTCTACCGCGACCACACTCTTCCTTTGGTATTTCCTTCCCTCAGGGCCACATAGCAGAGACAGGCGGAGCTGTCTGTGCAGGGTGGGACTGAGGGACAGTGACCCTGTCATGCTAACTCAAGGCTTCTCTCTCTCTTAATTAGTCACCTTTCCTAGGTATGTCTGAGTTTTCCAAAAGGTCTTTGCTTCAGTACTAGAGGTAATCCTGTTGTGTATGTGTGTGTGTGTGTGTGTGTGTGTGTGCCTGTGTGTGCCTGTGTGTGCACCCATGCACATGCATGTAACTTCAGTAGGCGAGGACCCCAACATCTGTATCTTTGTGTTATTTGAAGTCTCTAAAATGCCAGGCACTCAAAAGCACATGCCGTGCATGCTGATGGACCTGGAGCAGTATCCTGCCAAGTAGAGCACGTCTCCAGATCAAGGTGGCTCAGTACCTGGCAAGTGCGGTGCCCGCCCGTCCCACGGTGGGAGGCTGGGGCTCCGATGATCTCCGGCTTAGTAGTCACATGCCGACTGCTTAAACTCTCCCTGGAATTTTGTCCAGTTCTTCCTCTCCTTAGTCACACTGCTAACGCTACAGTCCTTATTAAGGAATTTGCATTCCAAGGTCAATAAAGATGTCTTATTGTTCCTTTGACTTGGTAAATAGTTCCAGGGTTGTTATCTGTTAAAGTTAAAAGAATAATTGAACCAACAGGGCGCTATCTTTTATTAATGAAACTAGACTTCTCATCTCTATCAAGAAGCTCTGAACTGTGAGAAACAAGGTGGTAAAAGAATCCTGCTTGGTGAACGTCTACGATAAATGGGACAGACGTCAAAGGACACCGAGAACTGCTGAGTCATCAGCCACCTCTGCCCTGTCATCTACCCAAATACTGAACGTGGAATCCACGAGAAAGATCGAGCCGCTACCCCACAGATGCTATCCAGAGGCCTCAGGTGAGGCTGTGACCCCCCTGGGCAGAGGTCACATCAGAGTTTGGTCTCTGTGGCTCTCATCCGTCAGACTCCTCTCCCCTCTTCACTCCAAGTGCAGGCTTGGCCGTGTGCGACCAGGGATGACATCACCCTCTGCGTGGGATCGTGTCTGTGACTCACGACATGGTACCTGGAATACGTCACAGGGATTTTTCCAGGAATCGTGACTATCCCACTGATGTTCTGTGTGTACTGAATCGTATCTGCTTATCTCAGAGGTGAGCCACGAAAGGAAAAGCACACATGTCTATACAGCGTGCTGGGGGTGATTTCACCCTGGAGTCTGCCTGGGTGGGCTTAAAACATCATTAGTGAGACCAGCAGATGGTACAGTGGTTACGTCGCTCGACTTTCACATAGCTGACCACAGTTCAAGTCCCAGACCGGGAGTCTTCCAGCAACATCTTGCTGGGCACATGTGCATGTGTTTCCAAGATCCCAGGAAGAGAATGGAGGAGAAGGAACTGCAGTGTGGCCATCCCCCCGATTTCTTACTCTCCCTCTCACTGTATCTGTCTGTCTCTCTCTCCAGTGAGCATGTGCCCTACGTTTAAAACAAAACAAAACAAAACAAAAACCTCTAATTTTTTTTTAAATTAGTGATGAATAAATCACTATTCTCATTCCATTTCAGCTCCTCCTCAGGTTAATTCATTTTTCTTTTTTCTTTTTTTCCTTTCTGTAGACAGTGCACCTTATATGAAATAATTACAAGAAGTATTATAACAGCAACTAGCCATAGTAGTGGAAGGGAGGGTATTTCGTACTTTCTATAGAGTCTTTTTTTTTTTTTTTCTTTTTGTCAAAGTGCGAGAAAAACATTTATACCAGACCATGTGTATCTGGAAAAACAGATTAACTTCATTATTAAAAACTGTGCAGATATCAAATGAATCTGATTTGACCAACAGAACGGACAGTTTTCCAGTGTATCAGACTGTTCCGGTAGGTTAGCAGTGCTGCCAACCACATGCTCTAAGCATTCAGTGATTTCAGTCCAAGTTTCACCACAAGGGAGGTCTTCCTGGGCCGACAGCTTCCTCACAAGCGAGCACAGACACCAACCACGTACTGTAAGACACGTACACGCAGTCATCCCTGTGTGGCCTGTGATAGATGAGTCTTACATTCAACTTCTTATATAATGAAGGCGGAGAATGTATATGTCTGCCCCATCTCAACAAGTCCCATCACATCTTCTCTTTATACAGTTGCATTCAAAGGAAATAAATAAATAGCATTTTTTCATTATATGCATTTTTCTCATGAAAATATTGTCTTTTAATGCAAATCAGGTTAGTGGTGGTGATGTTACATCACTAAAAAATATCCAAGTTAGGGAAGAGAGTGAGGAAATGAAAAATAAACAAATAAATAATTCTCCTATTCCCTTGTTTCTAGTTACTCCTGAAAATGCTTTGAATGCCTAAGAATTTTAAATTTGAAAATATCTCAAAATCTTGGAGTGAAATATAACTGAACCTACTGTCAACACTATCTTTTTATGTTTCATACATGTTCTAGTTAATTGCACAAAAATACTTCTGGAAATGTAGAGAGGAGGGCATGTTTGCTGACGATGAAGAGAGTGAGGTGAGATTGATCCTCTGTGTTCCCCCAGCATCTTATAAGAATCTAAGATACGGCAAATGGTCAATGAGTTGAATCATTTCATTAACTGAACAAGAAAAATGGCCAATTATGGAAAACAACATTAATTAGCAAAGTCTTTATGAACAGACATTATGTAGCTAGGGGAAAGGAGAGAGAGAGAGAAAAAAAAAAAAAAAAAAAAAGATTTGCCATCCCCCCATTTCCAAAGAAAGAAAAGATTTTATTGATGGAGAGAAAATGGCATGTAAAGTGTTTCAAAATAAGATGTGTATGAAAATGTAATAGAAATATACAGACCATGGTGACAGACAGGCCTGATCGAGTGAAGCATGCGTGCTTCAGTGGTAAGACAGAATAATCATGGTGGCCTTAGCTTCCATCCGCATAGTCCTTTAACGTGTGAAAATGCCTCAGAAAATTGGAGCATTAAGTCCTTGACAGAGAATAATTCAGTAATAGAGAACAAACCATCCTCATTTTACAAATAGGAAAACCGAGCTTCACAAAAGGTCTACAGCTTCCTACCAGCAAGCAGCAGAAGGCTAGTCTTAGGGTGCCACAGCTGGCTCTGTGCTGCACCGGGAGCCAGATCCCACGTGGCTGACCACAGCGTGAGCACCTGGCCCTGCTGGTTTGAAAAACATGCTGGGCACATGTGTGTACATGCCCAGAAAGGACTGCGGTGTGACCACGCCCTGATGGGAGTGTTTTCCCTCTCTGACCCTCTGCTGAGCACACATGCCCTCTGGCAACTAAAGCAAAATGTTCTGTAAAATAGTAGAGGTAATATTCACAATTCATCCGATTCCACCCTGAGGCTCTTCTAGGAAGCGATCACGTGTTCATACAAGTGGAAGTAGACACTGTATGTGACTCGTGGGGAGGAAGACTGGGGCAAAATACCAGAGAAAATTCGGAAAGCCCTCAAAATTCACATTTTTGAGAATAACTCTTGTCTCTTACCACTCATTGGAGTTTCTTGACAAAAATTTTTAAGAAATTAGAAACTTCTCAATCTGTAGTTCCGGAAAGAACCACAGGATGTCAACCTATATAATACTCATATCAGGCACATAGTTATGGGTTCTGGGATGTAAATGTAAGAGTTTTAAAGATGGCATAAAGATTTACTTTGGTAGAGTGAGTTTTTTTTTTTTTTTTTTTGGAGAGGTTTTTCGCTATAGGGCGTTTCGCCAGACAGAGAGAGACATAGAGACAGAAAGCGAGAAATCACCCCCCAGATGGTCACGCCGCAATCCATTCTCCTTTCGGGATCTTGGGCACGCACGCACACGTGCCCGGCGTCCACCGGGTCCGAGACGCGAACCGCGGTCGACTACGTGGGAGTCCAGCAACATAGCCATTACGCTAACTGCTGGTTCCCAGAATGAGTATAGTGATTCATCCATAAAATGAATATGATTTAATAAATTATAGACTTCTTGGTCCTACAATAATTTTTGCTAATCTCAATCTTCCCACTCATCAAAAGAAGTACAAGCCCCTAGAGTGCTTTCTACACACGAGAGTGTACACAGAAACTCACACACCTCACACACAGTTTCCCCTTCATACATGAGAGTAGCACACTGCACACAGTCATCTGTATTTGATATAACATATTAGCCAGTATTTAATATAGCATATCCTGATACCTTCTATAATCAATACAAACACCTTAATAATGAGTTCAACATTCTTCATGGCATTTCAGTATATAGATGTTTATGGAGGGGTATTTGAGTTCTTTACAATTTTTGTCATAAAATGTTTGTGTAGTGAATTGTAAAATAGCCAGAGGCAAAACAGAGTTTGGTTCCTCATATCTATGGCCTTCGGCCTTTAGGTGGCAATTCTCTCTCCATCCCTCTTTGTATCATCAGGCTGTTCCATCACTTGCTCATCTGTCAGGTGGAGTCTCCTGTCTTTTTATCTTTTAGTTTTCTTTGTATGTTTTTGCCATAGGGCTCATATGCTTGCCAGAGAGAAATTACTAGAGACAGAGAGGGAAAGTGAGAGGGGTAGTCACACTGCAATCCCTTCTCCATTCTCCTTGGGATTTGGGGCACACGTACACATGTGCCTGGTGTGTTTTTCAAGTCACCGAGTCCAGGACTTGAACCATGGAGTTAGCCATGTGGGATCCGGCACCTTAACCACCATGCCACAGGCTAGATCCCCTGTCTTTTTAATATAAGAAGAGGAGAAGGAATGCAGGATAAGATTATGAAAAAGGTATGCAAGCTACAGACCTTAGAAGGAAATGTTCAGTTATATCTTCAAGGCAAAATAAAAAGACAGACATCAAATGTACTAATCCACAGACATTGCCAATCCCCTCTGTTACCTGTAGTTTTAGCCTGCATAAATCTGGTTTTTTTTTTTGTTTGTTTGTTTGGGGTTTTTTTTGGTCAAGTAATTGTCAACTAGATGAATATAATTCCAGTTGCCTACAGTGGCCCCTGCATGACTGGAGCAGGGAGTTTGCAGCCATCATGGGGAGACACAGAATGCCAACACTCAGTATCACTTGTTGACTTTGAACGGCAAGTTCTCACTAGCACCTGATAATTTGATCCTTACCCATCTCTAATTGCAGCTTTATGTAGACAAAGCATAAGGTTATTCTCCACCCAATGTGATCTGGGAGAAAAAAGACAAAACAAGATAGCAAGCAAATAAAACAAGGAACGAAACTCGCTTCCATGTTTTTGATAAAAGGGACTGAATATACAGCACCCTGAAATTCAGAAATGATGCCGACTTTCTTGAATGTAGAATAAAACAGCACAGAATATGAGCTACCTACTGTAAATAATTAGTCGTGTCTTCTTGTTGAAATTATCAAAAGTTATTATTAAAGTATTATACATGTCAAGGCATGTCTAAAAGTACCTTACGAGTATGACAAAACACTGATTTTTCATCTTTTCTGTCTACACACGTTAGCACTGCATCTGGTGGGAGGCACGGATTGTATGCATCTTTCTGGAATATCGAAGTTTGTACACCACTTGCTTGAAAACACAAACATCTAGGTCTCATCTGCCCCAATACCCACCAATGCCAACGCTCACTTCCTCTTCATCACCCCCTCATCTAACCTTTCACCTGTCTTCTATGTGAGAAGAATGGTATGCCTTCCCAAGAAGGACAACATTTCTGGAATAATGTGCTCTCCAGTCAGGAGCAACACAGCACCAGCAAAACCTGTTGAAAAGTAAAAATTCATTCCTACCTGACACCAAGTAACTGTCCTGACTGATTATTTTCCCTGAACTGACATGTTGTTTTGGCAATGTAGACGCAGGCTCAGCCCACGTGGTCTGTGAGTGACACATGAGGGGTCCCCCGTTCACGGCACAAACGTGTCAGTTGTTCACTCACTACCCAAGTTTTCTCAGTGTTTTTGTTTTGTTTTGTTTTTCTCAATAACATCTATTGAAAGAAGCATTCAGGATGTAGATTAAGAAAGGCTTTTTAAAAAAAAAAAAAAAAAAAAAACTTGTTAAACTTGCATATTACAGAAAATTGGAAAATACAGGCAGGAAATGGTTGTTTAATAGATTTTGTTAATAACTGAAGAAGTGGCAGTTATGTAAAACCTCCAAAAATTATACTGATCTCTTATAAATCTATTAGAATCACACACATTATAACAGTGAAGTGCAAATATGCTCTTTGTATCATCATTTATAATGGAAAACGTGGAAACGCACAAGAATGTCTATGGTAAGAGAAGGGCTGACTAAATCAAGGCCCAGGTTACTTCTCACTCGTCTCTGCCATAGGCTGCTGTGACGAATTCTAAAGGTGGGTTCCATTTCAAAGAGGCACAATACAGTAACATTAAATCTGAGTCTACAGGCTAAGGTGAATTTTGTCCCCCACTGAAATATTTCTAATCTAATTGATTGAGCCTGAGCTCTGTGTTCCAGTGAACTCAGGAAAGTTTTAATTACATAGGAAATATATTATTATCTCCCCTGGGATACGAGAATTAGAGAGCGATTTTCAAAAATCGTGCAAAAGGAAATAAGTACCTTGTGAGATTAAACCCTGCGCCAGCTTGAGTCTATCGTACTAATTTATCAGACCCTGTATTATGAAAAGAACAGATTTCTTAAGGCTCTTTCCTCCTTACGATTATTATCAGAGAAGTCTACAATGGAGTCCACGACTTAGCAGAAGGTCACATTCCTCTCTGTTATTTACTGTGGGTGAGGAGGAGGCTATGCTTTTCCATGTGCCAGTGAAACCGTAATAAAGGGGTTCCTTTTGTCCCTAAATTTGCTCCACATAAAGTTGTTTGCATGCTGTCAACTGGGACACATTCTTACTCCACAGGCCATAAGGGAGGCATCCAATTTCTCTTGTATTTGAAAACCTACACATAAGGCGTAAGGAAAAATACCACTCAGAAAGCAACTTGGAACAAAGAATCAAATGAAAATCACTAAGCAGAAAAGAACCACACTATGGACTTTTTTCTCCTCTCCCTCCCCCCCATATTATTAGAATTATCAGCATCCTGCTCTCCAGAAATTGCAAATGTGCTTGCATCCGATAAGAAAGGCTTCCACAGGCTTAACGTGTCTAACTTAGGGCAGTTACTGCCTTGGAGTCCTGAAACCCAGCCCGTTGGACAGCAATGGTGCTGTTGTAAGGATCTCTTCTGCATTGAAAATAGGGAAAACAAAACAAAACAAAAAGTCTGATCAATCAAGATAATTCAACCTTGATTTATCAATAATATCTGCATAGAATCTATAAATGTTGAAAATAAAGTTGTCCACTCATGAATCAGAAACTAGACAAGTTATCACACAGTACAGACTAATAACTTTTTTTTTTTTTTTGAGAGGTTTTTGCTATAGGGCACGTGCTCTTGTCAGACAGACAGAGAGACAGAAAGTGAGAAATCACCCCCCAGGGGAGAAGGCCACACCACAATCCCTTTTCCTCCATTCTCCTCTCGGGATCTTGGGCACGCACACATGCACACGCGCCCAGCGTGAGTTTTAAGTCACCGGGTCCGGTATTCGAACTGCACTCAACTACATGGGAGTCCAGCAACACAGCCATTACACTAACTGCTGGTCCCCAGACTAATAACTGTTTTTAAGGGCACACACATCTTTCTCTTCCATACAGCTGATGTGTATACCATGCATTCAGTGAAATAAACTACCATGAAGGCTGCTCCCGTTGTAACAGACATGTGACACCTTCCCAAAGAAAGTGTCTCCTTTAAAGAGATAGTCAAGGAACCAGTAGATGGCACAAGGGTTACATTGCTGGAATACCACATAGTCGACAGCCCTTCGAATCCCGGACCCAGTGGCTTAAAACTAACACCAGGCTCATGTGCATGCGTGCTCAAGATCCTGAGAGGAGCATGGAGGAGAAGGAACTGCAATATGGCTATCCCTCCAAGGGGGGATTTCTCACTTTCTGTCTCTCTGTCTCTCCGGTGAGTGTACACGCCCTATGGCAAAAATCTCTCATGGAAAAAAAAAAAAAAAAGACAGTCAAGATTCATGCTCTGTTCCTTTGGGGTTATAAATAAGCTGACAGGTTTGACTGCTTCATGTTGTATCTGAACAGTGCATTTTAGACGATTAAAGGCAAATCCAAAACCCTTCTCGTGTCACTAACATGACACCTTGCTGACCCTACTTCCCCTCTACTAGGCCACCCCTCTACGTCACTGTTCCCTTCACGGGGAATGTCAAGGGCTCTCCCAGTGGATTTCTTGCTGTTTCTTTAGCCTCAATTGGAAACTGAGGGCCCTGGCAAAATTATTAGTTAACAGATTTGCATTCAAGACAGAGAGCCTGTTACTGCCTCTCCTTTCGTGTTATCCGAAGTGTCTGAGAAGCTCTTTGTCGTTTTTACATTCCAGGAAATATGATTCGCTTTCTTACAGGTATATTGATACAATGTGCTCCCAACTACACAGCAAATGGAAAAGATAATGAGCTAAATCAGTTTGCCAAGTATTTTGCATATCAAAAGGCAACATGATTTTTCAGTGGCTTCTGGTAATTCTCAATGTTCTTTAAAAATGAGAGACTATCAGAGTTTTAAATAATATCCCAAACATGATTTTAGTCATTTTTTTTTTCATTCAGGAAAGAAAGAAATCATTCTCCAATGTAATATTGCCAATTTGTAAATGTTACTAAAAATAAAAAATCTAAATAAACAAACAAAATACTAATTAGTTTTTACTTGAAGTGTCAAATAGAATATCTTTAAAAATTGGGGCTAGCAGGTGGTGAGGTGGTTACGGTATTGGACTCCCACATGGCTGGCCACAGTTCAAGTCCCAGATCTGGTGACTTGTTTTCTCACTTAATAATAATAATAACAAAATAAAATAAATAATTCTTTAAAACTTACTATCCATGTTTTGCTTGGAAATAATTTATTTTAAAAACCTGGGTAATTTAATTTTTAATTTGTTTTTCTTTTTCTTTTCTTTCTTTCTTTTTTTTTTTTTTAGATTTTTGTTACGGGGTGCATGCACTATCCAGAGAGACAGAGAGAGAAAGCAAGACAAAAAGTGAGAAATCACCCTCTAGGGGATGGCCATGCCACAGTCCCTTCTCCATTCTTCTCTCAGGAATTTGGGCACATAAGCACACGTGCCCAGTGTGAATTTTAAGCCACCGGGTCCGGGATTTGAACCGCAGTGGAATATGTGGGAGTCCAGTGACATAACTATTACACCACCTGCTGGTCTCCAAAACCTGGGGAATTAAAGAACATGGAGACATGAACGCGTGTCTGTGAGAAACGGCCTCAGTGAGGATTACCGCGTCAGTGTGCGCTGTTTTTCCCTGCTGCTCCCTAACCAAGTTCCATATTTCTGAGGACATTCTTTTGACTTTGTCTGTTGTTACACACAATCATGTTCTATAGTCTGTCCTCCAGTACATAAAAACATACTTGAGACGAGTTGCATTTCCCACTTTCTGACCCATCTCCTATACCCCCGTGTCTAAATAGGGTCCTGCTTGAAATGGAATTAAATGACTCGCGACTAATGTGCACTTTGTAAAAAAGACAAATTTCTAGATGTTTATTCATAGGCCAAGTCAACTTCACGAGATGTACACCATTATATGGGCAGTGGTACTGCCGTGACAGGAGCTGCAGGTGAGTCGTGGGTTCGGAATCCTGGGCGTGTGATCACGCCAGACGTGGAAGCCTGCCTACGCTCCTGGCTGGCTAGAGGCTGGGGGTTCATACCAGGCAAGACCCTGTTGGGGTCCCTGTCTTCTCTCCTCCCTGAAAGCAAGACAAGAAGGAAAAAGAGACACAGGAAGGGAGGAAAGAAGGGACCAGGAAGAAATAAGAAAGAAGAGAGAGAGAGAGAGAGAGAGAGAGAGAGAGAGAGAGAGAGAGAAGAAAGAAAGAAAGAAAGAAAGAAAGAAAGAAAGAAAGAAAGAAAGAAAGAAGAAAGAAAGAAAGAAAGAAAGAAAGAAAGAAAGAAAGAAAGAAAGAAAGAAAGAAAGAAAGAGAGAAAGAAAGAGGAAAGAGGTAGGTAGGGAGGGAGGGAAAGATGAAAGAAATTGGCCACTCGCTTTTACTTGACCCTGGACTCTAAGACGCTGTTTCTGAGAACAGTACTACTAGAACTGCAGGAACAGCTCTCCCCGTCACGCACTGTTTACTTAGGGCGACATAAACAAAATCTTCTGAATCTGTTTTCAAGTTATTTCTGAAGAAGGCATAATATTGTCCTCTATGGAATGGGATTATGTCACTGGAAACTGAGATCTTTGACAATGACAATTTCACTGCTCTCCTCCTGTGATTCTTACATTCCATCCGGCCATGGCTCTGATCTGGCTCTGGAGCTCCAGATGCGTGATTTTTGACTGTCCACTGGGAGCACCTCTTAGACAATGTCTTGCTTTGTCAAAAGTCAGTACCTCCCCTCAGCCGCCAAGTTGCCCTCTCGCTGTCAAGATACACAATGGTATGGTTCTTCTCACAAACTGGAAACAGCAGAGTCTCCTCCCCCAACTGCCCCTGGGCCTTGAAAGCATGCCTTTCAGTTGATCACTGACCCCTGTGCATTCTGCTTGACAAATAGATGAGATATTACTTAATTTATATATCTGAAGTATGATATATCCCTGTCTAGCTATATACATGAAGTAGTGTATGTGTGTGTATAGGTGTATATGATTAATGTCCTTCTTATATTTTCTGTTTTCGATGAAACTTACATCATTACTTTTTGGTTCTGTCTACAGCTTCCCAACTAGTATCTTTACGTCTAAGATCCCTCTTCAATCAAGCAGTTAAGATGCCTTTTCTAAAACACCTATCTATGTGCCTATCTGTCTGGCTAGCTATTAGGTGTCGGAAAAGTCATGACATATTTTTCCAAGTTTTTCTATGAAAAATGAGCCATGACTTTTCTGACAACCCAATATCCATCTATCTTTATGCCCCTGATAGATCTGCTTGGCTTAATCTCTTACGATGAAACCAAAGGTGCTTTGCATCTTACAACACTATGTGTCCGCTCTCAGCTCCAACCGCTCCTCTGAATCTACTGCAAGACCCTGGGCATCCGTCCCTGCTCACTCACCACTCTCAAAACGCCATGCACTGTGCGACTTTGAAGTCCCTTCTGAGTCCATCATTTTTATTCAAGATGCTTCGACATGCCCATCTTACTGGAAATAAACTCAAACGTCACCTTCTGAAGTATTACACTACAAGCATTTCTTGTAACAATCAGTAGGCGTCACTGTACATGGCTAACATGTTGTTTCCATCTGCTAGAGCCTCCCTTCCGAATAGGGTTGTTGCTTTTATTATCTTTCTACCCGTTGTCTCTATGATAGATGTTTATCCAATGAATGACAGAGAAAAATCTATATTTTTGTTATAATTATCAAAGGGCTCGTTGAGATTTCATCTTGCAAAGAAGGTATGATCTAAGTCTGGTGTAAACAGGTAAATGTTTCAAGAAAACAAGGAGTTCTGAGACACGGTTTATAAAACACTTACTGTTTCTGTTTGGATACAGCTGTAGTTACTCTCATCATCTCAGCTATGCTCACTCACCTAAGATCGACAGGTCAGTTGCTAAGTGGACGAGATGAGGACTTGTGCACCCTACATTGGCAGCAGGGACAATCTCCGTGGTGACTAAACGCAAACCTCCCAGCCCTTTGAATCGGTAGACTGAAATGCATAAATACTACAGTATTTTGGAAATAGGCAAAATGGCCTTTTCTTGCACTGTACTTCCAACTATTCTATAATATGCATGCAGCAGCAGTCAGACCCCCATGGCAGCGTGCCCCTCATGTATTAGACTGTGTTGAGGGCCTATGCATGTTTAGGTGTTGCCCCCATAACCTGAGGACCAGAATCTGAGCAAATAACACAGAGGAGAATTTTTTTTTTAATATGGAAGACTATCTTTAAAAAAACAGCTAAAAATATCATGCTAGTTCTGATTTTTAGTTTGATAAAATATGAGAAAATTAGTGTTGCAAATTTGGTAAGCATGATAGACGCAACGCCACCGAGTTGCTGACTATCCCACACACAGGCTGCAAGTCCTTCTAGGGGATTTGTACTAGGGAGGAGGAGAGGAGCATCCAGAATGCTGACCAGGACTGCTGCGAACACCCCGTGGGGCCTGGAGCGCACTAATCTTGGGTGTGCAGATCCTCAGACACAAGAATGCTGCGTCTCCCTCGTGACACACAGCCCCACGGCCTCGCTGACTTCATGTAAAGGAAGAATTCATCTCCTTGAAACCGATTACACACGGCCAGAAATACCAGAAATAGTGTGTGAGTTCCCTTTTGTTCGACGGCACCCCACAGAGACAGATTTAGCCACATGATCATTCTCCTTCCCCGGCCCCCATCTTCTATTTCCCCATCAACGATGAAACTCCACAAGCCTCAGAAGTAACAATGACTCATGTTTAAATCCTCCAACGTTCCCTATTCTGCTGTGAAATCTAAAATTGATACGCTGGTATGTCAGTAACAGGGGTCACATGGTGGCATAGCAGGAATGCAGCTGGACTCACAGGGGAAGGTTCCCGGTTGGCACCTTAGAGCCTCCCTGTGGAATTTCGACACCTGCTGCTCCTGTGACCAGGACTGGGGTAGGTCCTGGACTGGACAGACGACCCTGTCAGAGGTGCGTCTGTCTCTCTCTCTTTCCTCTTTCATGAAATGATGAATACATGAAAAATAAAATATGCTGGGAACCAGCAGTAGTGTAATGGCTATGTCGCTGGACTCCCACGTAGTCGACCGCGGTTCGCGTCTCGGACCCGGTGGCTTACAACTCACGCCGGGCGCGTGTGCGTGCGTGCCCAAGATCCCGAGAGGAGAAGGGATTGCGGCGTGACCATCCCCCCTGGGGGGTGATTTCTCGCTTTCTGTCTCTATGTCTCTCTCTGTCTGTCTGGCGAGCGCATGCGCCCTATAGCAAAAAATAAAAAATTAAAAATTAAAAAATTAAAAAAATAAAAAAATAAAATACGCTGATAACAAACAAATTACAGCTATTGTTTGCATGGTGTGCACGTTGACAAAGCATCTTTACATATGCTGTTTAATTTGAATGGGTCTAATGTACCACACCAGGTATGATACCTGTCTATAGTAGGATATGAGCACTTCACATGCTCTGGTGACAAGCGTTCCATCTACCTCCGTATCTGTCTGTCTGTCTGTCCAGCCACCCATCCACAGGCATATACATATATTTGATTGGTTCACCTCTGCCTCACCTCCGTGCTTTATTCACACCTCTCTTGATTCCTCTGGGTAAGGACACATGGGGGTGGGTTGGAGGGTCCTGCCCGTGGCTGACATCTGTGGAAGACCCTTCTCCAGGTCCTCCTCACTCTGCTCCATCTTCTCCCACCTCCCCTTCCTAAGGGACCCACCTCCCCAGTAACACTTTTGACCCCAATGATTTTCCACACATGAGCATTCTCCAAGAGTATGGATTCCCTCTTTCTTTCATCTTTGAATAATCACATTATAATGTTGCCACCTGCCTCTCTAGACAAATGCCACTCGCCCGCATTCCCTCACCAGCCCTGTAAAAGAGAGAAAAGAATTCCAATTTCAGCTAGCTCCACCCTAAGTTGTAAAGGCTAAATTAGGTGGCATTTATATTTAAGGAGATTATAATGCAAGTATACATTGGGTTGTTTGAAAAGTCATGACATATTTTTACACAGATAAACATAGAAAAAAATATGTCATGACTGTTACAATGTGACCAAATATAATACTACACACACACATATATATAAACTATAAACTTTTTGGAAAAATTGAACATAACATTACATTCTAAATAATGAAGGAATAAATAGAATCTAATTATTGTATTATGAGATCCCCAGAGAAGGAAAGCCCCGAAAAATGGAAATGAAAGTAGAAACATTTCTAACAAGCCATACTAGAAAACACGGCAAGTCCAGGTGTGTAGGTTTCATTGACAGATTACAATTAGTGCAGCTCTTTTGAAAATTAGCACCTGTTCTCAGTGAGGATTAGCATGCAAAATAAGGCATGCATGTATTTTTAGAAAGAGAATAATTGGCCTGGCTATCCTAAATTCATATCTCCCTTTTTATTTTTGGAAATAGACTTTGTTTATACATGAAAGGATGCTTGCATTGCATATTCAGATGTACAGATGTGTATATTTTGATCTAAGCTGGGCGGTTTCAGGAGTTAGTAGCTTCTGTAATCTATTGGTCCCTACTCTCAGCCTGGATCTCATAAATGTCACCTCACAGATTCCTAAGTCTCTTCTGTTATTTATTTCCTTCTTATTTTTCTTATCGCCAGAGAGTATGTGTGCTCATGAGAGAAAGAGGAAGAAAGAAAGAGAGAGAGAGAGAGAGAGAGAGAGAGATAGAGAAAGAAAGAAAGAAAGAAAGAAAGAAAGAAAGAAAGAAAGAAAGAAAGAAAGAAAGAAAGAAAAAAGAGAAAGAAAGAAAAAAAGAAAGGAAAAGGAAGGAAGGAAGGAAGGAAGGAAGGAAGGAAGGAAGAGAGAGAGAAAGAAAGGAAGAGCCTCCAGGTGGGCATGCTAACACGACAATCTTTTTCCCTCCACTTTTCCATATCACCACATATACCTGCCCAGTTTTCAAGCTTCCAGGACTGGAATTCAGACCCTGGTTGGCTGCGGGGGGTCTGGCTCCCGATGCACAGTGCTTAACCACTGCACTATGGGGCAGGCCTTACTTCCTCCTTGTTAAGGACAGGACAAAAACAAATCCAGACTGTTTCCTTTGAAGTATACTACATATTAGCTCAATATTTTATTTATACATATATAAGCATATATATAGTACATGAACACACACACGTGAGTGTGTGTGTGTGTGTGTCCTGTTTTATGTATCCTGTTTTATACAATTAGTCTCATCTTGTTCCCAATACCAAAATGTTTGGAGATACACAGGTTTTAATGACATTTGACAAACATCAAGACACGCTAATTACCAATGATGTAGTCCTTTGTAAAACTTTTGTAAAATTACAGGGCTGACTCCAGATGGGAAACATTAACCGGTTAATCAAGAAACATTTGCCGTCCATACAAGGTGACATTAGTGAGGAAACTTCTGGACAGGGAGATAAGGATGATCAGGGGGCAGAGGTGAGCTAAATTGCTAAGTCCTCTCCTCCCCATTCACACTCATATGTCACCTGGGAAACATGAAATTAATATATGAAAACACATCAAAAACCCATATTACTTTTGAAAACATGTGAGACTGCACCAGAATTTTAGAGAAAGGAAAAAATGACAGAGCTGGAATAATGTAAAAGATTCATTTTTGGAGGGAGGACTGCAGCTAAATTATGAACGATTTAGAGAAGAAAAGAAGACAGGGCTGGGAAGTGAAAACAGACCCAGAGGCAGGTTTTCGTTGTGTTGCTTTTTCCTTTTTTTTTTTTTTTTCCCAGGGAGACAAGGACAGGAGAGGTTGGAGCAGAATCCTGGTGCGAAATGTGGAGCGGCTCGAAGTCAGTGACTTCTCATCACGAAAGCAGACAGACAGATCAAAGGGAAGCAGCTCAGTGCCAGGCAGTGCCTGTCCAATGTGTCAGTATCATTAAGAGGAAACGGGGCAAGCAAATCCAAGCTAACCAAAGGAGAACTGCTTCAGGAAAACACTGGAAGGAAACCCTGTTGGTAGGAGTACAGGGTTGTTGATATACACACAAGGTGAAGAGCAGCTGCTTGCATTTGTAAATTAACTTTCCTTTTCTATGTCATATTTATACAAATCATAATTATTAGTATGTATAAGCAATAATTAAAATGTTTTGGCCAAACAGGGTAATAAGACTATCTTAACAATTAGCATTTCTTCTGCACAAATTCACAGCTATGATTTGGTCTTCTCTAGCATGCTGAGTTACTCAGCCTTAAGCCTGAATCAGACTGAGAGCCATGCAGGAAGAAAAACGACCTAAAGAAGCATTTTTCAGAGGCATGGAAGGAAAGTAATAGGAGCTTCTAGCCTTCACCACTTTTTTTTAATAGTAAAGTTTCTTTAAAAATTATTTTATTTAACTTTATTTATTTAAAATTTCACCAGAAAGGGACAGAGCAAGAGAGAGAGAGAGAGGGAGGGAAAGTGAATAAGCAAGCTGCCAGGTCTGGGACTCGAACTGCAGTCAGCCATGTGGGAATCCAGCACCCTTAACCACCACGCCACCTGCCAGCCCTCAGCCTGCACCACTTTAAGGAGAGAGCGTCCTAATCAGTGCAAGTAGAATCTGGACCACCACGTGGCCGAGAAGGCAGACTTGCACTACACCACACGGCTAAATAGCTGAAGCCATTATTCAGAACGACGTGATCCAAAAATCAAAGTTGCCAAACAAGAAATTAACTGGGAAGAAACATGGATGAGTTTGCCCAAATATTCATTCATCGAGAGCTTTTAAACACACGCACAATTGTTTGGAAATGCCTGGTGCCAATTCTACAGAATCCACAAAGCCAACAGCACATTTCTTTATTTCAAGTTATTGACGAGATTGACTTGTGGGTGTCCAAAATAGACATCGATCAAGAAGACTATATGTTTAACCATTTGTTTTTGAGAAGAAAGACTATCATATAAACGCTTTCATGACTTTTGGATGAAGTCATCGTTTCTTAATGGAATGCCTTCAAGCCTCAGGGGCAGCAGTTTTGTCACTGTTGTTTATTTTCACTGCAATTTGCTTTGCTTTCAGATTGCATGTTGAAGTAATGAACATCTATATTTTTTAATTCCTTTATACAATTTTATACGGGGGGGGAATAGATGTTAAAGTGTGAAATTGTACTAGTCTTTAAGTTAGTCTAAATTTTATAATTAATTAGCAGTACCTATGTGTCTTTTCTAGGATAGCAAAGCTATTTTCTATTTTTCTTAATACTTCTTAGTATTTACATTTTATCTCTTCTCATTTTGATTTTGTTGTCTTTTCTTGGGAATATATACATATCACATATAATATTTGTGTGTGTGCATATAATTCCTCAAGGTTAAAAAAACTCATTTCTTAAGTTATTAGTATTTATTAAGTAATTATTCTGTTTGGGAAATTTTCATTACTTTTCTCCCATGCTCTAGACTCATATCATAACCAAACCACAATCCAAACAATAATCCTTAGACTGCAGTTCCAAAGCACAAAGATATTTCAAAAAGTCTGTAGAAAAAGGAAAATTATAGTACGAGTTTATTTTGGAACAAAAAAAAATGGAATCCCTGAAGACGTGTCTGAAGAGACAGAATGTGAATGATTCAGAAGTCAGTTGAAGATTTTGGCGAGAAGCTCTCCGGGCGCTGAGAACAGCCGAAGGCCCTGGTGTGGGGTGGACATCAAGCTGACTGATGCCCTGCTTAAGGCTGGCGAGGCTGGAGAAGAGCGAGCCGCAGGGAAAGGGATGAGTGATGGCATCAGAGATAAAAGAGGCCAGCCCCCGGGGCGGGAAGGTTCGGGACACCAGTGTGGCTGCCGTCTGGCCTCTGTATACACACACAACATGCAACACTTCTCTTTCACAGCAGCTCAATCAATGGTGCTGACTGATTATTGCTAGAACAGCTGATGGATTACAGCACATCCCCCATCAAGGCAACCTGCGCTCCTGTGAGAAATCAGGAAAAGGTAGCTGTTCCTGTGGAAGAGATCATTTACCTAACATAAGCTATTTATCTTGCTGGAGGCAAATCGATTATTTCTAAGCCATCGTCCTGGACAGTTCTGCTGACTCAAGGCAGAGTCCAAGGCCACTCCCTCCGCTCTCCCCGGGGAGTACAGCCCATACGCTTCAGCTCGGAGCACTGGCCTGTGCACCAACTGACCTCTGCTGACTTCTGTAAAACTGTCTTTCATAAACTCACCTTCCCTTCCCCCCAAAGGCCTAGCTAAATAAAATCATGTAGTTCTAAGCACCCACCACGTCTCTCTGGACTTGCCCATGGAGTTCACTCTACCTCAAGTGCCCTTGCTCTGCCTCTGCAAAGTAAACTTTTAAGATTCAGCTAAATTTGTGCTTCCTAATCGCATCTGAGAAATCTGCCTGACCACCCTTCTGTAGTCGTTGTCCTTGTCCACACCAGTGTCTTGTAGCCTGTGCAATCCCACAGCACTGGGTGCGTTCTCCTCGTGCTCTCAGGCTTCTTCAGCACACAGCTCGCGAGGATAAAGTCCTTTACTCCTGGTAGTAGGTCATGTCCGGGCTAGAAGGCGTGTAATACATGACTGAGGAAGGGAGCTTTCTGATGCAGGCCTGGCACAATACTTGTTAGCAGTGGAGATGACCACGCCATGTCTCCCTCCTGGTGCTCACTCCAGCCTTGCATTTCTATTTCTGTAACAATCTGGAAAGGCTGATTTCGAGTGAGATGGGGCTCCACTTAGGCTGGTGTTCCTACTACCTGAGAAAGGTAGCTCATACCTAATAAACAGTGCTTGAATAGGTAAATATTTGAGAATAATTACTTAGCTTCCTTATTTAAAGATTTATTTATTTATTTATTTATTTTTTATTATTTGACCAGAGACAGAAAGAGAAAGAGAGAAAGTGAGAAAACAAGCCACCAGGTCCAAGACTAACATCGCAGTTGGCAATGTGGGAGTTCAGTGCCTTAACCACAAATCCACCTGCCAGACCCGAGCTTCTTTTATATCATGATTGTTTCAAATCATCTTCATAATTAAACACTACCCAGGAAAGTCCATGATAAGAGAATGACAAATCTATATTTTGAAGAGTTAGAATCATTGTATTAAATATTTGTAATTTACTTTGACTTCAGATTATCATAGCCTTACTTCATGAGTGAAAAGAAAATCATTTTACATTTTAATTAGAAGATCTTTCTGCCAGAGAAGAAAAAAAGTGGTTTATATAGCATTGAAGGTTATAAACAAATTCTGTGTCTCAACCACTAAATACAACAGCATTGGTCGGAGGAATAAAATAAAAATTAGAAGCTGCCCCACATGACAGATCTTGCAGTTACACTGATGAGAACATGGTTTGTTTACGCAGGAGTGCACATACTGTCAGCATTAAAAGTCGAAGCAGAAAATGTTAGAAGATAATGTAAAATGAAATATTCCTGAACATATAAACTTACTTGGTATTACCTCAGCATCGTGTTTTTATGATATCGTGAGAATACATTCATTCAACTATTGGGTCATCAGAAAAGTCATGATGCATTTTTGCATAAAAAAGAAGTTGAAGTCATAACTTTTCCAAGAACCCAATATTTTAGCCAATTTTCATGCCAGCATTCTCATAGTCTTTAATTAATTTCACATCAATTTTACTTAAAGGATTCAGGATTAATACATATGAAATGGAAATCCAGCAATGGTAGCCCATGGTAGTCCCTGATTCCAGGGACCAGCAAGTGGTGCGGTGGTTAAGGGCGCTGGCCAACTGTGGTTCAAGTCCCAGACTTACTTTCTCACTTCCTCTCTCTCTCTCTCTTTCTCTCACTCTCTCTCTCTCTGGTCAAACTAAAATAAATAAATAAATAAAGTTAAATAAAATAATTCTTTAAAAACATGAAAACTGACTGCCAGGCACATGCCCATATTCCAGCTGCTCAGAAGTCTTTAAGGCAGGAGGAGGGTAACAGAGCAAAATCTCATCTAAAATCAGTAAATGAATAAATAAGCAAGTAAGTGAATAAGTGCAAAACACATAGCAATCTATAGATCAGGTATTGTCCAGAACTGACTTTCATCCACTACTTCACGAAAACGTACCAGCAAAGACACAGTATTTGTGAAAAGATTCCTGTAAGATTCCTGTAAGACTAAGTTTTCCTGAAGACTTCATCTGCATGAATATTTTTCAAAGAATAATGCATTAGTGAAGTCAATACATGTTGGCATCTGTGTAATGCCAGGCCGTGTGAGATCTAAGAGCAAGACTGATGAAAGACCGAAGACAGGAGAGCGTGGAAAACACTCACTGTGCTCCTTCTGGGTCTTGAGAGCCGTGGGAGGGCCTGTGGTCAGATGGGGAGAATTACCCAGCCTGAAACCCGTCACTAAGTAGTCAGCATCCGAGCTGGGGAAACGGATACACTTGGAGGTAATAATAATAACATAGCAGTAATGGTAATGACTGGGAAGGACTGGCTTCTTATCACCATGGGCACCATACTATTCCAAGAAATAGTTTAATCTTCTCAATATCCTCCTGAGGGGACATCCTCTTTATTCCTGCTACCGTAAAACACAGAGAAGGAGGCAGAGCGGTAATCTGAATGTAACAGCCTGATCCACACTCTGGTTCTTGTGCATTACATCAGCACTTACAAGATGCTGTTTGGCTTTGCTGTGTGTGCATCCATTATAATTGGTTGTATGATTTTTGAAATTGTCTGCTTTACTTGAATTTTCAAACGTATAACCATAATCTTACTTTTAACAACTTTCTAAGAAAGTTCGCATATCTAAGAATTTGTTTAATGTTCCATTTCCCCCCTCATATTGATAATTTGTATCATTTGTGCTTGAGGTGTGAAGCATTTGTCCTTGATCTGTAAAGTAACTGTCAATTTAATTTATTTGTTTGTTTGTTTGTTTATTTATTTTGTGAGAGAGAGATTTTTGCTATAGGGCATATTCACTTGCCGGGGAGACAGAGAGAGAGAAAGCAAGAAATCATCTCCCTGGCGGTGGGGGAGGTGTGTGGCCACGCCACCATCTCTTCTCCTCCATTCTCCTCTTGGGATCTTGGGCACACCCACACACATACCTAGAGTGAGTTTGAAGTCACCAAGGTCTGGGACTCTAACAGAGGTCAGCTACATGGGAGTTCAGCAACATAACTGTTAACGCCATCTGCTGGTTCCCAGCATTTGTCAATTTTATCAGTCTATACAAAGGCCCTAGTTAGTGAGTCTTTGTGTATATGTGGCCACTTAACATTTATATTTGATCTAATTAATGTCAGGTTTTATTTTTTAATCTATATCCACTTTCTTTTAATTTAATCTACTAAAAATTATATGTATCTTTTCTTTTCTTTTAAAAATATATATACATATGGGTATACATTTCCTTATAAGCACAGCTGCGTTCTATATATTCTTTTTGTTTGTTATTTTCTAGAGGGTGAGTGGAATCACACAAGAAACAGAGAGAAACGAAAAGGAGGAAAGCATCCCTAAGTAGAGCATTGCCACATCTCAATTCCTTCTCCTCCATTTTCTCCATCCTAGTGGGATTTCTTGTATGCAGGTAAATAGGCCCAGAATGTTTTGCAAGTTGCTGGGTTGGGACTCACACTTGGGGAGGCCATGTGGAATCTGGCTCACTTAACCACTAAACTATGGGCTGACTCTGCAAGTTTTGATATACTACCTTTTCATTGTTATCCAACTAATAATGTGTATACCTTAAAAGATTTAAATCTGCTGCAAGTAGTTAAGACTTGCTTAATTACATACATTAAAGATAATTTTGTTCATGTCTCATATTCACTTGAAAAAAATATGTAATAATTCTAATTACTGGTGGTAGTGTAAATTAGGTCAAGTTCATTAACCCTGCACTCATAGTAGTACTCAGAATAAATAAAAATGATTATGCCAGATTGATGTTATTATGCTGTGATGTGTCTTGTCACTCTTCCTGGTGAGTCTCTCTCTCTCTCTTTTTTTTTTTTAGTTCTTTCCCAAAGGTCATGTGTGCTCACCTGAGAGAAATGGTGAGAAACACAGAGTGGGAAAGTGAGAAGTCACCCACCCACCGCAGGGATGGCCACGCAGCCACCCCTTCTCCTCTTGGCATTTTGGGTGTGTACACACACGCTCCCAGTGTGATTTTCAAGCCATCAGGTCCGGACACAAACTGTGGTGAGCCATATGAGAATTCATCATCTCAACCAGAATGCGACCTGCTGGTCCTACTCACACTTCTCTGAGGTATGCTTTCTGTATGGTAGAACTACATTATTCGAGTGTGGTGTCATGTGATATCTATCGAAAACTTCATACCCTATGATATCATGGCATACCACAAGACATCTGCCTTTAAGCTCCTCACTTCCAGACCAATTCGGTTAATGACCTAGTCCTAGGATGGAATTTGGTCACTAAGTGAGGAGTGCTTGTACTTGTCAAGCAGGTACAGTATGAATATATGTTTTACTGACTATAATCAGTCTTCCTGACATGTTTGAGTTTATACATGCTGTTACTATTTATAACCTACTGTATTTATCCTATTTAATATTATTCTCTCTCTCTCTCCTCTCTCTTTTTTTTTCCTTTTGCCCAACAGACAGCTTGGGTTGTTTCCTACCACTGCTCCTGCTTTGCAAGCTCTAATTTATCTGTCCTTAGCACCATGAAATGCTGAATGGAGAAAAACTTACTTTACTGTTCAATTGCGTTATGCGCGGCTTCTTAGATTTACTCTGAGCAGCTTAATCACCAAATAACTCAAGGCAAAATTGGTAAGTGCCATGTACTGTGATTAGTTCTTTGTGCTGTTCCTGTCACTGGGATTTGGGTTCCTCGTTCCTGAGTATCATGACAAAATTCAACTGCAGCCTTTGTCCCCTGAGTTCCCTGAGGTTTTGGTAAGTGTCACTGTCTCTACCAGGGAGTCGCTGCTTTCCACCTCAGTTCTTGGGAGTTCCTGTCTTGTCCTGCATGTGCAATCTGCCAGGACACTGTGGGAAACCGCTTGTCTCATGTGAAATTCTTCCCTTCTCTCCTGCTAACAGGACTTCTAGTCTGAACTTCTCTGCATTTGTAAGATCATTTTAAACATTAAAAAAAAAAAAAAAAAAAAAAAAAAAAAAAAAAAAAAAAACTACCCTAGGGTCAACAGGCGGCACAGTGTCTAAGATACTGGGACTCCCACATTGTTGATTATGGTTTGAGCCCCAGACTCAGTGGCTTGAAAATGTGTGTGTGGTGCCCAAAATTCCAAGAAGAGAATGGAGGAGAAAGGAGTGTGGCATGTCATCTCCCCAGGGGGAAATTTCTCTCTTTCTCTCTCCCTCTCTCTGGTGAGAGCGCATGTCCTATGGCAAAAACAAAAATGAAAACAAACAAACCTTGGTTCAGTGGGTGGCGTGTTATTACAGCTGGATACCACATTACTGACTGCACAATTCCAGTGTCAGACCCAGTGGCTTGAAAATCGTGTGTGCGCATGTCCAAAATCCCAAATGCAGAGTGGGAGAAGGGACTGGGAAGCGGCCCTCCCCTCTGCGAGGCAGTTATCACTCTCTCTCGCTTTTCTCCCTCTCTCTCTCGCTCTCCTGCAAGTGAGTCACCCTATAGCAAATTAATGAAAAATAAATAAAGGTCTTATTAACCTTTTCTGATTATGCTCAGGAGAAACACTGACCAATTATGAAACTGTGAGCTATTCCATCATAATTGGGAGAGTACGTTTATTTTGTAGATGAAAAACATTAACATGCTCTATCCTATACTCTCTTACTTATACTCTCTGGATAAGTGCCAGCTCCTTAATGGAGAAACAACAATAAAACAAAAACAAAAACAAAAACAAAATGAAAAACAACAACAAAAAAGTCCTCATTGACAAGTAAGAGCTAGAGCTTGTCAATAGCAGGCTTTTTTTTTTTTTTTTCCTGAGAGAGATCTTTGGAACAGGTTGTGTGTGATTGCCGGAGACACAGAGAGAAACAGAGAGACAGAAAGCAAGAAACCACACCCCCAAGGGGAATGGCCATGCTGCAATCCCTTCTCCATTCTACTCTCTGGATTTTGGGCATGCACGCATGTGCACCTGGTATGAGTTTTAAGTCACTGGGTTCAGGCCTCGAACCATGGTTAATCTACATGGGAGTCCAGTGATGTAACCATTATGCTACCCGCTGGTCCCTAAAATAAATCATTTAAAGAGATCTTCGTTCTTTCTTTCTAGTGTTTTCCATCTTATATGGTAGTCTCCACTATTAAAACACCCCAATAACTTGCAATAAGATGACTGAGATTGTTACATTTAATCGCTGAGTACATTATTTTTCATTAAGTATTTTGTTATTAATGTAATCATTGCAATGATGTATTTGGTTTACACAGTTTGATGAGATGACTGAGTTATCCTTCCTTAATCATGATATGTAAGCCTTTTAACATTGACTACTCTCTGTAAGATGTTGTTGATAAAATCCATAAAGTTAACTTGTGAATTCATTAGTTTATATCATAGTGGTCTTGATATAAAAGAAATCCACGTTTTTGTTTTTTGTTCCCCCCGAAGGGACAATGACACATGATACACAATTTCCTTTTAATAACTTAGCAACACCTAACATCAAAATGCACACAAGTGTTGACTGAGCTATTCTACTTATAAGAATTTACTGTACAAATGTAATCACTAGTACAGATAGAGCTATATACAAGGGACTTCAAAAAGTTTGTATAAAATGAAAGTAAATACAAGCTTACATTGGTGAAAATGATGTTTAAATTCCATGTATTTTTCATTATATGCATTTTCATAAATGTTTGAAAAATACTTTGTACTCGAATGCTTATTGTAACTTTATTTATAAATTAAAACCTTGTAAATATCTTAAAGAAAGACTAACAGGGATGGGTTAAATAAATGTTAAATATATTCAGTGAATCATCACTGTGTACATTCAGGTAATTTGCTCTGCAATGTGTACAAGCAATTACCAAAGGGATATTGATAAAGAAAACAAGAATAAATTAAGTGACTAATAAAATACAAAGAGATTATAGGATTAAATGCACTCTAGAAAAGTGTACAAGAAACTGAACAGGTTCTACCTCCTCACCTGTGCTGCCTTCTCAGTGAGAGATTGCTATTTTTATTACCTGCTACTTGTGCATTTTCTTTCTCACCATACAGATGAGTTACACTTTCATTAAAAACAATTTATTTACTTACAAAAGAACCTCGTTGTTTTGATACACGCAGCTCCACTTTCTTATTTTTACATTGCTGCATTATGTTTTACATTGTGTTTTAAAAATAACCAAACATGGGACCAGCAGTTAGTGTAATGGCTATGTCGCTGGACTCCCATGTAGTCGACCGTGGTTCGAGTCCCGGACCCGACGGCTTAAACTCACGCCGGGCGCGTGTGCGTGCGTGCCCAAGATCCCGGGAGGAGAATGGAGGAGAAGGGATTGCGGCGTGGCCATCCCCCCTGAGGGGGGTGATTTCTCGCTTTCTATCTCTCTGTCTCTCTCTGTCTTTCTGGCGAGCGCACGCGCCCTATAGCGAAAACCTCTCTCTAAAAAAAATAAATAAATATAAAAAAAATAACCAAACATGCTAATGGACATGTATATTGTTTCTACAATGATAGAATCGCAGACACGTTCTCCTTGACAGCCTCAGAAATGATGAAAGAAACATGGGTTTTAGGAGAAGAAACATCCGCTAGTGACAAGTGATGTGACCTGAACAACTTGCTAATGTCTCTGAGTCCAATTTATTATCAATAAATAGATGAGAGAGAAAAATACAAAAAGGAATTATGTTAGGAATATTCATATTCTGGGTATAGAGTAAATGTTGCATAGTGCAAATGACAGATTTAAATACCACATTCAGCACATTTTAAGTAATTGAGCTTCATCACACATTAAAAATGGAGGGATGAATGCTATTTTGAAACCCATCAATTGGGGAACTTTCAAAATTGAGTTTGGCAAAGTTTTCAAAAAGTTATTCTGAACTTTACCTGAGGCTTATGGAATGGAATGATTTTTTTCCTCTAAATTAGGTGCATTACTTCAAGGTATTAAGGATAAATGTAGTATTTTCAAAAATCAGTACATTATTTATAACTAAAGTTCATATTATATTGGGGTCCCTCTTTGCACTGTACAGTTCTATGGACTTTGGCAAATGTACCCCAGCACATATTCACCAGTAAAGTGTGGTACAGAATAGACCCCCCCCCCCCCCAACACGCACCACTCTCCACCTACTGGTCGCTTCCGCTCTCCACCCAAACCCACATCACTACTGACCTGTTCACCAGCTCCACAATCCACCTTTCCCAGAACCTCACCTAGTTGGAACCGCACAGCAGAGAACCCTTTCAGATTGGCTTCTTTCACTTAGCAATTTGCATTTTATGTCCCTCCACATGTTGATGTAAATTTATTTGGAAAATAAATGTTAGTAATTAAAGGGAAAATCAACATAGATTTTTAAAATATTTGATAACATACTCTAAATTTTAAATGAATTAAATTTACCCTGCTAACTTCTACACTTTCAAATGAGTTTTTAAAAAGTTAGGCCTAAAATTGGAGATTTCTCTTTCATGACATATCCTACATTGTCGTTAATAACACACACCCTGGTTTATCTGGTAAGGTGAAGCCCATGAGGATGCCTCCGGAGGTGTCTGTCCAGGAAGGACACCTGACACTGATCAGGTGGGAGAGTGCCATGGCATAGCACCACCTCCGGGCTATAATTTAGAGTCACCACCAGCAAATTCAGACCCTGGGCAGAGAGGCTGCTATTTGATATAGAAAACTCTGTTTATGGAAAGAATGATACATTCATTACTTTATTGACTCTCAAAACATCTGAGATAGAAGGGAGATTATTTATTGTTCTAATGTCATAATTGGAAGAGAGTAAGAGCTTGCCAGGATCACACATTTACCTTAAGCTTTCGACATTTAGTCACGAGTCTTCGCATTCTGCATTCTTTCTTCGCAAGGAGCAATGACAGTGGGTCATGTTGGAAATGCCTGCAAACACTTTGCTATTCTCACTACACAGTGCTACGTGTCAAGTCACAAAGCTCAACTTTAGATTATCTTGTTTAAATAAATATCTGAGGTTTCTGTCTGTATTGCAATAGCTTAGAGACATGATTTGCTTCTGTGTGAGGGTGAGGAAGTCCCTGAAGTAAGCAAATCTACATAGTAAAGTATTAAGATTATACATGCTGTTACGATGATGAGAAGTTCTGGGGATACAAGTATTCAACCGATTTAAAAGCTAGTCTGCTTAGTGAGATGGCATATTAATTACCTTTGAAATGGAGCAGACACTCCAGATTGCCTAGCTCTTCTTTGGAGATGAAACACGTCTCACCCACACCTTTGCCTTCTAGAACTTCCAGCTATCACTGAACACAGCTGAAACACCAGCTTATTACGTGAGGTTCTGAGAAACTAAAAAAGCTGTTTCCAGTGCGTACTCATGAGGATGATGACAATGCTAGGACCAAGCTGAGCGTGATCTGAGTAAGACTTCAGGAAAGAGTGAAGGGTGGGAAGAAGGAAGGGTACATCCTTCCATTCGGAGGCTCAGATATTAACCCGATCCTGGCTAGTCCCCTCTGTGAATTTATCAAAGCTAATTTTATACTGGGAAGGTTTTCACGTTAATGAATGTGAGGTCATAAACAAGACGACGTGATGGATTTTTAAAACAATCTCTGCAGATTCAGGTGCAGTGGACTCTGTGAACAGCGATACCCACTTTGCTGAAAGAACACTGAGTTACGAAGCAACCCCAACTTCACTTTCTGGGTCTAGCCCTACAGAGGACTGAGTCCTTGTCTGACTCAGTCTCGTGCTTCGGACAATTCACTCAACATTTGGGGCCCATGATCTTCTCATCTGTCCAAAGAGGTCAATGGATTACGTGAAAAATAAAGTCTCCCAGAGGACCAGCAGTTAGCGTAATGGCTATGTCGCTGGACTCCCACGTAGTCGACCGCGGTTCGAGTCCCGGACCCGGCGGCTTAAACTCACGCCGGGCGCGTATGCGTGCGTGCCCAAGATCCCGAGAGTATAATGGAGGAGAAGGGATTGCGGCGTGGCCATCCCCCCGGGGGGTGATTTCCTGCTTTCTGTCTCTCTGTCTCTCTCTGTCTGTCTGGCGAGCGCACGCGCCCTATAGCAAAAACCTCTCCAAAAAAAAAAAAAAAAAAGAAAAAGAAAAAAAGAAATAAATAAAATCTCCCATTAAAATTCTAAGTTGCACGCAGTTATGGTGCAATGTTGGTCAATCCAGTCCTTTATATAAAACTTCTTTTAAAGTTCATTATGCGTTTATTTTTTTAAATATTTAAACGTACTTATTACAGAAATAGTTCTTTAAATTGAAGATAACTGGATATATCATCATTCTGAATTTATGTTACAATCATACACAATAAAACTTCCAAAGACTCCTTCACCATAAACATAATATATTCAAACTTTTGGGGGGATTCTTACTTTGCCTGTCAAAGTCTGTCTCCTTGGCTCCCAAAGTATCGTGTCCACCCCAACTCATCTTTGTATTCCTCAAAGTCTCAGACCACTACAGGAGCAACTCAAATCTTTTATTTTACTAGCTCAGAAGTCCCAAATTTCATCACTTAAGTTACCTAAATTAGGCATGAGTGAGACTGAGCATTATCCATTGTCAACCAAAATTTTCTTCCTTTGTGAATATGGGAACCTAGAAAATAAATTATCTATTCTCAAAATACAACAGTGGGCCATGGATAGAAAACAACTGCATATATTCCAGTTTAAAAGAGGTAGAACTGAGAGAACTACAGTGCAGTAGAGTCATGGGGAGTTGGGGACAATAAACTTTGCAATGTCAATAATTAGGAAAGTAAATTTCAAATGTGCACAACACAAAGTAATAATACATGTTGGAGATAATGGGTGTGTCTGCTGTACTGATTTGACATTATATAGTGTATACATGGTTTGAAAAACTTCATTGTATCTCATACATATGTACAACTATTGGATGTAAGTTAAAAATCATCGTAATAACAAAATATAAACTTAAAAGGTATTTTACGTTTAGAAAAGGAGAATGGGGACCTAGAAGGTTAGAGGGGGACACCTGGTGTGAGCAACCTTGAACTCCGGCTTCCAAGGCCTGGGGAATATCCTCTGTGACAGGAGGCCCATTCTCTAACGCACTGTCGAACACGTCTCTCAGTGCAGAAAACCCAGTTGACAGGATTGCCTCCCATAATTAATAAGATATTTTGATAGTGTGAAAACATACCATTTAATGACCTCCAAAGTAAGAGAATATTGAAACCATCATCATGCTTCCATCGTGTCAGAGTGCAGGTGACAGGCTGCACTCTACGCCTAATCGTACAGAACCGCACCTTCTTCACCAAGAGCTTAACTCCTGGTGGTGAAGGCTGGTTGGGTAACAACGTTGAAACTCACAACAGTGTACCTCTTAACCAACACCGCATCATGGATGAATTTCTACCAGATGTACTAAGGATCGAAACTGTGTGGTGGGCAGATTTAGAGCTTATGCTAAGTTGGATAATGACTAGGGATCTTGGAAGAAAACAAGGTCCACATTTATCCACACCCCATCATAGCAAAGCTTCTAATAAGCAGTCAAAAGTTAAATTAGGGACCAGCAGTTAGCGTAATGGCTATGTCGCTGGACTCCCACGTAGTCGACCGCGGTTCGAGTCCCGGACCCGGCGGCTTAAACTCACGCCGGGCGCGTGTGCGTGCGTGCCCAAGATCCCGAGAGGAGAATGGAGGAGAAGGGATTGCGGCGTGGCCATCCCCCCTGGGGGGTGATTTCCTGCTTTCTATCTCTCTGTCTCTCTCTGTCTGTCTGGCGAGCGCACGTGCCCTATAGCAAAAACCTCTCCAAAAAAAAAAAAAAAAAAAAAAAAAAAAAAAAAAAAAAGTTAAATTGATTTAATGACTGAAATTGTTATCATCTTTATCTTCTAAGGTTCTACTTAAATTTCTGACACATATTTCTTGAGAGATCAGCCTACCCCAGATGTTATAATTTCAGGCAGGACAAGGACACGAGGGCTAGACAGTCAGGACTTGCCTGTTGAGTGGCTTTTTACTGTATGTGGTCTATACACGGACCAACTGGGGTCATTCCCTTTCCTGAGAAGTAACCCTCCTGTTCACTTTGTCACCTGTCTGAAGAATCTACTAGAAAGGCTTCTTGATGGGGTTCAAAGTACTTTGCAACCTAATTCCATCAAGCAGGTAAGAGCAAAAAAGATAAAAATAAGAGATCAGATTTCAAATATAAAATGGTGATCATATTTGTTCATATTATTTGATGAATATATTAAGGCTTATAAAATTTACCCACCAAAGCATGTGACTGTACAGGGAGCATAAAATTTACTAAGACTTTGTTTTTATATCTACTTTTTAAGTTTTAGAACTTCCTGGGGCCAGCAGTTAATATAATGGCTATGTCGCTGGACTCCCATGTAGTCAACAGAGGTTTGAGACCCAGACCCGGTGACTTAAACTCACGCCGGGTGCATGTGCGTGAGTGCCCAGGATCCTGAGAGGAGAGTGGAGGAGAAGGGATTGCGGCATGGCCATCCCCTCTTGGGGATGATTTCTTGCTTTCTCTCTCTCTGTCTCTCTCTGTCTTTCTAGTGAGCACATGTGCCCTATAGCAAAAACCTCTTAAAAAAAAAAAAGTTTCAGAACTTCCTGACATTAATTGTTTTCTTTCATGATTTCTGTCATTAGTGTTTCAACAAAGAAAAGTGAGGGTTGAAAGACACTTCATCTACTTAGGATTATATATTGGGAACAATTATGACTTTTCTTTAACTTGCCAGGAAAAACAAATGCCATATAAAAACATTTTATGACTATGTGAACACTTCTGAAAATGTCATTGCAGACAACAGCAGAAGAAAACAGCAAACGTTCTTGGGATCATTACACGTTGCTTTTGATTTGTATCCAAGACCGTTCCAAATTCCAAGTAGGATCTCCTCTCCTATGGCCTCCACCAGATCAGTCAGTAGAACTCCAACATTGCATCTTTTCTCTAGTTGCTGGGACACTTAAAAATAAACAAACCTCGTCATGAATGAAAGTTAATCAACCACACTTACAGTTTTGGATTCCGACATATGTCTTAAATATCATTACTACAATTGAAAGAATTAGAGAATTTTTCAACTAAGACTACCAAGTAAATGGAAAAGAAGGATTAAAAAATAGCATTTAAGCTTGGTAGGTCTCGTTCACAAGCGTAGCCTTCACTGGCCTTGATTTGACCATCACCATCTAATCATCTAGCATTCTCAGCCAGTCTGATCACCTTCACAGTCAAAAACAGACATGAATTATAAGAAGGTAGAAAAAAAAATCCAAGTAAGTTACCATATTAAATGAAAAGTTTTATCTGTCTAGTTCTGTAAGTTTTTTTTCAGAAACCAGAGTAAGCTATTATAAAATGCATCTATGCTGGATAAAAAAATAAAATAAAATAAATCAGTACTTCTTTGAGTTCACTACTAACACCCTACAATGTTAGTAAGCTTCATCTCTCTAATTTTCCATGCTGCTTCTCTGAAAAGCAGACAGCTGGATAAGTATTTTGTTAACATATGGGAACTTTTACAAATGTTTCAAAGCACTCTTGTTGTAAGCGAGGTGTTCATTGTTCTATTGCTTATTCTGAACATAGGTGTGGAAGTCTGATATGTGGCAGACATCAGAGAGCCACAAGAGAAAGATACAGGCCATGAAAAATAAATGCACTGTTCATCTCCATAAATACTTTCCAACACAAAAATGCAATACTCGGGACCAGCAGTTAGCGTAATGGCTATGTCACTGGACTCCCACGTAGTCGACCGCGGTTCGAGTCCCGGACCCGGCGGCTTAAACTCACGCCGGGCACGTGTGCGTGCGTGCCCAAGATCCTGAGAGGAGAATGGAGGAGAAGGGATTGCGGCGTGGCCATCCCCCCTGGGGGGTGATTTCCTGCTTTCTATCTCTCTGTCTCTCTCTGTCTGTCTGGCGAGCGCACGCGCCCTATAACAAAAACCTCTCCAAAAAAAGAAAAAAAAAAATGCAATACTCAAATTATTGAAAGATAATTTCTAGCCTCATATTCTACCAAAAGTTATTCTGTCCAAAAATGGAGTTAATAAAATAGAAATAAGAACAAAGAAAATGGATGGAAAACAAAGAAATGACCTTTAGAATGGTTAAATTTTTTAGAGAGAGATTTTTACTATAGGGTGCATGTGCTCACTGTTGAGACAGAGAGATACAGAAAGTAAGAAATCACTGCCCAGGAGGGATGGCCATACCACAATCCCTCCTCCTCCATTCTTTTCTCAGAATTTTGGGCATTCATGCACATGCACCCAACATGAGTTTCAAGTCACTGGTTCCGGGACTCAAAACATAGTTGACTACATGGGAGTCCAGTGACATAACCTTTATGCCATCTGCTGGTCTGACAGAATGGTTAAAATCTTAATACTTTGTTAATTTTGTCAATGCTAAAATTAAAAATAAGGGTCACTAGGTGTTGTGGTGGTGAAGACACTGGACTCCCACATGACCAGCCATGGTTTGAATCTGGACCTGGTGGCTTGAAAAAATCACGCTGGGCACATGTGTGCATGTACTCAAAATTCCAAGAAGAGAATGGAGGAAAAGGGGTTGCAGCATGGCTATCTCTCTGGGAAGTGATTTCTCACTTTCCCTCTCTCTGCTTCTGACGAGTGCACATGCCCTGTGGCAAATAAATAAGTAAATAAAAGGTGAGACAATGATTTAAATATAATTTGTAAGAATTATAGCACTATGACTAACTATACAAGTATACTTAATAACAAATTGAAAGAATCTTAACATGAAGTATGATATGAATATGTTTCTTATTACACTTATTTTATTAAATTGCATCATCAGGATGTCTTAATATCAGTCATTAGTTTTTGAAACATAATAATTTGGAAAATTCAAGAAATTACATGAATCTTAAATGGAGGAAGCCTACTTGAATATACTGTGCACTTTGAATTTTTACTCAAAGGACTCATGCCATTCTAAAATAGTATTGCAATTACATAGTATCTCTTAGATTCCATCAGTTAAATTTAAATTGCAAAATTATTGTATATATTTAGCAAGCCTGTAGCTTTTTATGTTCATTTCTACTTTTGCCACAAACATGAGAGGGATGCTATTGGCAATGTAATATTTGGATACAAATAGATATTGGAGTTAGTAAATACATTTTAAAGGAATAAATATTTTTAAATAAATAATTTTACATAATATTCTAGGGTAATAGTTTATATAGCAAATAGCTATATACTCCATTCTAAAGAAAATATTAAGATTTAAATACTTAGGAGCAAATACACTTCTGATGTTTTAGGTACCTCGTCTCTTCCTTGGAGGATTTTCCAATGTACCCATTGCTTGTATTATTCAAGAGTTATTGTAAACATTTCCATGTGCTATCCGATTAAGGACAGGGGTGTGTATATATTCTCTCAGTAAAAGCAGAGATCAAAATGCCACAACACTTAAGAGAGAGAAAAGTACCTTGCACGGGGCATGCCCTTGTTATAATCCCTTCTCCGACTCTGCCTTTTCGGGGGATCTTGGATATGTGCACACACTTAGGGCATGTTTCAAATTGTGGGGTCCAGGACTCAAACCACATGGTCAGTCGTGTGTGCGACAGCCCACCCACCAGGCCATAGACCAGGCCCACTTGTCATTCACATGTCGCTCACGTAAACATATCTAGTGAGTCCCACAGCTGTAGGCTAGCATTGGGAAGGCCTGCACCCACTGACTATGGCTTTATGTTCTACTGCTGGTGACTTGGCTGTACATCGCCAAATCTCAGTCAGCATTTTTTGAAAGATGCATTAATGGCTACATCCATCAGATATACGGACCAAATAATAAATTTTCTGAAAGACAGAGAGGATGAGAGACACCCCAGCAGGCTCTCCACACTATGGTCCACTCCACCCACAGTGAGCCCAGATCACGGTCACATACTGCCTGTGGCCCAGTGTACACAGGAGGCCTGGAGATGCAAGTTCTGGGCCAAGCCATGTGGGTCTGGCCTTAGAGAGCACTGTACTGTCACTGGCGGGGCTGACCTCATCATGAGTTTCTTTAAGGAGCAAATGTTCACCGTGAGAGTAAGATGGAATATAGCCAACAAGTATGCATTGATAAGCAACTATAAAATATGATCCTTCACGCAAAACAATCTGTTCTGTTTTATTTTATCACACTGAATTAACTGTATAAAGCTTATACATTGAGATGTGTACATTGATATTATATCTATATCAAATTAATACTTCCCCCTTTACCGTTTATTTTTTTGTATGGGGAGAAGGTAATTGAGAATTACCCAATGGAGACACAATTTTTCAGAAGTTTCTTGACTACTGACAGAGAAAATTAGGTGATGAGAAGAATCATTGACCTATTTTACATGATTCATCATTCATTTTAGTTCCTACTTATCTTACACCAATGAATGAATTCAAGCCATTGTTACTCTCAGCATAAAGCTCTTTTCCTTTTTATATTATGAATTCTTATGTAGAAATGTTGGAATCTGTTAACTAAGTCATTAACTCAGTTTTTTTTTGTTTTTCTTTTTTACTTTCAATCCATTTTGATCCTTTCATGTAGATAAACTATCCTCAGGTGGTGGATTATACTTTACTGCTGACCACAGTGCACACAAAGAACAGGAATCTGAGAGCAATGACCTTCGTGACCTTTGTACATCACAAAAGACCATCTTGAGCCACTCAACTAGAAATAACCCTGGTGGCATTTTCAAGGTCAAACTTGCTTGCGTTTTATAGGACTCCTATATCCCACAACCCTTGCCCCAACACGGAAGGAAATGACAAATGAAAACTGAAAGTTTAAGCAAGTGGAACATGAATTCCCACTTTAACCACTGTGAGCCTAGTTCCTCCCTGCTGTTGCATCTGCAAGTGGGAGACATCGAAGTCATCTATCCTTTCCTCAAAATCTCTTCTTCTGCAACTCCAGAGCAGCATTGTTATTCCTTCTGAGCTCTAAATAGAGACAAAAATGGAACTAAGCATATAATATCAGCCTGAAAAAGAACTAGACACACACATACACACACACCCTGTAAGGCTGGGGCCTTTATCCTGTGGACTGTTCATAAACGACCATGTCCACGTGACAGCGAAGTGGAATGCCTCTAGGATTTTGAGCACGCGTGGCATCAAAATTCAGATGTAGTGAAATAGTGGCATGCTGAATGTACCATAAACACAATGACCATTTATTATCAAGTCCTTCCCTGAATTTTCTGGAGCAATTGCTTTCTCTCCCTTCAAATAGCAGGTCTTCAGGTGGTGTCTCTGGTTGATGGTTACTGTGGGTCATGTTGAATAAGCAGACAGTAGCAAAAACATTTAAATCATATGCTCAATGTATTTTTCTCTATAAAAAGCCTAGTTTTGTATAAACTGCATGGTTTATTTATAGAAGCAGTTTAAGTTACAATATTTTTTCTATTCAAGGCAAATAGTGAGTATTTCAGGAGGAAGCATAGCAAATGCTGTGTTTGTCATGGTGCCTCTGACAGCTTCCAGTGACCAGAATTAATTCACTATTTAGCAATTAAAATATTGCTTTTTGTTTTTGTTTTTGCTATAGGGCACATGCACTTGCCAGAAAGAGAGAGACAGAGAGATAGAAAGGGAGAAATCACCCTCAGGGGGGATGGCCATGCTGCAATCCCTTCTCCTCCAGTCTCCTCTTGGGATCTTGGGCACGCACGCACACGCGCCTGGCATAAGTTTAAGTCACCGGGTCCGGGACTCGAACCGTGGTCGACTACATGGGAGCTCAGCGACATAGCCATTATGCCAACTGCTGGTCCCTTAAAATACTGTTTGTACATTAAATAAGTGGGAAATGACTTTGGAGAGAAACTTACAAAACAATTTTACATATAAAAAAAGCACAAAACCTAAATTCAAATGGCATATACAGATACTTAAAAATAAATTAGCATATTTGCACTGACAATAAAATATTTCCAAAGACCATAAAGGAGGAGAAAAGAACAAAGATAAGGAGGGGGGACAAGAAAGAGAAGAGGCTGTGTTGAAGTCAAACGCTGGTGCTCCCCACTTAAAGTTTGAGTTCTGTCCCTCTGACTAGATACGTAAGCCACCTGGGCAGTAGTGAGGAGCTTCAAGCTGATGTCTTGTGATGTGTCATGGTGCCATAGGGTCTGTATCTTTGTTTTCTTTTGATTTTCCTTTTCATAAAAAATAAATTTTTTTTCAGTTTTTTTCTTTAAATTTTGCCAGAGGGTGTGTGTGCTTCTCAGAGGGGAATACAGAGAAAGAGAAAGTGAGAACGCACTCCGCATTGGGAAAGGTCACACAGCAATCCGATCTCCATCCTCCCCCTTTTCAGGATTTTGGGCATGTATACATATCCAGCATGTTTTTCAGATCCATTTACCTTGACCACCACACCATGGATTAGCCCAGGTATATATTTTTCAGTAGATATCACACAACATCACACTAGAATAATCCTTTCCATTCAAAAAACATATGTTAGATAAGCTCTAGAAAGCAACAAGACACACCACAACACAATAATATAGTCCAATGTAATCATTTTTATTTATTCTTAATATTTATATGGATGCAAAATAAAATACCAACTTATAAATGAAATTATGTAATCTGAGAAAAGGAATTCTTCCCACGGAAGAACTGGTCATTAAGTCTGAGCAGTTGTTAAACAGGTAGGTGTTAAGAGAGGAGTGGTTCTGTTACTGCAAATATTTGGTGTCTTTGTAAATGTCAAACAACATGCTTATTTTTAATTAATAAACCTACCCCATTTTTCTAATTATTTAGTATATAAAGAGAACTTGGGTTAATACCAAATACGTAGTTGCCAGTGAACTCAGTCTAAGACCTTTCTAGTTGGGTAATAATTTATGTGAACCCATTGAGGCACCGAACGAATTTTTGAGTATTTATCTGTCAAGTAATTACTTAAGAATAATGACTTCTTTAAAATTACATTTTCAATTTCAGATATTGTTCTGGGCCCCAGACACACGTGCCCAGTTCTTTTACATGCATATTCAGGGTGAAATTTTACAGGTAGTGAAGATAGTTTCCAAAGCTTACTCAGTCACCCCTTTCTCTAATCAGATACACCCACCACCATTGCCAAATAGCTGCTCTTTAGAAGGTAACTTGTTTTGGGGACCAGTAGACAGCATAATGGTTATGTTGCTGGACTCCCACATAACCAACCATGGTTCACGTCCCACACCTGGAGGCTTGAAACTCATGCTGGGCACATGTGTGTGCATGTGCAAAATCCCAAGAAGAGAATGGAAGAGAAGGGATTATATCATGGCCATCCTTCCTAGGGGGTGATTTCTCACTTTCTGTCTCTCTCTCTCTCTCTCTCTCTCTCTCTCTCTCTCTGTCTCTGGTAAGTGGACACAACTTATACCAAAAATTTCTCACACACAAAAAAAAGAAGGTAACTTGTTTTTGCTGGTCTTCTGTGAGTGTGTGTACATGTCTATGCCTGCAGATGCCCACATACGTGTGTAAATTGGAAGGACAAAAGAACTAACTGATAATTACGGTGGGATAAAGGAAGGCTACGGTGGGGCTTTGGTGGGCTGGAACGTTCTGTTGGCTGTGGGGACAGAGTCCTGGCCAGTCTTGGTGCTGGGGCTGCCTCAGCTCTGCTGACCAGCTACCACAATGAACACTCAGAAGATTAACACCCTTAAACAAGAGTCTACTGGGCAGGTGTGACTCCATCTAAGGAGAGCTATCTACTTTGTTTATTCCACGGTGCATATTTACGCTGAAATACCGAGACCATGCATGACTGCATTAAGTTCTTACCCTCCTTACTAATGCCCTAGTTCACGGTTCAGTCCAGCACTTCATACCTGGACGAATGTCGCAGAATTCCCTTATCTACTGTGGGGTTTTGGTGATAAATTCTCAGTTCTTGCTGAACTGGAAATTGTTTTTATCTTGTCCTCTTTCTTGAAATGGAGCATTTCTGGGTATGTTTTGATGATATTTGCTATGTTTACTGGGCACTTCGTCCTCTGGTTTCCAAGGATGCTCTGCGATGACAACTGTCCTCCTGACAGCAGTCCCACCAGAGGCCACTTTTAAGACTTTCTCTTCATTGTTTCCAGGTTTTATTAGGATCATTGTAGGCATGGGTTTCTTTTTTTATCTATTTGAGATTCGGTGAGCCAATTATGAGGCTTGGTGGATTTTGTCGATTCTGAAAAATTCTATTTTACCTTTAAATTTTGCTTCTGCCACTTTTCTCACCTACCTGCAACTTCCATCTGCTGAAACGAGAGCCTCATCTAACTGCCCTCCTCGGTCTCCACGTGTATGTCTTCATTTCCTTGCTGGCTTTTAAATCCTATGACTTTTCTCACCTTTCTTAGTACCATCTACAACTTTTAGTCCATTTTCTATCACTCATTAACCCCAGCTCAACCCGTACTCTGTGATAATGTCTCAATTTGTACCTTACCTTCTCAACCAAATAAATTGGTCCCTTTATCGCAATCTCTATGATTTTTTAACAGCCTAATGTCATTTTCAAATCCTGCTTTTTTTTTTGTCATCGCTTGCTACTGTTCTATTTCTGAAAACTCAAACCCCAATTCTCACCTTTCACAGCCTTGTGTTATTCCAGACCAGATTCCTGTACTCCAACCACACCATGCTTCAGCCTCATTGGAGCACCCCTACTCTTGACCAGCCTGTATCATTTCTTTTTTCTATTTTTTTTCTTTTTTTTTTTTTTTTTTTGGAGAGGTTTTCGCTATTGGGCGTGTGCACTCGCCATACAGACAGAGAGAGACATAGAGACAGAAAGCGAGAAATCACCCCCCGGGGGGATGGTCACGCCGCAATCCCTTCTCCTCCATTCTCCTCTCGGGATCTTGGGCACACACGCACACGCGCCCGGCATGAGTTCTAAGTCACCGAGTCTGGGACACGAACCGCGGTCGGCAACGTGGGAGTCCAGCGACATAGCCATTACGCTAACTGCTGGTTCCCCAGCCTGTATATTTCTTACCGGTACTAGTTAAAGCAATTTCCCTGCCTTGAATCATCCCCTAACTCTAGTTCTTCTCCCTTAACAGCCTGGGGTGACATTTCCACAACAAACGTGATCATGTCATTACCCTACTCAACTCTTCTCAGTAGGTCCCCAGTCAGGAAGCTCCTGGCCACCTGAAACCTGACGGTGCCATCAGTTCACCTTATCCATCTGCTCCACACTGCTCCGTGTCTGGAGACAAAACTCTCTCCCGTTACACATGTGCACCAGTACTCCTGCACTTCTCTGTGAATTTCTTGGTAAGTATTTTATTCGGAATTCCCTCCTCAACCAGCCACTTACACCCATGTGCATGTGCAGGCAAAGACACTTCTTCTCCTAATTAACTCCTGTTCAGTTTTTAAGACTCCACTGAAGTGTCACTTCCCTGTGGGAAGCCACCACACCCCCAGGGTGAAGCAGGAGCTATTTCTTTGTTCTACATTCCATCCCACTTATACTTCTAGCCTGTAATTTGCTTGTAATCCACTGCATTTCTAGCCTGTAATTTGCTTGTAATCCACTGCATTTCTAGCCTGTAATTTGCTTGTAATCCACTGCATTTCTCCATCCCCCCACTGGATTGCTGATGCCTTAATCTCCATAGAGTGTCTTATCTTCATGCTTTTGGTATTCAGTGGACTGTCTTCAACATTGTTGGCATTAAAAGAGAAAAAAGTAAATGAATTTGTGTCTAACAATATCATTTCTTTAAACCCCTAAAACCATTAATACAAACATTTTATTTATTGCTAGAAACCCACTCTCCCTCCTTTCCCTGTAGCATTTACTTGGTGTTTTTATTTGAAATATTTAATAATCTAACTTGTATGATAGTGGGATTGGCTGTCTGTCCTAGTTACTAATTACGTTAGTAACTAATTACTCTTTTTAAAAATGATTTTTTAACTTTTATTTCATTATTATTGTTGTTTTTCATTTGACCAGAGAGAGACACAGAGAAAGAGGGAAAGTGAGAAAGCAAGCTGCTAGGTCTGGGACTCGAATACTCGCCAGACATGTGGAGTCCAGTGCCCTTAACCACCATGCCACCTGCCAACCCCCACTAGTACACACTTCTATGGCAATGTATGTATGTTTTTTCCTCCTTATATTGTGCCTAGACTAATGCTTTCTGAACTATGAAGTCGATAATTACGTTGTTAAAATTAATGAATGATATTGTTCTGGATGCCACAAAATTCTATGTAACACATGTTTGTAAATATTTGGTTATATAGCCAGATACAGCTACGTTCTCTTTAAAAAAGGTATAAATTGTCAAATATTTGAAATATGGTGAAAGAAATTATCAATCTAATGAAACCCCGAAGCAAAGTCTTTTTCATTAAAATGTTATCTGTTTTTCAAGCAATAAGCCATAGCCTCTTCACTTAATTTGTAAAAATCTTACTGTTTATATGGGCATTTTAATTTCTTAATTATGATCTACTTATAGGCACAGAGTTAGCCACTATCTGAGAAATTTATAAACTGAACAGTTATAACGTATGGCTTCTGGGCCCCGAGGCCTTTTAGGTCATTGAGAAATATTCTGTACGATCCTGTCATGGTGGACACAGGTCGTTTTTCCAACCTCATGGACTGCACAGCACCAAGAGTGATCCCTAAGGTAAACTATGGACTCCAGGTGGCACTGGTGTGTCACGGTGGGTGGCTGACAAAGGGATGTTGCCACTGGGGGTCAGGGTGCAAGGAATACATCTGAATCTTTCCATTTTTCTGTGAACAGAAATGTGTTTTTTTAGAGTAAGTCTGAATATACTAGGGGCTTCTTTCTTTCATTCTTCATCTCATCTGGGAAACCTGCCTAGGCGGCACCCATCAAGTTTTGCAGAACTCACTCCAGTTACCTGATCAACAAGGGCCTGGGGACCTCTCAAACAGTCCTTGCTCAGTACAACGAGAGTCCAAATTCCAGGGACTTCTGAAGTCTATGCCCATCATCAGAAGAGATTTACTGACCAAGTTTGAGTGAACTTGAGTCCCAGAGTTTTCCACCCACATCCAGCTGCCCCTCGCCCCCTCCTCCAAATCTCAACCTGCAATAAAATCCTACTCATTCTTAGCAATAAGTGTTATCCAGTGTGTCAGTCAGGCTGTGCAAGACATTGCCAATTTAATGATAGGCATACATGTTTTCTTTTATTTATTTTTCTTTTTAGCTTGGAAAAGTTCTTTTCAACGTTTACATCTACTGTTCATGATACAGTCAAGGAAGTAGAAAAGACTGTCCCGTAGTCTATTCAGCTGGCAAATGTAGTCATGCCTTTGTGAGTGGCCGATTAAACTAGGGCTATACAGATGGCTGAAGATGCAGTGCATGATGGAGAAGCATTCAGCAAATAAAAGCACGAGGCACATAATACCTTCAACAAGACAAGCCACATAAACCAAGGATTAATTCAGTTAGTGTTACATAAATGTTCTGTGAAAACTGAATTACCTCCCATCTCACAGTTTGAGATAACATCCTGCCATCCATCATCACTGGAAAAAATCATGGGTTCCACAACCCAGTTCACATGGAGGTAATTATGCTACTTAATAAGAGATGTCAGGAATAAATACATTCTGCAAGACTAATTTTATACACGTCCCTAAGCACGATGCTTGCTCTGGTTGCAGCCCTAGCCAAAATAAAAGAGAAAGTAGAAAAGACAATTCCACATAAACTTCCTAAATTCCTTCAGCTCTTATATCCAGTCTGTAATTTATTAATTCCTATGGATTCTCTCTATGGCTATAATCTTTTTAAAAATTGTATGGAGGAAGTTATAAAAATTTACTTCTGCTTCAAGAAAGACTAAATTTACAAATCCATATTAAATATAAAAGAGGTTAGGGGTAGGGGGAAGATTGTAGGAATAAAAGCTCCATTATTCCATTAAAATAAAATCTTTTCTCAAGATTTTCTGACCTGGAAGTCTTCTGACAGACATTTTTCTCTCTCCTCCCATCTTGACAGCCATTCATTCACTCCATGCAACCTTTGCCTCATCACTGCAGCCTGGCTTAGGTTGACAATGAGAATGTTGAAAGTCACAGGGTTATATGCTACCCCATAAAACATCCTGATGGCATTCTAGGCACTGGACTCAACCAGTTGGCAGTAGAATTCACTATTTCCAAGTTATACACTCAGATAGAATAGAACAGCCTATAAAGTGTATCAGCTACCAAACCTCCACAGTTCACCAAGCTACTCTTAAAAGTTGTCAGAGCAGTAAGAGTTGTTCCTTAGGGCTAGTAGGTGGTATGGAGGCTAAGGTGCTGGATTCCTCATGGCCAAGAGCAGTTCAAGTCCCAGACCTGGCAGACTGAAAATCACACTCATTGCATATGTGAGCATGCCCAAAATCCCAAGAGGGTTCTTGTTTTCACTCTCTGTGTCTCACACACCCTATGGCCAAAACCTAAAATCAATAAATAAAGAGTAGTTTCTTAAACAGGAAAAATCAGCCCTAAAAACTATCAGGTACTCAAGTACCATACGGGAAATGTGAGAATAATCTTTGCTTAAAGTGGGGATTATTTTTGGCCATCACATCATTACCTACAATGTCTTTCATGCAGTCCTCAAGCCACATAATTCTCTTTTACATTATGTCCTATAACTTTAAAGATTCTAAAAATTGATTTTTAAAAAAAACAATAAATAAGAAATAAGAGCTACACTTTTGTATGTATTCTAAGTGATAACGATGCTATCATAGTTGTAAAAAGACTTTCATTGTGCAGAGCTTCACCAAGCATGCAAAAATTTGAAAGCAAATGTAGTTCAACTGCATTGGACTATAAGTTTTCAGGGATGGCATATTTCAGAAATTTGGAAAATTAAAATTAAGTTGCATCACATTAATTTAAATTATTTATTTTTTAAAACTTACACATTATTCACTTTCTTTTTAATATGCAATACATATGAATTAATTCATCTCAATTAAAATATATATATGTGCGGGGTGTATATATACATATATATTATATATATATACATATATACATATATATATAATATATATATATATATGTATATATACACCACCACTTAAAGTGATACAAAATATTGTTTGAATGATTTCCTTTCACTGAAGAGCAAAATGCATTTGTAACATATAAGTATCATCTCATAATCTCATAGTAATAAGACCTTACACATAAATGTTCCGGGATATTTCATTCTGTGTGTGTGTGTGTGTGTGTGTGTGTGTGTTTGCCATAGGGCATGAGCACTTGCCAGAAAGACAAAGACAGCAAGAGGGAAATGAGAAATCACCCCCTAGGTGGGATGGCCACACCACAATCCATTCTCATCTCAGGATTTTGGGCATGCATACACATGTGCTCAGTGTGAGTTTCAAGTCGCCAGGTCCAGCACTCTAATTGCAGTCAGCCATGTGGGAGTCCAGCAACTTAACCATGATGCCACTTGCTGGCCCCCAATTTTTCATTCTTGCAGAAGAATGTTCAACTGTGTTGGAGATGAAAGTAAATTATAGTGGTTCTTTTCATAACTTAGCACACAAAATTTAATAATCTGTTCCTAAGAGGACAAATTTGTGCGTGTGTGTGTGTGTGTGTGTGTGTGTGTGTCCAAGGGTTATAAAATGAATAGAAAACTGATTAATTTAAATTGCTTTATCCCATAACCAAGAAAAACCTTCATAAGGTATACAGTGGACACCACCACCACAGGAAAAATACACATTTTGGCCACCTTGAGTAGCTGAGAACCTAGTTATAAGTTGAAAAAAAAAAATGTTTCATTGATCTTCAAAGCATAGAAAAAGATATCTAATAGGAAAGTTAATAGTTTCTTTTGGGTCTTGTTTTATTTTTAATGTAGAATGGACTACCTCGTATCACAATGAAACCACAGTTATTCATGTTAAATTCTCAGTATCACTAGCTCTAGAACTACATCAGAATCTGTTTCACTTAAGAAACAGTTGATGTTTTATTATAGGAAGTCTGAGAGTTTGCTTTGCCTTTAAAAGTTCTGTAAAACAGCATGTGCCAGTCAGCCCTTTGCCCTCTCCCTTGTATAAAGTAAACAAACCACTATTGAGAGCATCACTTCTTCATTACCTAGTTTAATAACAAATTATCTTACTGGAGCTATGAGCATCTTTTTCCCAACTGCCTCCTTCTTCCTTTATAGACTTTCTTCACTTAGCCTCAGGGATCTCACAGTGCCCTTTCTTTCTCGTTACCCTGGTATGCCTAATTCTCCTTTACTAGTTCTCCTCAATTCCCAAGCTTCTTACCGTTGAGTAGCTAAGGGTTCCTTGGGCCTCTTTTCTCTCTCTTCACTTTTTTCCAATCCCCCCCACCCCGATGCCTTGGCTGTAGACATCATCTGTGTGCTGATGGCTCCCAAAAATACATCTCCAGATGAGAAGTCTGCTAAAGTCCCAGCCCAAATGTGAAACTTCTGACACTCCCACCTGGCTACCTAAACGCCATCTCAGAAAAGCATGCCTGCACCTGACTCTTGGTCTTTTCTCCACCACATCTGCTCCCCACTTGATCACCCCAAAGTCGTCTTCATTTCAGTTACTGAGGATTGCATTCTTCCACTGGAAAAACAAGCTACGCATTGTCCTTGACACCTCTCCCTTCTCTCACACGGGGAATTCGCACTGCTGGCTCACATTGCTATTAGACTCGCAGCCCAGCTACTCCTCAGCCCTCCCACTGCCTTCCCCAAGCCTTCACTTCTCACTGGGCTCAACACATGAGCCCCGAAACTGGTCTGTACTTACTCTTGTCACCTTTGCTCAGTCGGTTTCCACCAGTTACCCTAGTCAGCTCCTGGCCCTCTTCTAAACCAACCTCTCACTTTCTCTCTATGAGAGAGGAAAAGCCAACACTATCATGATAACCTATAAGGCCTTATCTGATCTGCATTCCCCGACTCTAGGAGCTGAATTCCTCCTAGTCATAGAAAGTGACTTCTCTTCCATGCCTCTTAGCTATACAGACACTCCTCACTTAACAACTCACCTGTTCAATGACCACTGAGACTGACAACCTGCTCTCCAGCTGGAGGAATCCCCCTCCACACCTGTGAGTCTGGCGAATCCTCCTGCTCGGCCTTTGTCTCCTTCCCACAGTTGGCTGGTGTTTGCTACAGAAAGTGTTCACTCGTGTAGTGACCTCGAACTACGACTACACTTTGAAGGACTTGATGACTAAGATATTAAGTCTGAATGTCCTTTTTATGAATGAACAGTAATATTTTGGTACATCGTTTTTATAATTTTGGCTGATAGTATTTTATGTTTTGTAATAGGTAAGAAATAAAAGGTAAAACAAAGTTATTATGCTGGCATTCCCTTTAGATCTGTCCATCATTCAGAATAAATAAAACAGCGATGCAGGGTTTACATTATGGTGTTGGGGTGTATCTTGATGAATCCTGGTGCTTATCTACATTTGCTTTTTGTATGGATGGAATTACATTATTCTAGTGTGGTGTCCTGTGATATCTGTTGAAAAATAAAACATACCCTATGGCTCCACGACACAACACAAGACATCTGCCTCCAATCCCCAGCTGATCTACCAGTTTGCTTGAGGACCTAATGGTAAGGGCAATTTTAAGTGGCCTTTAAGTGAGGAGTGCCTATAATTCACAGCTGGCTTCATATAGTTCTGCTACAAATACAAACACAAGGAAATGGTTGCCCTGATGTACTCGATGGAGTTGTATACCCACATCACTTTATTTATTTTTTATTTATTTTTAATGAGCTATATTTTATAATACAGCATGGCAAATCTGTCTATAAGCACTATCGTGGTGTTCTGAAGGCACTTTGAATTTGGGGTCACCTCAATTGTACTTCCAGTTTTTAAGTGCATTTCAAAGGATAAAAGGATCCAATATAATTTTAAAAACCCTAAAACATACATTACACGTCATGAAAACATAAACTAACTTATAAAATATTCTGTTAAACTTCACATACAAGAAGAACTTGCCTTGGAAAGTAGCTAGCGCTATGTCTTCTTACTTTCTCCCTTACTTCTTACTTACTTTCATACTAATTCATATTAGTATGAAATGATGTTCTTTTTTAAAAAAAAATTGATGCCATGTATTTTATTTGAAGTTACTGTTTACTGTGTTTGAATTCCAATACTTGTTCTTTTATATAATTTTAATCATTTTTAGCAACAATTTCTTCAATAATTAATTGTGGATTTAAATGAGATTATTTCTAAGATCATATTGAAATAATCAATATAAAGGGAAGTGAAATATTAATATTTTTGGTTTAACAGGTAAGTTTTCTGGGCTCAGAGTCAACTTTTGAAATTCAGTTCTTCTAATTTACTTTTATAAAAAATAAGTCAATCACTAGAAACAACATTAATTTGTGTAACTTCTGCAGAGATCAGAAATAAGGTCCTTACAGAAAATATCGTTGCTGAAGTTACCTAACAGAAGAAGAGCTGCTTACTCAAAATACTATAAAATTATAGAAGAGAATTTGAATTTTCAAAAAATGTCCTCCTTACAAAATAGAAAAAAATATATATATGTATATTTTTTGTATGTCTAAAAGAAGATGAAACAGGGACCACTAGAATGGCATAATGGTTATGTCACTGGACTCCCATGTAGTTGACCGTGGTTCGAGTTCTGGGCCTGGCAGCTTTAAACTCACACTGGGGGCATAGATGTGTCCAAAATCCCAAGAGGAGAACGGCTATCTCGCTTTCTGTCTATCTGGCGAGCACACATGCTCTATAGCAAAAATATCTCTTAAAAAAACATAGACAAAGCACTGTCTTTATATATTTATCTCTAGATCATATATCTAACATTCCTAATTTAATTAATACTATTAAATTCTAAAAAAAGAGACCATATGAAAATTTCTATCAATCACTATTTTTAGGTAGAAATGCTTCATCACATATTTCACTGAAAACTTATATTAGCAGATCAAGCAGTTTCTAAGTTATTTTGAAATAGTCCCTTCCAAATATTCCTGAGAGATGACAAAGTTTACCCTGTGGAATAATCCACCAAATCAAAGCAGATACTTCATTTTGTCTGCTTGAAGAGTAAGCCGACAAGGCTTAAGGAATGGCAGCAGTACACAGTACTCTGTCTAGCTGTGGTCTCCTCTCAAGCACTCACTCATCCTGGAGTGATGGTCTGGAAAGTCCCTGAGCCTTCCTCCTTCTCACCTCTGGGCAAAGGCCAACACCCAGTGATCTGGCTTGGTGGTGGTACAGGGATAGGATGAACCCAGAATGCTACAGAGCTGCTGTCTCTGCGTATCTTCTTACCCAGAGAGTTGCTTTGCGTCAGCTTCTCCAGACTCCCATTCTTGAGAAAGGTTTTGCAATCAGAAGCCAGCTGTTCCTTGTGTTTAATATCTAGACAGCCAATTCTACCTTTGTGTGTTGGTTTATTTCCATTTGTAACATGGGTATGGCAGTTTTTATGGTGAATATAAATTCGTTGTGTTTGTTAGGGTTTTCTGAGTTAATGATAACAGCTACCCGTCCCTTTCCCACCCGAGAACTTACACAACTGTGGACACTAAAATCAGGGGCAGGCCTCTCTGCTCTGTACTGAGATGTGCTCATAAAGGCAGGCCTCGCTGCCCTCTGAGGCTCCGTGCATGAATACTCTGTTACGAATCTAACAGCTTTTCATTTATGATTTAGCCACGGCTCATCACCTCCCCCAGAGGAATAGTATAAACCTCAGTGATATGAGGCCCGGGAGGTGCTGAGAGCACTTCGGAAGGCAGACGGCACAGACGTAGGGCACTAGAACCAGGATGACCTGCCGAGTAAGCAGCCAGATGACGCACCTAATAAAAAGGAGTAACGCATCAAAAAAAAAAATTACTAACCCATACTCAAAAATCTTTGCTCTTATATTTTTTCTCATACTATTCTTTGGAGAACTTAATTCTATTGTAATGCTATAAAGTTTTTTTTTTTTTGTATTTTCATACTTACATACTCATTTATGTAATCAGCAAAAATTCAGCAATAATCTATCAAATGTCAAACACTGTCCAAGGCACAACATACAGAAGAAATAAGAAAGAAAAAGGAGCAATCTGACCCTAGTTTTTAGGAAAGGCTCAATATAATTGGAAACTGCTAGTGATAATGTTCCTTATACAAAATTTTTACATGTGAAAATACTTTTTTTAAAGAATTATTTTATTTAACTTTATTTATTTATTTATTTGTTTGTTTATTTATTTAAATTTAACCAGAGAGGTTCACAGAGAGAGAAACAGAGAAAGAAAGTGAGAAAGCAAACCACCAGGTCCAAGACTTCAACCACGGTCGGCCATGTGGGAGTTCAGCATCCTCAACCACCCCACCATCTGCTAACTTCATGAAAGTACTTTTTAAGAAATAACCAGTCATGAAAGGTTACTTTCAGTAGTCATTATTTAAAAAACATTGCAGAACTTAAGAAAACACCTGAAAAGGTAAAATATGGAATGTGGCTTTAAAACTACCTTATACAGTTACCTGAATCCTGTCTCTAATCCAAACAGGTATGAACAGGAGCACAGGAAAGCAAGCCCAAGACATTAATGGAATAAAGAATTCAATGCCATGTAGATGAGCCACTGGGGTCTGCTGAGCCCTTTGGGATCCCTAAAGGAGCACAGAGCAGCCTCAGAACGATCGAACATTTGCTATTTACACCAGGTTTACGAGCAGAGCTTGTATGAGCTCATCACAAAGGTTTAGCAACACAGCCGCTGTCAGAGACGAACGGCATGAGAGCAAACTGCTTTCCTTGTTCGACAGTGTTTTCTTGTCAATGTTCCTGTTCTCAAGGTAGTAACCAAAAACTAAGAAAGCAATCCTGGGCCCCTTCTTGGAGCAAAACTGAGAGGAGGCGGAAGTGCTCTGGGACATAGCACAAGTCGGAACAGACACCAGTGCCATCCAGGAGTCCCGTCTCCTCAGCCGGCCTCCCACGCCGTCGCACTGCACGGCTTCATTATTCTCTCTCAGTCGTGGAATTGTGCAGATAATGATGCTGCAAATCCTCGGTTATGAAAGCTCATCTCAACTGCAATGATGTTTGGAATTATTTGGCTTCACCCTATGGTTTTTAATGATTCACAGAAAATGCAAAGTAGCTGCTCTTAAATCCTCTTTGAGAAAATGAATACTTTGGACTTCATCATCTATTAGCTGATGGTGATAACTTTATGCTCTTAGGTTAGACTCACTTATTAAAATACTGAAAAAGGTTTAGTAAATCTAAGACCATCTTGAGATAACTTGCTGGGTTGCATAAAGATGAATCCATTATGCAGGAGAACATAACGAGACAGGCATGGACGAGGAAAATGTAAATGTGGTCTCAGTGACTGGCACAATGGCAGTGTCCCTAAACAAACCCTCTTACACACAGGCACACATGAGCGTGGACGTGGCATGCACACTCACATCACATACAGGAACAAAAAGAGGGTCACAGAGTCTCACTTCTCTCTGCATTTTCAAGGAAACTAAACATGGGGTAAGAGACTTAAATCAGATCTCTAAGAAAGGTGGGCTGGAGCTCAACCTCTCTGAGACTCTGTTTTCCCTGGACACGGGCGATCAGTCCAGCTGCAGTCTTCTGTGTGGTGGACGGAGTGTGGGGGACAGCAGAGGAGCTCTGTGACAATGGCCCTTGTGACTACATCTGTTGCTCTTGTTTTCTCAGGATCCAGATGGTCAGCCATGGGGACGTGGCAATAACGCAATGTTCCATGATGCTGAAGCCACATAGGAGGTCCTGGGTTCACACACAGAGGCCTCCCTGTACACAAGACACACCTGCACACACAGCCTGGGCCGGCGGAGGCGAAGGGTGAATCACAACAAGGAGACCCTGCTGGAGTGCCTATCTTATTCTTTCACCTCTCTCTCTCTCATGGAGGCAATAACTAAATAAGTTTAAAAGAAGAAAAGAAACTACAAAGTGCTTTTGCCAAACTATGGATCTGTGCTCTTCAGATCATAGCATTTTTCAACTAAACACAAACAAAACTAACAAAGACAGTGAGGTGGGAGCCATAGAAGATGCCACTCCATTGTACCTACTAGGGCTGGCCTACCAGGAGAAGTGGACATAAATGCCCTTCCCACACAAGGGCTGGCATCATCTGAGCCTGCAGCAGCTACTGAATGCCATCTCAACACGGATGGTGGCCCAATGTCTGGAGGAATACCAAGACCTCCAGCCGTCCCTCCATTTTCACTTTCCAGTCTCCGCAGGGAGCTCACTATCTAAACCAGGCCCGTGGCATTCTTTGCTCCTCATTCCTGCTGTGATCCGCCAAAAGATCACACACACACACACACACACAAACACACACCCTAAACAGAACCCTACAACCCCTGCCGCTGAGTTCTCTGCTAGGCCCCTGTCCCGTGCTGCACTCTGAATATCCTCTTCAAACAGAAGAGTACCAGACACTTCACTTTTCCACAAGCTGTATTGTAGCAAATTGTATTCTTACAAGCACAAGCCTGCTGTCAACCATCTTAACAAACCACACCTCTCAGACTCACGTTCGTCCTGAGCCATCTTGCCAGCTAGCTCTCCCTGAGTCATTCAGCATCTTTAAATACGACACTTTGCTTTCAAACTAGATTTCACTATTTTATTAGTGTTCATCCCTCTGAACCTAAGGCCCTTTAGTCCAATTTGTTTCTATTGCAATAATTAGCCTTTACTCATCATTTTTTCTCCTTTAAATAGCATTTATTAGACCCATTCTACATGCCCTGAGAAGTGGTGGGTCTTGTGCTTGTTCTCAGTGGTGAAATCTAGACTGGGAAAACACTCACAAAGATCAAAACGCCAAGTCTACCATATATACCACAATGCACACACAAACTACCACGGGCTCCTGAAGAGAACATGAAAACTTTGCTTTATGCACAAACCGCGAAACACCACATTCTCCAAAAGTCAAGAAGAGTGAAGGGTTCTCCACGCAGAGGCCCAGGAAAAGCTCAGGGTGTAGGAATAAATGCCCAGGTGGGGGGAAGCTGTTGTGAAAGCTCCTCGCTCCCTCCCCAGACACTCAAAAGTAAGGTCTTATTGGAAGCTTGGAGAAACTATGAGAACGCTTTTCTAAGAAGGAGGTGAACAAGGATTTCATGGTAGGATGTGTTACACTGTGGGGGGACAGCCTAGGGAGAGGTAGGTCAGAGGTCCCCTGCCGTGTTGCTGCCAGAAGCTAGAGAGGTGCCAGCTAGAGGCAGCAGGAGTTGGAGGAATCGGGACCAGGGAGACATGTCTGTACTCTTCAGAGCTCACTTCAAATCAGCCTTTCCTGTTAAATGTTCCCTTCCAGAAGAAAACCAGTATTCTGAGAACGACTTCCATGGCAATGTGCTCATCCCTAGTCCTCAGTGTGTCCTGTTTGCTCTTCCTCTGGGGCACACACTCTGGCCGCAGGCAGTTCTGGGTTCTGGAAGCCCCCAGAGCGCCTGTTCTTAGAGTCATCAGCCAACAGAGTCCTGTGTGATCAATATGATTCAAGTTGCTTGGGGTCTGTGTGTGTGTGTGTGTGTGTGTGTGTGTGTGTGTGTGTATGGGGAGATCTTTATGTATCTGCTAAAAACGTTAAAAGTATATTTATCATTAAATAAGCATTACAACTTCATTTCTTGTTTCTTTTGCAGGAACCTCTACAAATGTGAAACTGTACTATTAAACATACTAAAGTGCTAAAATATCTGTGGACCAAAGCATTCTGTTTGAGCCAAGAACAATGTTCAAGTTAAGATGATATTAAGTAAAAATTTCTTAAACTGAAAAGATTATAATTTTAGCAATCATATTATATATACATAAAAATCTTTATTTTGTAAACCAACTAGTGATTTAACCCACATAATCAGTCAACAGTACCTATTATTTTTAATATTTGTTTTTATTTCTATCTTTCATGAGAAACCGAGAGGCAGTCACTCTCGACTGGATTTGCATGCAATCCTCTCCCAGGCCTGCAGTCAGCCAGGATCATGGGGGCACTCAGCATGTTTGGGGGGGACCCTGGACGTGAACTTGGAGCCTTCTCATATGGTCTCCAACAACACTCAGCAGTGTCCCTGCTACTGCACCACCACAGCCAGGCTAAGAGTATCTAATGCTTTTACGGTAAGGGTCTTTATCCTGAACCAATGATGAGTTTAAGAGTGGCGCCAACTGCATGGCCACTGAGCAGGAAATCACGTCCCAGTACTCAGTTACATAACCAAGAGGCCTCTGTAAGGACAGGAGGAAATTCCTTGACCACAGGCCTGGAGCCTGGACACGGAGGCCATCTCCTGACGCACACCCGGGGCAGTGCAGGGAACAGCACCACATCTCCATGTCAGCTCTTGTCTGTGTGCTTACTTTCACATCTTCACATTGACTTCAGAAGTTCAGATGCCTGTTTGCCTGTTTTTAGAATTCTTATTCGTAAAAATAAACACATACACTATAGTTTACTGATACAGTGATTTTGATTAATCTGTCTTCAATGTTAATTCTTACAGTCAAAAAAAATTAAAACAATGTAGGCTTGAAGGTTAAAATAACAACCTTCAAGTCCTCATTAGAAAATGTTATAAAGGAAATGGCCTCATAAGTCAAAAACAGCCCTGCTGCCTCTAGAGCCATCAGTGGATCTGAGAAAGTCTCCCTCCAGTAGAGAGCCTGGCCATGCTGCAGTTTGTTTTCCTCCAGCTCTCCGTCCTGTAAGAATCCTGGTCACACGTGGGAGTTTGGTATGTTTTTCAAGTCACCAGGGCCCAACTCAAAGCCTAGTTGACCATGAAGGGTCCAGCTTCCCTTCTGCAGCTCAGGGCTGCCATGCTTTATCTCTTATCACGGGCTCACTCTGCTGGTCCTCCATGCCCCAAAGGGTGGGCTCGAGCACTTCCTGTCCTTCTCTTCCATGCTTCTGTGCATTCTGCCTGGGAGGGGCATCTCCCCCACCCCAAATTACTGCTCTATGTCAAATAAAACATGCCTTGAGCCTATGCTTTTGTAGCAAGAATAAAATGCATTTAGCCTTCCCTGGTTCATCAGTGATGTTGTAGGCCCCTCCCGTGAACTTATGCTTCAGATCGTGTTGTAACATTCCACCCACTACCCTTCACACCTCAGTCATGTACACGGTAGGGCGTACAGCCCTAGTCTTTGATTTCCAAGAGTCGCTAATCATGCTGAACATATCCTGGACATGGATTTATTGTTGTACATTTAAGGGCAAAACAGCTTAATCAAATGAGCACACCAGTTAATTTGTTCATGACAAATGGAGGACTAATTTAACATAAGCTCTTTTCTTTCTCTTTCTTTCTTTCTTTCTTTCTTTCTTTCTTTTTAATTTTGTTTTAGGGCATATAGGCTTGGTGGAAAGAGAGAGAGGGAGAGAGAGGGAAAGTGAGAAAGCACCTCTCCCTTTTCCTACATTCACCCCTTGGAATTTTGGCCACTCACACAAGCCTGGCATGTTTTTCAAGCCACTGGGACTAGGATTGAACCATGCAGTCAGTCATGTGGAATTTAGTCTCCATAACCACCATACCACTGACTGGCCTAATTTAAGCTGTTTTCAACATCATCCCCCAAACACATGCAGTATCTCATGCCAATTCTTGCCCTCACGCAGCTTTGAATGAATATTACAAGGAAAGAGCTGTATCACAAGTCATTATTATGGAGCTAATTCCAAATGAGGCCAGGAATGCCACTCATCCATGGGATCTGTAATCAATTCAATTTCCCAACCCACTTCATAGCACTAATGACAAGCTGCCTGATGAGAGAAAAACAAGGCTTCCCTTCTCAGAGTGAGGAGCCCCTTATCATCAGATTTCTTCCAGGTGTAATCGGAAGTGGACAGCCAACACTGGTGAACCTGCAGGTCTACTGCCTCTGTGGCTTCTCTTTCCCTTCCCTAAAGGTACCGGAGTCTTGAGCCTTCATCTGCTAACACAGGAGCCCTGGAAAAGAATCAGGTCTGCTCGGCGGGCCCAACATTATCTATTTCTTTCCTCCCTTGGAGGCACATAATCAAACTAAATAAATGCACACTATGGCCGAATGACCACTCCAGACCTTATAGCTTTCCTAGTATCATAGTTTTAAAAAATGCTACTTATCAAACAAGTCATGGAGGCTCAGTGGGCTCCTGGGGCCTTCTGGATAGGGGGCAGTCAGCATTCGGAAATTCTTGCCTGAAGATTTGATCTTTGGACAATCTTAGATTTTCAAGTGGAAAACAGTGAAAAGAAAAAAAAAATCTGGGGCATCTTTTCTTTAGGTATTAAATATGTATATATGGGATATTTGGAAAATGTAAAGTTATTTGTCAAGGTTAGCTAGAAGGCCTGGGGCTAGTTTAAAGGGGTTGGTAGACCCCATTAAGGACAGGACTGCACCTGCTGGTGGTGTGGTAGGTAAAGGAGTTGGATCACACATGGCCTACTGCACAATTTGAGTACTGGACCCAGCAGCTTGAAAAACACGCCAGTAACATGTGTCTGCATGCCAGAAATCCCAAAAAGAGACATCAAAAAAAAAGGGGAGGGCCCTTTGTCATACAGAGGGCCCTTTGTCATCACATCTTAAAGTGAGGAAGTTTTATGAGTACCTATATTTTAGAAATACAAGTTTAGCTAGAGTATAAGGAAGGACTAATGGGAAAAATAATATATGGAATATATATATATTGAGTCATCAAAAAATTCATGACTCATTTTTGCATAGAAGAACATAGACAAATATGTTATGACTTTCCCAAATCCTAATACATAGATAACTTTCAAATGCACACATGTATATACATAAATCTTTAAAGAATTAGCTATTTAATTTTATTTATTATTTTTTTATTGTTATTTAGTTTGCTATAAGGCATGTACACTCACCAGAGAGAGACAGAAAGAGAGAAAGGGAAGTGAGAAAGCAAGAAGCCAGGTCCAGGTCTTGAACTGCAGTTGTCCATGTGGGAGCTCAGTGCCATAATCACCATGCCACCTGCTGGTCCCTATATACACATACATTTTAAAAGTTGGCATAAAATTTTGCTTATGTTTATTTTTAGTTACAAATTTATACAATTGTTTGACTGTTAAAGATTATAAATAAATTTAGTAAAGCAAGAAAACAAGAAGGGAGAAAAATAATAAATTCTAAAAGGATAAAATTAATTCCCTAGGATACAAACTATCTACTTTTTAAAACCACCTACAAATTTAGTTTGAATGAGATGCTGCCTCCAATTGTGGGGTCAGATTCACATAAAATTAAATGAAATAAGCAGGACTGCTGAGTCCAGGGATGTGTATATTTGTATAAACACAATCAAGAAAAATACAGTAATAATTACCAACAGCCTCAGTAAGGTTAAATGCTCTACTTTGTAACTGCCCTTCTAAAATTATGCCTTAGGGATGAATAGACTTGAGCACAGAGATGTACAATCAATTATGTTAACAACAGTATCCTTTATAACACTTAAAAATCAAAGCGAAATGTAATGATCAAGACCAGGTGGGCAATAAAATACTTCATTACAAATTCACATAATGGAGTATTAGACAGACATTGAACTCATTTCTTACAAGAATATTTGGACACACAGTAAACTGCGAAGTGCAAAACATGAGGTGTGAAAGAACACAGATATAGGATCAAAATACTGCTTTACATTTTTCCTAATCATGTTACTATATCAGCATTTCCACAATCTGTGATGACATTATAAAGAATTCAGAAGTGAAATGTGAGACCATAGGAGCAAACACAAGTAAACAAACAGGACAAAACAGTAGAGACCTCTGGTTCGGAAGGCATGAGGGAGTTCGTACTGGGTTTTCTAGAACACTCATGCTTGGTTTTCAGCATCACCTTCTGTTTTTATTTTGTGACCTTTTATACATGCTTCTGCCGTGGTGTATTGTGAAAATGTCTACACAGAGCAATGGCCTATTTTTTCCTCAATTGTTAATTTTTAGGTTTCTTAATAACCAGGCCATAAACAATTACAGAAACCACAAAGTCCCTGCTCTGTGTGTGTGGCTGGAAAGTAATCCTGCTAGACTATTTGTGAAGCCAGTGACCTTCTTTGAAGCACTTGCAGTTGACCTGTGCTTTGAAGAGTGTTCTCGTCCTTCCAGGGAACTGCACCCCTGAGGGCATTTCAGATACAGGGGATCAACTGCCCTCATGGCATAGGCTGAGCAAAGGTGAGAAGGTGGGAGACTGGGAGATGGAGGAGAATGGAAAGATGTAGGCAGGAACCTTGAGGGTTAGACTGCACCAGAAGTTCTAGAGTGACGCCTTCTCCCTGTACAAATACTTACAGTGCTCCTGTCCTGTGAAGTCCCACCACTACGCACAGACATGGAGCCCAAGAAGTGGGTGGAGAGGTTGGATAAACCAGACCATGTCTTCACTGTCCTGGGCAAATCCAGATGTCTGTGACCTCCAGTAAGTAACTAAAATCTCTGAGCCTTGCTTTTACCTGACACACCTCATCAGACTATTAATAAAGTGTTTGTTGGGGCCAGTAGATGATGTAATGGTTACATCTCTGGACTCCCACATAGCTAACTGCAGTTCGAGACCCGGACCCAGTGACTTAAAACTCACGCCATGTGTATATGCATGAGTGCCCAAAATCCCGAAAGGAGAATGAAGAAGAGACTGTGACGTGACCATCCCCCGGGAGGTGATTTCTCACTTTTTGTCTCTCTGTCTCTCCAACAAGCGTACATGTCCTAGAGCAAAAATTACTAAAAAATATAAAATAAAGCATTTGTCAAATCAATTGGTGTTTAATACATATTTGTACCCCTGTCTGGAAAGGTCTTTAAAGCAGTCTAAATGATTATAAACTGTTGTTTTTACCTACACTCCATTTTTATGACTTTCATCTCTGTGTTTTCTATAGCATTTATTTATTTATTTATACTTCTGAAGTAATTACATTTTTATTTGTTAATCTTTTTTTAGTTTTATTTTTTTAATTTCCATTTAATCTCTGTACATCTTTATATTGTGTAATGTGGTTTTCCTGACATGGAATCAACCCAGATGTCCAAGAACAGACAAGTGGATTGAAAAAAATGTGGCACATATACTCCGATAGCTTGTAAAGCTTTTCAAAAATTACCTCTTGTAAATTCTAGAACTTAAAATTTGATTTTAAACCTTGTCATTCCTTCTGGTTTTTTGTTTGTTTGTTTGTTTGTTTGTCTTTTTAATTGCCAGTGAGGGTGCACACCTAGCCAGAGAGAGACAGAGCAACAGAGGAGAAAGTACCTGCTCCCATCCCCTGCTTAGGGAATCTCACATTAAAAATCTTTCTCCATTTCTCTATCCTCTTGGAATCTGGGGCATGCATGCACACACACCAGGCACCTTTTTCAAACCAACGAGGTCAGGTTTAGAACCGCAGTCTGCCAAGCAGGATCCAGCTCCCTTAACCACTCAGCATGGGAAGGCCCATCTTTGTAAGCCTTTTCACATCGATAAACTTAGAACGGGAAATTTGCCTTTTACAGAAAATATTTTCTTGCGTTTTGTTTGGAAGATGTCATCATCTTCAACTGTAAGTGCTTCTCAGGATGCAAGATGTTTTTCTCTTACAAACCCCACTAGGGACACCCAGTACTTGGCACACAGTACTTGCTCAGTGATCATTTGTTGAAGAAATGTATGTCCCTCCCTGAACTGGGCTGTCATTTTATGCAGGTGAAGGCTGGTTAGAATGACATCAAACACAACAAAATGCAAGTCTGGGACACAATACCCCTTTGAGTGAAGGGAGCTGTGACCCTCAGGACCTCCAAGAGAGGCTGAGTAGTCTCCTGGCTCACTGCAGCAGGCCATGTGACCCCCCCCCCCCCCATGCTTTGCTTCTACTCCACAGCTCCCCACATTTCTGCAGCCCTGAGCAACCAAGTGGAAAAGACGGAGCTGTCCTTACAAGGAGCTCCACACAGCATGCTGGTGCCAGAGTCACAGGTACCTCCCTGAGACAGTTCAAGTCCAGCCTCACTGCTCTGTGCAGGCTCGCATGGGAGTGTAGTGAGTTCGCCTCGTTCCTTTGCTGGGAAGCAGAGAGTTTCTCAGGCCCTGGTTCTGCTCTCTATCTCTAGTGAGGAGGCCTCTTGACATCCCTCTGACTCCCCTGCCCACCCGAGGAGTTTTCATGGGTGCCGTGCCTGGACTCCTGCTGCATTTCAGTCTCAGGTGCACAAGGAGGAGGGTCACCGTGCAGGAGCTGGGAAAACCTGTCTCCTGGGCCCGGGAAGGGTCTGTCTCTGATGGCTATCTCATGCGTGTGCACACACATGTCTATTTGCCAGGTAACTTCGGGTTTTTCATATTCATTTTGAAAGAACACATTTTACATTTCATTACAGCTGAGTGAATGAAGGCTGGACTTTCCAGTCACTGTGGACCATGGCATGTCCTGCTGTGGCCTTTGCTCACTGCTGGTGCCCAGAGAGTGCAGCAGCTGGGTGTGTACACCATGGTGGCCCAGGGCCAGTGCTCCTGTGCTGGACACGTGTCTCTAAATCCAGGCTTCTTTACTTTTTATCAGTGAAATAAAAATGTCAGTTAGATCAGGAGTCCAAAATTATTTATTTGTTTCTTCATTTAATGAGTGACCAAACTGACTCCTACTAAATCTCTGGCCAGGCCTTGTGCATGGGTGCAGCATGGTTACTGCTCCGGTTGAGCCTGGGATAGATAGGATGAATGACCAGGTGCAAGTCTAGCCCCACATGCCCACCATGTGGCTCCAGGCCCTCTGGGAGTCTGGTGACTGTGGGGAGAAATGTGTGGAAACATTACTATTTTATTCCATTACTCTGTTCTACTAGCTTCTCTCTCTCTCTCCTCTCTCTCTTCCCAATACCATCCTGCTGTGAGGAACAGCCAGCACTGTCACTGAGGGGCCTTGGTAGACTGAGGCAGGGAAATGACTGACTATCCATTCGCCCCGACTGGGCCAGTGTCAGACACTGAATGTTGTCGTGGGGACCACGCCCTCACCCGACCACCGTGTGTCATGGAAGACATCCTCTCGCGGACGCTAAAAGTGCACAGACCCCTCCCATTCCCCCCTCTTCTTCTGTGTCAGCCCCACACTCTGTCCCAGAGCTTCAACTATGTAAAGATACAGAGACCAGGAAGAAGCAAAGGAGAATGCGTCCACCTGACAGTTTGGCTTCATTTTCTCTCCCTCCCTCCACTTCCACCAAACACAGGCTCTTAAGCGTTTTCTCACCGCCTATCTGATCCACATGTGTGTGCACCAGACTTGACATCTGACACTGACATGAACCCCAATGACACTGGCACTTACTTTGATAACAGACAGGAGTAAATAATGTACTGACTGAGTGCTGACAAAGATGGAGTCAGGCTATGTTACACAGTTTGTAAATGGTCATCCCAAGCTTTGAAACATTCCACATCACTGAGACGCCGTCAGTGTTGCATGGGCCTCTGTCATCCCCAGGTTGAGCAAACCTCTCTACAGCATCTAACGATTCTGTTTAAGAGACCAAGTATGCTGACCTCCATTTTGAAAATTAAGGACAAGGACTCCAGTGCATGTTAAGAATCTACATAAGAGCTGCCAACAATGACTGGTGTCACCAGCAAGGTCAGCCTCGCCTGCCCACCACTGGTCCCTCTTGGTCCCCAGCCTGTCTCCTGCAGCCCTGCCCTTATTTCCTAATTCAAATATCATCTCCGGCTTTCTCTTGCAACTCTGCCCTTCCACCAGCTCCTGCCTCAGCCCACATGCTGTTCTTTCTGCCAGCATGGCACTTTTTCCACTGTGGTCTGTTGGCCTGTACCCTGCAAGTGTTCAGTTTAAATATTTTTTCTGAATAAAGCCCCAGGACATCTGGTCAACCTAGGCTGAGCTCTCCTGCTCTCTGAGACTCTGCAGTCCTTCCTTTCTTGACACTCTCCAGAACAGATGCATGCATGTATTCATCTGTCACTCTCCCCAGAATCTGAGGTCTGGGAGGGCCAGGCCACTGCCTTCTCTACTCTGCACCTGTGCTCAGTAGCGGCCCCCAGGATCAGATGCTGCATTGGGGCATGCGTAGGAAGGGCTGAACGTCAGGCTGGAGACCAAGCAATCCCAGTTCAAAGTTCTTCCCATGGTCTCAAGCCCATGAATGGTCCCAGGCCTATGAATGGGCCCAAGCAATTTTAAAGTCCTAATTTTTAATACATAAATTTAAAATTATATTATATTTGGGATTAATTTTAATAACAAATATTGCTTTCTCTATTCACGTTTTAAAAATGGGGAATCCATGTATAAGCAGTAAGTTTAATGAATGCATCCAGTGACCTAAAAATGCACAATTTCAGTTTTCCCTCATCCTTGTAAAATATTTGGGAGACTATCTTTCCCTGATGCCAAGTGAAACCTCTAGTAGGGTATCCATCCATTTCAGCTTGTAGGGTCATTTTAAAATAATCAAAATAATCTTTTTTCTGTGATTATAATCTTTAGTCAAAGATGCTGTTTCAAACACCAAAATTAACTTAGCATCATGACTCCCTTTTGCCCATAGCTCATGGCCAGAAGCCTACAACAGGAAGAGACAGTGAAGTCCTTGTAACCTATTGTTCCCAGGGCTGCATGTCTGTCCCCTCCTCTCTGGTTACACATGAGTTCTGGAGCCTCCAGAGAGGCCTCAGCACAAATGAAACTGACAAGTGTAAGGGCCTCCCAGAAGTCCTGGTGTTCTCTTGTCCTGCACTGACACGTTTTTGTCCCAGGAGGTCATCTGCAATTCTTTCTTCAGACTCTGGACACCCAGAATCACATCCTGTGGAGGCCTACACCCTGGGTGATGGAATCCATGTCAACCCGATTCTGATCCATGCCTCAATGGTCCACATCGCTTTGAAGAAAAGCTCTCATATATCCTTGCTCCAAAAATTTTGGCAACAAGCCAAGCTTAGTGCCATTCCCCAAGGATCCTCTCAGCCATTCACTTCCCACCTGCTGCCCTGGGCACTCTGACTCCTGGCCACAGCAGGGGTGAGCCACCTGTTCTCTGAGGCTGCAGAGTGTAGGGCCCACCTTGAGAAGCAAAAGCCCCAGCTCACAGCTCATTTCATGAAAGGCACAAGTTGGGTGGGGCACCTTGCTCTTCTCTGGATCTTTTCCTTATCCTTGAACTTGCTAAAGGGTCAAGTCTCAGAAGAGTCACTGTAGTTCACTTCTTGTTTAAATGTCCAAAAGGGACAAAGTGAGTCTCATGCTTGCTTTAGCAGGTGCACCTCTCTATTGCTTCCTCAGGAATCTGAGGTCAGAGGAACTCACCCTAATGTTCTGTTACAGTCCTTTTAAGACTGACAGGAGAGCCCCCACAATTCCAGAGAAGAGGTCTTTGATCAGAGAAGGGTGAGTCTCAAGTGGTATCACAGAATGCCCAGAAGGGCTCTGAGGAAAGAGTTGGACTAGCAAAGTGCCCTCTGCCATGTTTTCTCCATCCCAAGTCCAACTCTGAGACCCAGACTTCTAACGGAGAGTATCATTAATGGATTCTTGCCAGGGAACAAAGAAATACGTCATTTTGGTTCTACTGTCTCTAGTGAATTTCTTAGCTACCAACCATGAGAGATTTCAGGAGACCTAAAATTTATCAACCAGCACAGATGTGAGCCAGCAGCTTCAGCTTGGTGGGAAGTTCTTAGTTCGTTATCACCTCTGTCTCTCTTCGAATACTGCACTGGTGGACTTTGATCCCATAGTCTGCTGAGGCCACGGGCTCCTTTCCTCCTTGCTGTGCCCCTTCCTTGGCAATTTTGGTCAGGATCATTTCCCCCGGATTCCTGTGAGTCCAAAGAACACACCACCTGCTGGAGTTCCCAGTGTGCACATCTCATCCGTCCTCCTCCTTAGAACAAGACGACAGAAAGCCCTTTCAGGACCCGACACCCACTCCGGCATTGTTGTTTCCCCACAATTATTAAAGGTAGGATAGGGGTTTGAGGAATATCCTTGAATATTAAATTGTTGTTAAAAAATGACCAAAGGTTATATAGAACAAGTATTGGAATTCAAACACATAACATTAACTTGAAATAAAAGATATGATCTCGATTTTAAAAAAGAATGTCATTCTACACTAATATGAATCTTTGATGTTTAGATGCAATTTGAAAGGAGAAAGAGGGAGAAGACATAGCACTAGCTACTTTCCAAGGTATGTTCTTATTATTCCTGGGATTTAACAAGTATTTTAGAAGTTAGTGTACCTATGTTTTTAATGATATGTAATGTATTATTTTTAAAGGGGATTTTTTTTAATCTTGCTGAAGAGTCTGTGTGCTCTCCAGAGAGAGATTGAGAGATAGAGAGAGGGAAAGCAAGAAACCACCCTCACTGGGGCAAGGTCACAGAGCAATCCCCTCTCCTCCAGATCTTCTCCTGTCAGGATCCTGGGCATGCACATACATGCTCCCAGAGTGTTTTCTCATGTCTCCCAAACCACCGTGCCACCAGCTGGCCCTGAGGGAAGAAGTTTATCTTGACTGAAGTCAAATTTGATTTAGCAACATCCCTCTAAACCTCGAGTGGATCAATGAATCTCTATATATACCAAGCTCAAACTAATAAGGACAGCAACATAGAGAGAAAAAGAATGATCGATTCATGAACACGAAGTGCAGAATCCCAGTTGATTAAATTGCCCTGTGCACTCATGTAACCAGTGTATTCTGAGCACCCAGTGTCAGAGTTTTAAGATTCAATAATGACTAGTTAGGTAGAGTTCCCCTCTCATGGACTTCCTTTCCAGCTGGGGTGGAGGGGCTAACAAATAAACCGCAAGTTTGGTTCATGATGGTGCTATGAGGATATGAAGCAGGCTGGGGTGCGAAAATACAATGACAGCAAGAGCGGAGCGTCTGGCCAGGATGACGGAGTTGGGAGTGGCCTCTTGAAAACCACGAAGGTTGGATTGAGAGCTAAGTGACAGACCAAGGGAAAGACTGGGGGAAGAATATTCCAGAGCATACTGTCCTGAGGGTGTGTGGTAAAACCAAGCTTGCAATGTAGGAAAGACAGCAAGTGGCCAGTGGGACTGGGCCCAGCTAGTAGGGCAAAGGTGGCAGGTGGCTTGGTGGATCTGGAGACGTCTTCCCAGAAGCAGGAAGAACACAAGAGCATCACATCGGCGAGGTCTAAGCAGGAGTGTGCTCTGCAAAGCTTTCTCCTCGGTCATGGACAAGATACGCTAAGATCTCAGTGATGAGAGCAGGACCAACACATCACTTTACGGGAGGCCAGATGGGACACAGCGTGGATTCCAGCCAGTGTGGAGACAGAAAACCAGAAGCATAAAAGGATGGCTGGAATGAGTGACAAAGAAAAGTGAGGCAGGAATGAAGTGGACTAAGAACACAGCTTCATAATGTGTCTTCCAGCTGCTAGGGTCGCAGCATTTTGACCAAAGAGAGACGGAGAGAGAGAGAGGGAGGGAGGGAAAGTGAGAAAGCAAGCCACCAGGACTCGAACCCTGGTCAGCTATGAGGGAGTATCCAGTGCCTTAACCACCGTGCCACCTGCTGACCCCATTTTTTTTATATAATTTTTAATTTATTTCCTTTAGTTTTCACAATCATCCTATAAAATAGTTCTTATTTTCCCCATTTCTCTGCCATCCACTGCGGTTTGACTCTTCTGTCATACAAACTTCTCTTATCTTAATAGCATTTTTGTAATTTAGCAAGAAAAATCACTTTAACCAATTTTGTAGTGTGAGAACATAAAATGCGCATATTAGTCTAAATTTGGTAATGATAATAATCAATGATTTTTTTCTAAAGATTGTGAAGTTACCAAAGATATTCTGCAGAGAAGTGTGATAAAAATATGTAGTCTCTTATTTTTATTCCAAATCTCTCCTGCAATCTCTGTTGACAGCAAATGATCCTTGGTATTTTGAATTCCAAAAGCTTCATCAGAGAAAATGTGTATTATGAAGAAACTATGCATGGATTTCAAGTTCCTTTTTATCAAAAATCTCAGCTTTGTTTTATTTTTTTCCTTCTATAAAACTTGAGTGCTCACCAGAATGAGACAGGGAGAGGGAGAAGTAAAGAGGGAAGAGAGAAAGCATGCCCCAGGGGAATTGTCATGTTACAATTCCTTCTTAATTTTTTCATCCCTTTGGGAATTGGGCACACGTGTACACACGCCTGGCACGTTTCTCAAGCCCCTGGGTCTGGGACTTGAACTGCACAGTCAACTGTGTGGGATCCAGCAGCCTGCATCACTAGGCCATGGAGCTGGCCTGTAGGGTTTCATTCCATTTTCTGTGAACTTTTTGAAGCTCCCTCATATATGGCTGACTACAGAACTATTGTTACTGTATTTGGCTATGTGCCCTGGCTTATCCATCCTATACCCACGTCCCACCCCTTCCAGTTCTCTACATTAGGGACGTGCTGTTGACGACATGTGCCAAGAAAGCAAGCGATTTCCTAAAGCCAACCACTCCTTTGTCTACTTAGCTTCTCTTTAACAATAAATAAGAGATCATTTCAATTTAACCTTAAGGCTCTTTTTCTTCTCATAATATCAAGAAACTATGTGTTTTTGTTCTAGAAAAGGGGCCACAAAATGAGATGGGGGAGTTAGCGATAGTGATATGTCATGTGTTCTGGCTGAATCGGAATGGCGACGTTGCCTACTTAAACAGGAGTGCCTAGAGCTACACTGTGGATCCCGCCCGCCCTGGAAGCACGTGGCTGTTTTGGTTTTGTAGATGAAATACTCCTGTTAAACTATAAACTATATTGGCCTAAGATGGTGCTGCACCCCCACACTTGGATTCCTATAGATAAGCCAAAATCATACATGTTGGCTGCTTTCCTGAGCCGGTTGCTAAGTTACCGCCAATCATACCAGCTGCACTTCAGTCCATCACTGAGCGCCCACCTTTTAGGCTGCCTGCACCTGCCCTCCAGCTATAACCAACCCACTTACTGCTCCACCTCATTCTCCCACCTTTGTTTTCGTTTGTCACTTTCCGCCTGCACAGATCGCCTTCCTTTTCCACAAACATTTCTCATGACCATGCGGCTACCTGGAGAAGTCGCTTGAAAGTGGATACGGCAAACTGTCCACTTTGAATGGTGTTAAAATTTGCTCAATCAAACACCACTAAATTAAATCGCCCTTTTATTTTTTTTTTTTTTTTAACACTTTGTATCAGTAAGTGCTGTGGGTACTTGCATTTACACTGAAATCTGGGCTTGTTGTTTGGTCTAAAGTTGAAATTGAACTGACCGTCCTATATTTTTATTTGCTAAGTCTGGAAACCCTAAATCTGGAAACCTTAGGCTATTTAAATTATGGGGTCTTCGGAAAAGTTGTGACATATTTTTTCTATGTTTTCCTACACAAAAATGCATCATGATTTTTCTTTTTTTTATTTACATTTTTTTAATACATTCAATCACGTTATTTATCTTACAAGGTGATTATTCTAATATGTGAACATTTCTTCCGGTCGCGTTGATCAAAATATAACAATACTACCTCCCTGTCTCAACAATGCTGTCCTCGTATCCCTCCTCCAAATGTTCTTCCTCAGGCCCCACTCCTCCACACACACACATCTGGCATTCACATCCATCTCTTGTGTTTGTACATCCTACAGCCCGTCAGTTTCAGTTATAGAGTGCGGACATTCGGTATATATTAAGTGGGGACATACAGTGTCTCTCCTTCACAGCCTGGCTTGCTTCACTCAACAGTAAATCTTCCTTATTCTGCATCATGATTTTTCTAATGACACAATAAAATGAATTAAAATTAGATACGATATTAAATTCAGATTATGAACCACACTAGCCATCCAGCAGGTGCTCAGTGACCACAAAGCATGTGGGGTTGTTGTGGACCCAGAGCCTGCCCATTGCTGCAGAGAGGTCTGCTGGGCTGTGCTGGGAAGACCACGCGACCATAGAACAGAAGCAGTCCAAAGACAGGACAATGGCATTCTCCTAACGATCACTGGTATAGCAGTTAAGACTTTTGAAATAATGTATAGCAATAGTAATAACACAATTCTAAACACTACTACTACTAATAATAATAATAATAATAATGACTAATGCCAGGGATTGCTTTATATGTGGGAAATGCTGTATTAACTGTCTTACACACATTCTCATATCACTTTCATTTGAGTCTGATGACTTAGGTGCTGTGATTATTTGCATTTTATGGCTGTGAAAACTGAGGCTCAGCGTAGCTCATTAACTTCCCCAAGGCTGGAGAGACAGTAAGTGGCGCCCGCCAGTGCCAAGGCAGCCACCCGTACTCGCTGCTGTAAACCAGGCCTTGCCTGCACTGCTGGCTTAAAAACCTTCTCATAGGCTTAAGGTAGGATTTTACTCCGATTACAAGCTTATTGTTAGTAAATTTAAATTATATGCCATTTCCATTAATTTAAATGAGTGTTAAATAATCACAGAAATAGCAGCTGTAGAAAAATATATAACTATGCTTCCCACAGTATAAAATGCCTTAGATATGCATGGCGAAGCTCTGTTCAATTGTTTTTAGAGCGTAGCAGGCAAAGAAAAAACGATGAAGGATGACAATTCTAAGGTGGCTAGTCACAAAAAATCAAATCAGAGTCCTTTTTTTCTGCATAAGAAAGATTTTCCAGGGGAAAAACCCAGGGGCAGTGTCAAAGACAACATGTCCCTGTGCCACTCCACAGTTCCTGTCTACACTTTGAGGTCTGTGGACCTGCTACCAGAGAACTGGCTTAGAATCTGCTGAGAACACAGAGTCCAGGGGCTACACTCAGCAGAGACGTGGCTTCCAAGAGGCCTGGTGACCTCATGAAAATGTCACGGAAGTGAGACATTCAGGAGATGGACAGGAAATAGAAATGAAGATGATGGCAATGAGAAGCAGGAAGTCATATTTTCACTGTGGGGTGGAAGAGGAGAGTGACAAAATGACTCAGAATAAAAAAGCCCAGCCTGAAAAGCCCAGAATTCTACTCTGGACTGGACTAGGCAGGACGGTTCATCCCACAGCTCACTTTTCCTGCTTCTTCATAGACCCCATGACAGCATCCAGGAGAAGTCACACTGCCAAGACCCAGGGACACAGGGTCTGCGTCTGCTCTCCAGGAACAGGACTCTCACGTGCAGCTGAGACCCCATGGTCCCACCTTCTCTTCTGCTCTTACCCTGGTCAGCCTGCTGTCTTCCCAACACCTGGCCCTCTTCCCCCTTTTCAACTTTTCCTCTCTCCGCCTATATACTCAGGTCCTATAACTTGCGATTTGTGCTAACAATTTATTTTTATTATTGACATGAGGTCATCAATTATCTTTGATCATTCTTCAATTTAGTGTCCAAGTGTATAAAGAATCACACTGGAGTTGAATTCTTGCATCTGCTTTCTGAGAAATGAAGTCAAATACTCTGGTTAATAGGATAATGGTTCAAAGAACCTATCAGTCCAGTTTTGGTGGCACAGTCAGTAGTGTAATGAACTAAAGTGCTGGAAGTCAAATGGCGAACCCGGGGTTCAAAACCATGGATCAACCTGAAATACGCCAGGTACACACAGGGGTGTCTGAGATTCTGCTGAGCCAGAGGGCTGGAGGATCTTGGCGTGACTAGACTCTATCAAGGCTGCTTTTCTAACTCTCTCCTACACACTTTCTATCATTAATTAAAATAAAGTCTTTCTTTTAAAAAGACTTGCCAAAATGGAATTTTAAGAGGCTGTTATATGAACCCAAATTGAAATTCTAAAAATAACATTGAAAGATTTAATTTAAAAAAATTAGACACCAAAGACTAGTGGCAGAAATTTTTTTAAATAAGTTTATTTTGTAAATTTCCAAACTTTTTTATGTGAATCTGGGAATAGAATGATAGAGCAATAAATAAGTAAATAAATACATAAAAATAAGTATCCCCTTGATCTAGAGAAAAATCTTCAGATTTTTGCTATGTCTATCTGAATAAGTTACAGGGACTCTAGGAAGATTCCATGCCTTTTATTTACTTTCCATCATTCCTTTTTGCAAGTTGAAGATATAGTCAAAGGTAATATCTCATAACGAAGGTATATATTTTATTATTTAAGCAATTAAGCAATATAGCTCCCTATAGAGATAACTAATTCTAAGTTTTTGGTTTTTGTTTTTTTTTGTTTGTTTGTTTGTTTGTTTGTTTTGTTTTGTTGCCATAGGCAGTACACTTGCCATAGAGAGACAGATAAAGACTGAGAGAGGGAAAATGAGAAGTCACCCTCCCAGGGCAGACGGACATACTGCAATCCTTTCTCCTCCAGGAATCCTTTCTCTTCACTAGGAATTTCAGACATGCACACACATACACACACACACACACGTACACACACACACACATACCCCTGGCATGTTCATCAAGCCACAGGGTTCAGGATTTGAACCATGAAATTAGCCATGTAGGATCCAACTCTTCAACCATCATGCCACCTGCTGGCCCTAAATTTTAACGTAATTAACATGCATTTTTTTAAATAATTATTTTATTTAACTTACTTTCTTTCTTTTTTCCTTTCTTTCTTTCTTGTAATTTAGCCAGAACAGGACAGAGAGAGAGAGAGAGAGAGACCAAGAGAAAGAGAGAAAGAGGTGGAAAGTGAGAAAGCAAGCCACCAGGTCTGGGATTCAAACTGTGGTTGACCATGTGGAAGTCCAGAACTCTCAATCACCAAGTCACCTGCCAGCCCCTACGGTCTCTCTCTCTCTTTTTCTTTTTAACAGATAAAGAATATGAGAGGAGGGAGTTGAAGGAACTATCTGAAAGTTGAACTACAGAAGAAACAGCAGAGATTCTCACCCAGTTCTGTGTTCCCAAGTCTATGTTTGATTCATCACATTGTGTTTTGAGACTTAGTGTAATCAAACTTCAAATGAGAATGCTCACAATGAAGAAAAAAAAAAAAAAGGAAAGAAAAGAGATACAGTAATTTACCAAGAGGGAACTAATGTAATTTAGAGAACGTCCTATCCTTAACACACAGTTTGAAGGTTCAATTGCATCTAAAAGTTCCAGGACCTGACTTCCCCAGGGAGAATTCAATGTAGGACATTTGGAATGATAGGTTTTATGTGTTTTTGCCTGGAGAAGGTAAAGAGGTTTCTACATTGTCTCCTGGGGAATTAGTGAATGATTTGAACTAAAGAAAGCAGTTGAATGAAGTTAAAGAAATTTTGATTAAGTGGAATAGACCAGCTGTGTACACTGAGAATGTTCTCTTGACGTTTAGGAAACAAATACTAAATAAAGAGAAAGATACTGTCTCAGGTAGGGTAGCGCGACCATAAGGGGAAAAACATCTTTGGACTACTTTACCAAATCTGGTCTGTGCTCAGCTTGTTGCAGGAGTCTGGGAAGTGGGTGACTGGTGAGTCTCAAAATGTCTCAATCCAAGGAATACAAGCTGCAGTCCAGAGGGTGAAGAAAGAAGGAAGATAGAAATATAATAATTCTTGCTACAAACTCTCCTGGAGAACTCAGGACAATCATGAAGAAAGCCTACTCACTAAATGATGGTAAGAATGTGGGTCACTCACACATTCTTACAGCTGTCTGGAGAGTCCACATGGCTTTATATAAATCTAAGCAAAAATTCCTTATTTGTTATTGTGTTACCCAGAAGTCATATGATGAGGTTCCCAGAATGTGAACTTATTTTGCAAATGCTATTATCCAGTTAGGAGACGGTGGTGAAGAGTAGGGTGAGCCCCTAACCCTGCAGGACCAGTGTTGTTATAAAGGGCAGAGTTTGGACTTTCACGTACAGCAGCAAGGACACAGCCAGGAAGACGATGGCAGAGACTGGGGTGATATTTCTACAAGCCGAGGGATGCCAAATATTGCCAGCAAACGACCAGAATCTGGGGAGAATAGGACAGATTCTCTCTCAGTCTCAGAAAAGGCCAATCCTGCAGACACCCTAATCTTCCCAGCTTCCAGAACAGTAATGTAATAAATTTTCATTTGAGAACAGAATTGAAGTAAAACAAAGAGGTCTTCTTTCATCTCACACAGACAGAGTTCAGGTTTGCTTAGCATTTTTTTCTAAAATCGACATGCAGCAAGAAATTAACTAAATATTGAAAACAGCAAGTATCTAAAATCCATTTGTACTATACTAAATAATTTACTCTCAAATGACGTATATAAATGCTATGCTTCACTTGATGGTTTGGTCATATATATCAATATTTGTGATCTAGTCCACTAAAATGAAAACAACATATAGGTTATACAAAACAAATAGGTAAAGAGAATTTAAACAAGATTGCATAGGCCCATCTACAGTGACACAGGAGGTAAGGCACTGTTGTGCAAAACTAGAGCCATATAGGGTACCAGGGTTCAGACTCTAGGTCCATTTAAACAAACCAGGTATCCCACAGCTAGGAGGCTGGGGAAAGGATCTTGGCATGGCAAGACCCTACTGACAATCTCTCTCTCTTCTAATAAATAAAATAACTTATTATTAATATTTATACATTTGATTGCTATACATCATTTAGATTGTAAAGAGATTTTCCCCAACATGATATTTGCCACACAGTAGGCGAGTTGAGAGTACGATACATGATGTCATCAACAGGCAACAAACCATGTCGGTGTCCCACAAATTTCTTACTTCTCCCCAAATTTTCCTTTCTACATTCCTCCCCTCTCCCAGTCTCTTTACACTTTGTCCCCAGTGTCCATAATAATTTTCAATGCTTTTATGTCCCCCAGTCTTGTAACCATATTCAACAGCATATAAAAAAGATTATCATCATGGTGAGGTAGGCTTTATCCCAGGGATGCAACGGAGGTCCAATATATGCAAAGCAATAAATGTCATACACCATATTAACAGAAGGAAAGATAAAAAAAATGATTATTTCAATAGATGCAGAAAAAACATTTGACATAATACAATATTACTTCATGATTAAAACTCTCAGTAAAATCAGCATAGAAGAAACATTTCTCAGCATAATAAAAGACATTTATGAAAAACCTATAGCTAACATTATACTGAATGGGAAAAAGCTACAAGCTTTAATGGAATAGATCACAAATATTGATATATATCACCAAACCATCAAGTGAAGCACAGTGTTTATACACATTTGAGAGTAAATTATTTAGTATAGCACAAATGGATTTTAGATACTTGCCATTTTCAATATTTAGTTGTTAATTTCTTGCTGCATGTTTTTTGATTTTAGAAAAATATACTAAGCAAAACTGTACTCTGTTTATGTAAGATGAAAGAAGACCTCTTTGTTTTACTTCAATTCTGTTCTCAAATGCAAGGCTGGTACAAAACAAGGCTGCTCACTCTCTCTACTCTTATTCAGTAAAGTACTAGAAGTCCTAGCCAATGCAATCAAACAAGAGAATGAAATAAAAGGCATTCCAATAGGGAAAGAAGAGTTGAAATGATCTGTTTGCAGATGACATGATTGTATACATAGGAGACCCAATAGTATCCACAAAGAAAAACTTCTCAAAAAAATAAATGTAGGGACCAGCAGTTAGCATAATGGCTATGTCTCTGGACTCCCACGTAGTTGATCATGGTTGGCGTCCCGGACCCGGTGGCTTAAAACTCATGCCAGGCACGTGTGCATGCGTGCCCAAGATCCCCAGAGGAGAACGGAGGAGAAGGTATTGTGGCGTGGCCATCCCCCCTGGGGAGTGATTTCTCACTTTCTGTCTCTCTGTCTCTCTCTGTCTGTCAGGCGAGCACATGTGCCCTATAGCAAAAACCTCTCCAAAAAAAAAATGAAAAATAAATAAATGTATACAGTAAAGTAGCAGGACGAAAAGTTAACTTACAAAAATCTATAGCATTTCTACATACAAACAACATGCAGACAGAGACAGAACTGAAAAAAGTAATCCCATTTACCATAGCCACAAAAAATGTAAGATACATAGGAATAAAACCAAGGAAGTAAAAAACTTCTATTAAGAAAACTATGAAAAACTTGAAAAATAAATTAAAAATGTCAAAAAATTTCACAAAAAAGTGAAAGGACATCCCATGTTTCTGGATTGGGAGAATTAATATAATCAAAATGAATCCTATCCACATTAATTTACATACTTAATGCAATCCCTATAAAATTACAAGAGAAATTCTATCCAAAGGACAAAAGAATGCTCAGTAGGAAAAGTGCTTGCACAACTATATTTATTGTGGCATTATTCATAATTGCCAAAACATAGAACCAATCCAAATGCCCACAAACAGATAAAAGGATTGGAAAAGTATGGCACATATACTCCATGGAATACTATTAAGCCATAAAAAACAAGACCTTGGCATTTGATAGAAAGTGAATGAACATGGAAGATTTATTGCTGAGTGAAGCAAGTCAGTCTATAAAATAGAGACATTGTATGTCTCCACTTAAGGATAAAATAACTTTAAAAAATTGATGTGAAAATGAAGCCTAAGGTGCCAAAAGAACAAAAAGTTTATATTCATAAAACAAACATGTGCAATTGGAGCTTTAATGAGGTTCACTGAAAATGCAAGTTTTTAAAAAAATGTTTAAAATATCCTTTATTGTTTTTTGATTTTTTGCTATAGGGTGAGTGTGCTCAACAAAGAGACAAAGTGAGAAATCACTCCCCAGGGGAGATGGCCATGCTACAATCCCTTCTCCTCCATTCTCCTCTCAGGATTTTAGGCACGCACGCACACACACCTGGCATCAATTTTAAGCCATCAGGTCCAGGACTTGAACCACGGTTTAGTATGTGTGAGGAATTCAGTGACATAACCGCTACAGCATCTGCTGGGTCCTAAATTATAATATTCAAAACCCTCTATTATTTTGAGGAACAATTAAGGTCAGGATATCTACCATATTTATCTTCTTGATCTTCAACTCTAAGAATAGGTATTAGTACACTGTAACTGATCCATAAATGTTTCTCAAGTCTGAATAAATAAATAATGCAAAATAGAAGTGTATGGACAAATGAGCACATTGACCACCTCATTAGTCATAATTATTTAAGTAAAAAAGATGAGCAGAGACTTATTGAGATTTATAGATAATTATTACTCAAACTCATACATTGGATGCTTCTGAATTCACCAAGTTCAATTACAAGAGCTTGAATTGTTCTCCTTGCAGTTAGATTCTAGTAAGAATGGGTACACTAATATCAATTTTCTACTACTCCCCTTTGACAACATCCATATTGAAAACCTGAATTTGTTACATATTAATGTAATGGCAGGTTTTTTTCAAATACTTGTATTGTGAGTAAAATGAATTTGGTAAATCAATCTATTGGGGGATATATTTTGATACAATGTAGCTAAACTTTTTTTTCATTTAAAATTATTTTCTCAAGAGATAAAATACAAATTGATTTGGTATTATGCCAGTCTGAGCTAGCCTGAAGCAATCTAGAAATTACTTTAATTTTGGTTATTTATGTATTAAAGTATTGTACTGCTGCTAAGGGCACTTAGCCCACGTGCTTCTTAATAATTTCTTCTGAGGTCATGATTATGATCAAATAAAATGAGAGTCAAAAGCCAGATTCTTCGTAACTACAAAGTTCCTCACAAACCTTAATAAATAATCTTGCAGATGATACATTTAAAAAACATTCTTAGTTGGGAACCAGCAGTTAGCGTAATGGCTATGTCACTGGACTCCCACGTAGTCGACCGTGGTTCGCGTCCCGGACCCGGTGGCTTAAAACTCATGCCGGGCGTTTGTGCCCAAGATCCCAAGAGGAGAATGGAGGAGAAGGGATTGCAGCGTGACCATCCCCCCTGGGGGGTGATTTCTCGCTTTCTGCCTTTCTGTCTCTTTCTGTCTGTCTGACAAGTGCACGCACCCTATAGCAAAAAAAAACTCTCCAAAAAAAAAAAAAATTCTTAGTTTGTTGTATGTTTATGGCTACACCAAACTGAAGAGATCTACCTAATATTGATGTGTGTCTAGAAAGTTACCCGGTCACTGTGTGCCTAAAACCCAAGAAAAACTGTGGCAGCTCCTAAGTGAACTGTAACGAAACTTTTAAGTTGATATAAAGAAGAACAATGTATATCTAGAATAAAGAAAATGGGGAAACATTCTTCAGTGACAGTCACATGGAGTTCCTGCTATGATTATAAATGAAGAAAGTCAATTTTCCATTCTTTTTAAATTTTTTATGTGGGCCAAAGAAGAAATAATTGCTCTTCGATTATCATCATTGTTAATGTATTTAATACTTTCTACCATGTCACCATTCTAATTACCACTGAACTGTGACTGTATAAATTTAATGGAATATATTTCCCAGAAACAAATTGTTAAAAAGATGTCATAAATGTAAACACTGACGAGAAGACAATCCAATTTCAGAGATGCTGATGAAAATCTCTGATTGAGAGCCACGGTCTCTTCTAAGTCCTGGACTAGTTGTTACACATTTAACTCATTGAATCCTTGCAAGATTTTATTAGATAAAAATGATCATCTCCTCTTTAGAGTGGAGGGAACTGAGGAGGAGAGTGATTGAATTGCCCATGTCAGCTCTGAGAAGCGCTGAGGATGGTGCATCACGCCTTTATCACACCACCTGCTTCTGTGTACATCTTCACCAACAAGGCAGAGCTAGATGGGAAGGCTTTATGCTGCAGGGAGAACTGCAGTGTGTGATAGCCTACAGCACAGAGCAGTACTTGTTAAAAGCATGGAGGGGGTGTTTTTCAAACACGTTGAGGCTAGAAAGAATTAAGATGTGCCGGAGATACCATCTCAAATCCGAGCAGCTCAGGTACTGAAATTCTCTGCTTCAATCCTCCTTCTGAAATCGATGGTCAGGTTATCTTTCATTTTCTGCTTCTTCCATGAGCTCAGTACTCTTCTACTTTATGAATTCGCAGTTTTTCTGGCTCTCCATTTGATTTTTAATTTGGCAATTTGATAAGGAAAGGCAAGATAACTTTGCTTTCAGACTTTCTTGCTCTCTCTCTCTCTCTCTCTCTCTCTCTCTATATATATATATATACTTATATATGTATGAATATATATAAATTCATGGGAAATTCAAAATTAGTTGTGAAGCCAATGACTATTTTGCATGAGAATGAATTCCTGGAAATTTCTATATGTTTTATTTGAGTGTTGTGGGGACTTGCATATAAGAGAGACTGGGAAGTACTTAAGTCCCACCAAAATACTAATAATTTTTTCATGACACAGTTTTTGAAATTTTCTTGCTCAGGTCTTAGACTAAGATTTAATTACATCAAAATAGTCCTGATTTATTTGGCAAGAAACAAACAAGCCCCAAACAGAAAGAGTCGATGCTGCATACATCAAAATTCATATAGCAAATAGATTCGCTTCCCTCCTCTGCAATGTCTCGGCTTCTAAGACATTTTGGAGACTGTTCTGGTTATAGCAATCAATTCCTCAACTAATTGGAACTTCGGGAGCTTCCTGTCTCCAAGCTTCAGGTTTTTCAATAGTAACTACCTTTAAGATTCTAAAAGCACCTACCATATCCACTTTTTGTAGAATTATTTTATTTAACTTTATTTGTTTGCTTATTTTAATTTAACCAGAGAGGGATAGAGTGAAAGAGAGAGAGGGAAATTGAGAATGCAAGTCACCAGGTCTGGGACTAGAACCACAGACAGACATGTGGGAGTAGAGTACCCTTAACCACCATGGCACCTGCCAGGCCCGCACCTACCATATCTTAAAGTCAGAAAAAAAAAAAAAAAAAAAAAAAAAAAAAAAAAAAAAAAAAAAAAAAAAAACCAAAAAACAAAAAACAATGAATACATTCTAGATATTTGATAAGAGAGAACCACCAAAACCTTGGATGTGTAAGCAAGTTAGGTTATCTTGTGGTTATTTCTTTATTTTTTGCGACAGAGAGGGGGATTCAGAGACCTCCAACAGGGACCTGTCATTCTGCCATTCTCTCAGCCTTCCCACCAGGATCATGCGCACATCCTCAGGAACACCCAGGGAGTTCAGGTCAACCTAGGATCTGAACCCAGAGCCTTCCCAAGTGGCTCCAGTTTCAGGCAGCAGATCCCCAGTCTGTGTCAACTCCACTTCAGCTGGGTCAAAGAAAAACTTTTTGTACCATAATCTTAGCTTTGTAGAAACACACAGGCTGTAAAACAATCTTAGCAGGTTATGGTCACTTAGAGAAAAAGAACATTCGGTGGCTCTCTTCTCATGCATTTTCCCAACAGATTGACATAATATTTTAGGGACAGATTGATGGCTCTGTACCCAAATAACCTGGCTTATATCTTTCTACTAAGACTTGGGTGTAATTTATTTTGTTTGTGCTGGTTCAAAGTCCAAAATGAGCTTTACTTTAAATACAGAGATTTTTATCTAGCTCATTTTATGAATGACAGATCTGGGTATTTGGAGATCAAAAATAAAACAAGAGAACACACAGTTCTCCTAGGTTCTAGTTGAATACTCTTTCTAAGACACCATGTATTCTTGGTTTATTACCCAAATGCTTTCTGATATTATTGTTTTATTTAGGAAACCTATATGATTAAACTCACCTTTATCAAAACCATAAATGAAATGTCATGTTCAACATAATGCTTGGCTCAATAAATTTTTTGTGGAATAAATTAGTGCAATTTTATGGTAGAAGATATGAGGTGGGTTCGCTCATCCATAAATTCTTAATATGAGCCTTTATTATTCATCTTCGGGAGATTTTAGGCATTAGGAAGCACAAAATTGACCCTCATAAAAGACACGCTATGTACAACTTACATTTTGAAGTCCCCATCACCTGACAAATGTTAACTGTGGTGGATATTCACTAGCTAAGAGGCAATTCAAAAATCTAATTTTTATGTCACAACTGGGAAGATCACACAGATGGAAAACAGAATGAATGTCAGCAAAAGAAGGTGGCATGGAAGACCAGGGAGTCAAACTCACTTGAAGTTAAGTACTTCCAGAGTTAAGGGCATGTGAGTGACGTGCTTCCCATCCCTCAACCTCTGATATTTCTTTTTTTTTTTTTTTTTATGCAGCAAACAGAAATATCGGAATTAATATTTCACATTAATTCACACAATGAGGTTTGTGACTTAAATTAAATGACACAGGGTCAACTTGGTGGTGCAGCGAGGATGTACTGAACAAGTTACGTTAGATCCGTGTGAAAGATGGGCGTTTGGTTCCCTGTTCACATGTAAACTACAGGTGTGCACACCCATGATCCTGGTTGGCTGGGACAGCAGCAATAGCTGGGTCAGGGCTGAGGGAAGAATCAGGGAGAGACATTGTTGAGGGTGCTTGTCTCTCTCTCATGAGATAAACATAAGTTAGATGATGTACATGTGAAAGATCAAGCAATGTTTGGTATACAAAAAATGCTCAATAAATAGCAGCCATTGTTCGATTATTCTAATTTGCATGGTGTTTATATTTAGAATCATTTTTATGTCTTGCATGCTTTTACTTTGCTAATTGGCATGGTTTTTATATTTTAGATATTGGGACTTTACCTTGCTTCTTTTATTATTTTCTCTTCCTTATTCCTCTCCTCTGTAATTTATTTATTTTTACTAGTGTAGACAAGAAGCTGGTGTGTGCAATGATCAATAACAAGGCATCAATAAGGGAAAAACGATTTGGTATGTTAGGGTAGTTTTTGTGTTACAGAGTGTCTAAATAACAACTAATGGTTACATGGCATGTAAATTAGTGCCTAAGGCTATATATCAAAGACAAAGAGACTAAAAAAGGCAATATAAGAATGAATAATCCTAATCCATAAGTATCATACACTTTGATAGCGTGACTATTCCACAGGCCACACATTTATGAGAGACTGAGTTTTATTCAAATCTCTTAAATGAATCTTGTTTAAGTTTTATATGGGCCTACTAAATGATTCTTAATAGCACTGGATTTGTGAAAATTTACCAAGTATCTTCTTTAAGTGAAGAAAGAAAATAAATTCTAAGTATTAGAATTAATTACTTACAAAAACTTTAGCTAAAAATATTAGTTTTTGATCCTACATTTATGGATTAAGGTTGACAATTTTATTTTGAACTTCATGCCATGAAGTTTATTTATTTTGTGCAGTACTGAGCCCTGTTTTTCACCTATATTTATTTTCCTAGACTTAGTATTTTCAGTTTCTAATCTTTAATTGAATATTCTTAATGACAAATTGGTATCTCTTTTCTTGTCCTGAACATCTTATTATTTTTAAATGCTTTTTACTTATTAATAAAACTCAACTGAAATTCCTATCAAGGAAAATAAGAGAAAATTGCATTATGTGTGATAATATTTATACACAAATGTAAAAGTAAAAAGAACCACTAGGTACAAATTATTACTACTTAAAGTAGCACTTGAACTGAAAACCTGTTTTCCTTTGCAATTTTTCCCTTTTTGTACTTACACTACTTCAATCTTTTGAATAAACTCACTCTTCTCCAAATTATCCTTCAAAATTAAACATTTCAAAATATAAAGCATATGAGAGGAAAGTTATTTTTCACCTTTGAGCTTTATTCCTCACTTACTTAGTTTCCAGACTCTGGAACACGTTATGTATGCGCCCGCCCTTTCTACGTGGACTGCACATCAAACACACTGTTATGCATTTCCTCTTTGCTGTTTATTTTCTTTTAAATAATTCATTGTGAAACTCTCCTTCTGTCGATGCACAAGGGCCACTCTTATTTCTTTATTTCTTTTTAATTTTTATTTTGTATTACCAGAAGACACATGTGCTCGCCAGAGAGAAAGAAAAAGTACCTCCCAATAGAGTGTTGTCACACTGTAATGCTTCCTCTTCCATTTTTGCATCCTGGCAGAATTTTGGACATGTGCACATATGCAACCAGCATGTCTTTCAAGCCATGAAGCTAGGGTTCGAACCAGCTCAGCCATGTGGGATCTGGTCACCCTATAGAGCCCTCAACTGGTGCACCAAGGGCCTGAACTTTCATTCCTTTTTCAATAGCAATTACTGCTTCTAATATATCATAAACTATTTAACCGGTTTCCTGGTAATAGAAACTTAGGTTATCACTTATCTGTCATTATTACAGAGACAAGGTAGTGCCGTAAATATTCTTGAACATACATAACGCTCAAATATACTAGTATGTTTGAATTGTTGGTCAAAGGGATATTTGATTTCCAAATTCTGGAGGTATTGCCAAATTACCATCTGAGTCGTTGTGCCAATTTACATGTCCAACAGCAATTCCAAAAATTATGCATTATTTTTCTACTTCCCCTCTTTTACCTCTGCTTCAGTTAGAAAATAGTCTCCAATCGGTCACCATAGTATTTCTAGAGATTTGTTTTCTTTTTTCAGAAGCTGTTTCCTTTTCCCATTGCTATCTTCTACCCAATCCTATAAAGCCAGTATTGTGCCCAAAATATATCTATTTTAAAAGCCAGCACAAAGTCCCTTCTAAATGCCCATGTATTTGCCTTATGATCAAAATATTTCCAATAAAACATATTTTTAAAGGTTTTTGCCATGGGGCATGTGCACTTGCCAGAGAGACAGAAACAGAGGAAAAGTAAAACATCGCCTAGCTTTAGCTCTCTTTTTATTATTATTCTCTTCCCCCCACTGCAGTTACTGTCCTCTTAGTTTGCAAGAGTTATCTTTTAGTTCTGTGACAATTTTACATAAAACTACCCTTAGCTCGTAATGCAACAGCGTTCACCTGCAACCAGCAGTATTTGTTGCGGAACTCAACGATTTCAGGGTCAGTAGGTCTTGTGTTTGGGAATATTGGGTTTACCCTGGGAAAAATTCTGTAATCTCCAGCTTTGAAGAATATTTGCATGGCTATAGATATTCTAGCATAAAGAGAGAAGACAGGGAACTTCACCTTTCAGTGCATAGAATATGATACACTCAGTGAGTTTGTATTTTTCTTTCTTTTTTTAATTTTTGGACTCCTTTTATTTCCTCTCCTTTTGATTCAAATTGGGGATAGAATTTGCTCATCAATATTTATTCTCAACCCACAGCCTCCTCATGCCATTCCACTCCAATTTGTTCATCACTAATAATTCTTGAACCTCCTTCTTTGAAGAAAGTCATTAAGGAGAAAAATAGAGAGACATTTATGGGACACAGAAATGGATCAATGTGTTTGTATTTCTAAACTTTACTCTAGAATTCAGATGCCCTAGTCCCAATTTCTTCAGCTCACTAAGTACTGAGAATAAACTGGAGGAGAGTGGGGAAGAGGAAAAAGAATACTTTCAGACTGCTTAGGTTCTTACCAGCGCAGAGAGAATTTCAAACAGTCTTCCTATTATCTGTCTCACACCTGCCCTAAATAACTTATGGAAATTGGTGCTTCCATATTCTGAACCTCTTGTCAATGTCAAGTCCCAGGCTTTAAATAAGTCTCTCATTTAGACTGTTATCAACCATATTAAGAAGCACACATATTACTCATTTTAATATTCAAAGAAATAGAGATCCTTCCATGTTAAAGGCAGTGTAACATGGTGGTGGCGAGACCCAACTTCAGCTTTGTCCAGCTAAGGAGTTTATGCTGTGAACACGCGTGCTAGCGTTTCCCTCACAAGAACGGCATGCCAAGTGCCTGGCCACGATGGAGTCCCAGTGCACAAGGCAGTCATTCTGAAGATTAGAAAAAATAAACTTGAGTTTAAGTGAATTCAAACCGTTTACTACAGTGCAGCCCAGGAATGAGCTTGCAGGGTGTGACTGTCCAGTCCTAGCACATTGTGGAGCCTAATGTGTTGAGCTATAGGAAGTTTGTTGAGTGTGTAAGAGGACAGTTATGCACGTACATATTGATAGTTATTATCCCAACTGGACGGTGATGCACAAGTATAAAACAATGCAGAATTTTCAGAATCTGAGCATCATCTGATAAACAAAATACTCACAGAGGAAGAAAGAAAGGAATATAATTATCCCTGGCAAGTACTCCTGAACCAGGGCTATAACATTAACAAACAAACAAATAAAACCCCAAAATGTCGAATTAGCTACAGACTTCTGCTGAGGATAAACTGAAAACAATTAGGCATGTTAGTGTAAGAAAACATAAACAGATGCTTTAGTGAAAACAGTGTGCAATATTTGGGAGGCTTTGCTTTTTTGAGAGTTTATATTTGGTAATGAATTTGTAGCAAGGAGAGTTAACTAGTCATTTTTCCAGCTGATACATACTGCAGAGATATTTGAGATGAGAGAGAGGGAGACAAGCTCATGGTGCAGTGGCTTAAACCACTGAATGAGCCGTATCGAAGACATAACAGAGTCAGGATTTCATTCCCAATGACACCAATTTGTATAACCTAGATGCTAGATATCTGGGCAAAAAAACAAGTTACTCAGTTTAAGGATATATTATCACCAACCTGCTAAACTGCAGAGGAAGAAAAAGCTGGAACCCTGCAGTATTCTTGAACAATAGGATTTGATCTTTGTTAGCAATAAAATGTCTGAGAAAATGCTTCCTCCCTATTCGTCAGGCAGAAATGCAGCCAGAACTCTGCCCTTTTCTAGACATTATAATTTTTTTTTCTTTTACCCTCTATTTCTGCTTCCTAGGAATACACGTTATGTAGAATAGATGGGCAGGCAGCCTAACAAGACAGATAATATCGGCAGTTACTTCTCCAAGCCCAGGACAGCTTCCTATCATGCTCAGGTTTCTCACATGCAGTTTCCTTAAGTACATGCGTCTTAAAGAGATTTTATTATCATATTTATTTCCTCAGGTCTAATCTGTCTGTCTCCCACAGCCCAGAGCTGTTCTATTTTTTTTCTTTTTTTTCCCCTTGTTTTGTTTTGTTTTTTTAGTTTTTGCAATAGGACACACGAGTTACCAGAGAGACCGAGAGAGAGACAGTGAGAAATCACCCCCTAGAGGGGATGACTGTGCTGCAATCCCTTTTCCTCATTCTCTCAGGATTTTAGGCATGCACACACAAGCACTGACATGTTTTCCAAGACACTGGGTCTAAGATTTGAAACATGCAGTCTGCCGCGTGGGAGCTAGCCACCTTACCCACCGTACTACCTGGGTGACAGCAGAACTGTTTTTAGTACAAATTTAAAATTGGCATTAAACAAAGTCTACTTCATTTGGTAACTTGAAAGCAGGATTTGTCCTGAGCCAAACACTGTCAACAGGAAGAATGAAAGCAGGGACTTGTATGTATTTTGATTTTTCAGTGGAGCCCATGCACTCCCAGTCTGACTCCACAGCACAGGCAGTACACAATGGACTCATTCTCAGGCTACTTCAGTGACTGGAACCCCCACCACCCTTCAGCTTATTGGCTTTCAACTTCCTTTCTTCTAATGTAAAACGTCAATAAGAAAATATTATATATCCTCTTCATAGGTCTAATCTGATTAGGATCTCAATACCATTTCCTGATTGTTTAACATACACAGGGATAGAATCATGTCTCCAGTTTCTAGGTCTAGGGCACTTGTGTGATAGCGTGTCACTTGACCATTCAGAGAGGCTGAAGTAAATGTAATAATCTGGAGATTTCATTTTTTTTTAAGTCGTGAAAATGCATAACTATCAGTGATAAAGAGATTCAATGAGATTTAGTGCACAATGGGGTTTTTTCATCATTTCAGTTGTTCCTTCAGAAGCTGCCTGCTCATGTTTGCAGAGTGCTCGACCTCTTGCTGATGCCAATACTCACAACCGAATTGAAGATGGCAGGTGCTCCCTTCCCCTCACTTGGGGCACAGGCCCTGACTGGGGTTTCGCTAATCATGACACTCAACCCTGTTTTAGCAGGAAGCTCCTGATGCACATGGGAGGGAATACACGGACCAGATGACAGCAAAATGGGAGCAGCATCCACTGTCCCAGAGATGGTGATGGCGGTATCTCTATCCAAGCAGAGACTGGGGGAGGGATGGCATTGTCCATAGGTATGAACCCTCCACGCTGGGTGAACTGACTTTCCTACAGTTACATCCACTACCTTAAATGCATTCTTTTTTTTTTTTTCTTTTTCTTACATTGGTCACACAACTAGCCAACACCTTTGACTTGCACAAAAGCACTCCTACTGATTCTGTTTTGTTTGTCTAACTTTTCAGCTTTGGGTCTTCTGGACCAAGAAGACACAAAGTCATTCTCATTTTTGAAAATGCATTGTATTCCCATAAATTACTATAATCTCCCTTAAATTGTTTGTGTGAAGAGGCATGTGTGTTTTCTGGAAAGCAGGGGAAAATAAAAAGGTTGAATAGAGTCAATTTACTATCTAAAAAATGCTCACACAGATTTTTTATACCAAAATAAGTCATGACAAAATTTATTTCTACTGAATAGTTTCATTTAGGTAAAAATCCATTACTCACACTTTGCCCCACTACATCTGGAATCCTGAAACTCTTGCAAAGGGAAAAGAATGATTCATATTTGAGATAACAATTGCCCCTTAAAGTCACCCTCTCCTTTTGGCCATAATTCCATTTTATGGATCCCCTTCCTGGTCTCCTGAAATAGTCTCCATCCCTAACATTCTCACAGGAAGAACACTGGCAATAGCAGGCACCACGTAGGTGTCGAAGGGAAGGAAAGCTAAATCAGAATCTTCGCCTTCAAGATTCTTATCACATAATCTTTAGGCTAGGATGGTGTGTACATGATATGAATTTTTAAAAAAAAGATATATCTATCTTTAGCAAGAGATAAATGAAGTGTCATCGTGGCTGAAAGAAAGAGGAAGTTCTCACTAGTTTTGGAAATCTTGGAAAGAGTTATTGACATTACTCTAGATGAAGAGTTTACAAAAAAGTGATTGTTGAAACAATTTCAACCATCAATTTATCCCAAATTAGAATAGTAACTAATTCGTTCTTGTTTTGTCTTGTTCCTCATTTTAGAGAAGTTTTCACTTTCAAAATAATATGTGTCTATCAAGAACACCTTTTCCACTTATATTGCTCCAAAATACATAAGCAAGTGTGGGGAGCAACATAAAACACATTGCCTATATCACCAAACAACAGCAACCTTATAGTGACTAAAAATAGTATTTTAAGGATAAAAAATAACTGAAATTTAAGAAGACCTATAATACTTTAAATAATCTGTTTTAGTTTTGTTAAAAGAGAAGATCTTGTGTGCTTCAAGAAACATTAAAATAGCCAGGTGTGGTGGTACATGCCTATTATTCCAGCCACACGGGAGACGGAGGCAGGATTATCGTGAGTTTGAGGCCACTCCGGGCAACATAGTGAGACCATGTTTCATGTCTCAAAACAAAACAAAACAGTGTAGGTCTACAAATTCCACTTCCAAGGACTCAGGGTCACTAACATTTGGATTATGTATATAAAATTATATTTGCATGTGGACTTATTTCATCAAGGCATATACTTATGTATGTTATAAAACAGGTTGGTATAGGCAAAACTCACATGGAAGGGTAAGGTCTAGGAATTCATTGGTGTGTATCCAGCCTTGTCTCAGGAGCTGAGAAGGCCTTTTGTTATCCAGGCAAGGTGGGCTCTGTGAGAGGAATGGGGATAATTCACGAGATTCTCTGTCAGGCCTCCAGATCAAAGGAGTCTAAAGGACTGCAACTCTGATGGCAAGCTAGCCAAACAGCTGTCCTCCCACAAACATGCTTCATCAGAGAACTTGTTCTGGAAAGGACATAGTCTAGGTTTCAATTTTACTAATGTAGTTGCTGAAGAGATCTCTCTTCTAGAGAAAAATACTTTTTAAGATTCTGATTCATTGACCAGTCTCTTATGAAATTGGTTTCCATTGCAATTAGTGTCACATAGATAGCCTTAGCATGCAAATATTAGGTCATAAGGGAAGTAATGACATAGTTTGTCTATGCAGAAATGCATCATGACTTTCCTGATGACTCAATAGATTTTAGAAACTCTTCTGAGCCATTTTATCTATAAGGACGATTTTTTTAATTTTTTTTTTCCTTTTTTTTTGCTATAGGGCCTGTGCGCTCGCCAGAAGACAGAGAGAGACAGAGAAACAGAAAGTGAGAAATCACCCCCCAGGGGGGATGGCCACGCCGCAATCCCCTCTCCTCCATTCTCTTCTCGGGATCTTGGGCACGCATGCACACGCGCCCGGCGTGAGTTTTAAGCCACCGGGTCCAGGACGCAAACCACGGCCGACTACCTGGAAGTCCAGCGACATAGCCATTACACAAACTGCTGGTCCCTATAAGGAAGATTTGACTAAACCATTCAACAAAACTTTCCCCCCACACAATTTAGTATTTCAAGGTTAAAAAAATTACTATGCAGAAATTTTAGAAGACTTGTAATACTTTAAATAATCTGTTTCAGTTTTGTATAAAGAGAAGATCTTACATGCTTCATGAAATATTAAAATAGCCAAGTGTGGTGGAACATGCCTATTATCCCAGCCACACAGAAGACCCAGACAGGATTACAACTAATTATAATTACATTGAATAATTGTAATTTCAAGATAATGATCAAAAGCAGTTGTTGAAGTGTACCCGTGACCCATTTGTCCACATTTAAATCTATTGCATGACTTTCAAGTTCAAATACATCTGTAACAGACGTTTTAGCCAGACATCAGGTATGACCAGCACTTCTGTCCACATCACAGACATACCAAACCTCTAGGAGTCCACTCTCTGTGTGTTCAAAGAGTTGGCAACAGTTGTCCACTAGGTAAAAAATAGTAAAATGCCCAGATTGGCACATTTCTAGCAAGATGTTATTCCTGTCACCATAAGCCCTATCTTCATTATCTTTTGACCATTATCATCAGTACCACCATGACCCAGTATTATCATAGTTCAGTGCTTACATTTAACCAAAGACTAGAATTTTCAAAGTCAAAAAGAATCTCCAGGAGGCAAGACCTTCATGATTAGGACTTTCAACTCCAACTCCCTATTCAACAAATACTTGTTTAATCTCTTAAGTAGTAAAAAAAATCATGGTTCTGTGCTTTAATGATATTAAGAGCAGCCTGTCCACAGAACGCTGAGCAACAATGAAGATGTTCTAAGGTTGGCCCCATAACCTACTAGCTAAGAGAGTGAGATGCTACTTGTCAATCAAGGTTTAAATTTTAACTCCATTAGTTTGAAAAAAGGCTGGGTGCATGTGTGTGCCTACTTCAAATCCTGACAAGAAAGAGAAATGGAGAAGAGACTGTGGTATTCTAATGCCCTTTTGTGGGGTGCTTTCTTCCCTCTGCCCCTGTCTCTATCTGGAAATTATAAAATAATACCATTTTATGGCACATATACTCAACGGAATACTATTTAGCCATAAAAAACAACAAGGCCCTGGAATTTGATAGAAGTGAACGAATATGTAAGATTTGTTCCTGAGTGTAGCAAGTCAAGCTATGAAAGAGAGACATTGTATGTCTCCACTTAACATATACCAACTGACTACACTCTATGGTAGAGACTGAAAAACTAGAGAACATAAAAGCATCAAAAATTGTAATGGACACTAGAGACAAAGTGGAAAGAGAGTGGGGGAGGGGAAGAGCATAGGAAAGGAAATTTTGGGGGAAAATGGAGAGGTAAGACACGTGTGGGACAAAGAAAAGGTTTTTATCTATTGATGAGGATGTGTATAATAGTCTCAACTGGACTGGACTGAGGTGTATATCATGCTAGGTAAAGTCTCTTCACAATCTAAATGATGTCTAGTGATTTAATGTATGAATAATAATTAATAAAATAAATTTAAAAAGAAAAACAAATTAAATAAAAAGGAACTACTTCCTCCCCACAAAAGGGCACTCAAAAATAAATAAATAAATAAATAAATAAATAAATAAATAAAAGGAAGAAGGAAAGAAAGAAAAGAAAGAAACATAAAACAAAAATAAACAAACAAACAAAAAAACGATAATGTTCTGCATTCTCACTATCCATCATAGAAGCCATGATGCACATGTAGCTTCTGAGCTTTTGGAATATAGTTAGTGAAGCTGAGAAAATGAATATTTCATTTAATTTAACTTTAATGTAATTTAAATTGAAATAGAAAAGCAAGGTTAATGGCAACTGTATTAGACAATGAAGGTGGAGTGCTCTATTGTTAAGGTGGCCGTTTGTAAGAAAGTCACAAAATACTTCTGGTTTTATCATTTTCTACTCTCAACATTTACCATTTGAGATATGAAGAACATAGTAGGTCTTTGGGAAAGTTATGATGTATTTTTCTATGTTTTTCTATGTAAAAATGCATGATGACTTTCCTGATAACCCAACAGTTATTTTATTTGCTTTTTATTTTAAAACTTTTTCATCACCTTAACATAATTATTTCACAACTATTTTCAAATTAATTTTACATTTTACCTACAGTCCCCATCATGATGTATACAACATATATTTTTTCAACAAAGAACCCTCCATTTTTTATCTGTTAAATGTTTCTTTCCTTTGTATCTAACACCTACCTTCTACCACTCACTTTCTTCCACCACTCCCCTCTCTTACAGTCTCTGGTATCTACACTTATTCCCCTTACTATCATATCTTTGGATTCTCCGATTTCTGCCAAAAATGTACATTCAGTACATATTGAGTGAGAATATACAGTGTGTATATTTCAAAGTCTGGCTCACTTCACTCAACATTAAGTCCTCTTTATTTATCCACTTTGAATCAGGCAATAGAGTCTCATCATTTTGTATGACTGAGTAATATTCCACAGTATATAAGTTCCACAATTGTTCAACCCAGTTATCAGTCTGGGGTCACTTAAGTTGAATCCATATTTTAGCAATTGTTATTAATGCTGCAATGAACATGGATGTGTAAATATTTTTCTGATTGAATGTTTTTCTACCCTTTAAGTAAATACCAAGGAGTAGGAATATTGTGCAAATATTTTCTCCCACTTTGAGGGTCTTCCTTGCTCTCTACTTAGTTTCCTTTGCTGTGAGGAAGGGTTTTGCTTCACATAATTCCACATATCTCTTTTTGAGATTATTGCCTGTGCTTTAGGGACCTTATTTAAAAAATCTTTGCCTACTTCAATGTCATCAAGAATTTCCCCTAAGTTTTCTACTAGTAGTTTTATAGCTTGAGACCTACCTAATATTTAAATATTTGATCCACTTCAAGGTTATTTTTGCTAATGGTGAGAGATGGAGGTTTTATTTTCTGCAAGTGAATATTCATCCAGTTTTTTGCAACATCCTTTGCTAAAAAGACTTCCTTTTCCTCATTGCATTATCTTGTAGTCTTTGTCAAAGATCAATTGCTGTATGGTTTGAGGTTTACTTCTGGATTTTCTATTCTGTCACATTGGTAAATGTATGTATTTATGTGTGTATTTTTGTGCCAGCACCCTCTTTTTTGATTATCACTGTTTTGTTTTGTTTTTTTGAGACTTTTTGCTATAAGGTGCATGTGCTCGTCAGAAAGAGAGAGAGAGACAGAGAAAGTGAGAAATCACCCCTGAAGGAAATGGCCATACCACAATCCCCTCTCCTCCATTTTCCTCTCAGGATCTTAGGTATGCATGCACATGTGCCCGGTGAGTTTAAGCCACTGGGTCCAGGATTCTAACTGTGGTTGACTACACGGGAGTCCAGCAACATAGCCATTATGCCAACTGCTGGTTCCATGCTTTGTAATATATTTTGAAGTAAGGTACTAAGATACTTCTTGCTTTACTCATTTTGCACAGCATTGCCTTGGTGGTACAGTATCTTTAATGATTTCAGACAAATTTAATGACTTTTTTCTATTTCTGTGAATAGTGTCACCAGCTATTGGATCAGGATTGCATTGACTATCTAAATTAACTTAACTCCCCTATTTTGCTGAGTCTTGATCGTGAAGAGATGTTATAATTTATCAAATGTTTTTTCTTCATCTTCAGATATGATCATATGGTTTTTATTTTTCTTTCAATTAGTGTGTTGTATTACAGTTATTGTTTGTATACGTCAAACCATCTTTGCATCACTGGAATAAAGCCTACCTGATTGTGGTGTATAATCTTCTTAATGTGCTGTTGCATTCAATGAGCTCACTTTGTTGAGAATTTTTGCATCTGAATTCATCAGTGATATTAGTCTGTAGTATTCTTTTTCTTTTTTGTCTTTGATTTATTTGGGGATCAAGGTGATGGAGGCTTCATAAAATGAGTTTGGAGAACATGGTTCCTTCCTTTTAAATCATTAGAAATATTGAGGAGAATTGGGCTTAGCCAATTTAAAATTTAGAAGAGAAGGCATCTGGACCTGAGATTTTCTTTGTTGGCAGACTATTTTTTACTGATTCAATCTCATCACTGTTATTGGTCTATTTAGGCTTTTTATTTCATAATTCAGCCTAGGTAACTTGTACATGTGCAGAAATTTGTTCATCTCATTGAAGTTTTCTTGTTTGTTGGCATATATTGTAGTTGCTCATAGTATTTGCTCATGATTTTTGGAATTTCTGATACATCTTTTGTAATATTACCAGCTTCATTACTGAGTTTATCTATCTAGTTCCTTATTCTGTTTTTCTTGATTAGTCTAGTTAATGGTTTGTAAATTTTGTTTATCTACTCAGGAAAACAACTTTTTGTTTTGTTGATTCTTTTTGTTTAGTTCTTTTATTCTGTATCTCATTTATTTCAGTTCTAATCTTCATTATTTCTTTTCTTCTGATATTTTGGAGGGTTTTTGTGTTGTTATTGTTGCTTTTCTAGGTCCTACAGATGCAATGTTATTTATTTGCCATCACCTTCTTTCTTTCTTTCTTTCTTTGTTATTTTTTTTAATTTATTTTTTTTTTTTTTTGGTGAGCACTAGTGACTAAAAAGTTCTCTCTTAAAAATGCCTTTGCTGTGGCCCAATGGTGATGGAGAGTGGTGTGTTCATTATCATTTGTTTTAATGAATCTTTTGATTTCCATCTTAATTTCATTGGTAGCTTTTAAATAGTTCAGAAGTAGGTTGTTCAATTTCCAATGTTTCATGTATTTTTGAGAGTTCTTTTTGCAGTTGATTTTAAGTTTAATTCCATTGTGGTCAGAGAAAATTCTGGGTATAGTTTCTATGCATTTAAATGTGTAAAGTCTTGCTTTATGGCCTATTATGTGGTCAATCTTTGAAAATGTTTCATGTGTAGATAAGAAAACAGTGCATTTTCTACTTGCTGGATGGAATGCTCTATACATGTCCATTTAGTTTATGTTACCATTATCTCCTATGTCTCTGTTTATTTTTTGTCTAGATGTCCAGTGGTGGTATTGGGGTAATGAAATCTCTCAAAATTAATGTGCTGCAGTCTATATATCTTTTTACATCTAGCAGTCTTTCTTTTACACATTTGGTGCTCTGTCATTGGGTGCTTAAATATTTATTATTTTTATATCTTCTTGATGATCTAATGTTACCATGTAGTGTCCTCCTTTGTCTCTTTTTACCCTTTTTATCCTAAGGTCTATTTTTTTTTTCTGATATCAATATTGTGACTCCATCCTTTTTTGTTTTTTTCATTTCTGTTTGCATGAAACAACTTTTTCCAACACTTTCCTTTCAGGCTATGTATACCTTTGCCAATGAGGTGTGCTTCTTGTAAACCATATAGAGGATTCCTGTTTTTATCATCCATGAAGTCAATATGTGTCTTTTAGTTGGGAAATTTATTTATTTATTTATTTATTTTTTTGAGAGAGAGGTTTTGCTCTAGGGCGTGTGTGCTTGCCAGAAAACAGAGAGAAATAGAGAGACAAAAAGCGAGAAATCACTCCCCAGGGGGATGGCCACATCACATTCCCTTCTCCTCCATTCTCCTCTCATGATCTTGGGCACACACGCACATGTGCCCTGCGTGAGTTTAAGCCCCTGGGTCCGGGACTCAAACTGCAGTCTACTACATGGGAGCCCAGTGACAAAGCCATTATTGCCAACTGCTGGTCCTGAGAAATTTAATTTTTTAACATTCAATGTTATTATCAACAAGTGTGGACTTAGCCTTGTTATGGTTACTCTTTTTTTCCCCTAGTTTTTTGTGTTTCCTTGTTTGTATTGATTTCCCTTTTGTTTTCTCAGTGCAGTATTCCCTTAACTGTTTCTTGAAGAGCTAGCCTACATTTGGTGAATTCTTTCAGCATTTGTTTATCTGTGGATGATTTTACTTCTACTTCACAACCTCCATCGAAAGTAATAAAGCAGATTATACCATGCAGAAGAATCTCTGACCTTGAAGAGAAGACTTCTGACTTAGTCCAAGCAACAAAGAAGAATGGAAAATAACCATTAAAAATGAAGACAGCATACAAGAAATTCAAGACACCATTAAATGGCCAAATATTCACTAAATGTGTATTCCAGAAGGTGAAGAGATGGTAGAGGCCTAGGAAAACCTCTTTCATGACATATTAACTGAAAGCTTACCAAATTTAGAGAAGCATATGATAATCCAAATCCAGGAAACACAAAGAAAGAACACCAAATAGATTTAACATAAGAAGATCCTCTCCAAGGCACATCACAGCCAAATTAGAAAAAGAAAAAAAGACAATATTTTAAAAATGACAAGAAGTAAACGGGAAGTTACTTTAAAGATTACCCCATTAGAGTAACATTGGACCTCTCAATTGAAACAATGCAGGCAAGGAAAGAACAGTAAGACATGTAAAACTGAAAGAAAACAATTTCAGTTAAGAATACTATATCTGGCAAGATTATCCTTCATATAAGAAGGAGAAATAAAATCATTCTCAGATTAACAAAAGCTGAAAGAATTCACCGTAAGTAGGCCAGCATTTCATGAAATAAGTAAGGGATTACTACACTTGGAAAAAGGGTGATAAATACAAGTAGAGGACACGAAAGAGATAGAAGAAAAAAGAGTAACCAAATGATACAGATAAGTCCGCACATATCAATAATAACATCAAATATTAATAGATTGAATTCCCCAACTAAAAAACACAGATTTGCTCAATAGATAAATAAAAAAATACAAGAACCATCTATATGTAACAGAGGTCATTGACAAAGATGTTCATAGACCAAAAGTGAGGGGCTGGAAAAGGTTGTTTGGTACAAGCAGAAATGAAAAAAAAAGGAAAGAAAGGCATCAGGATATTGATATAAAATATAAACTTTAGGATACACAAGGTAAAAATATTTAAAAATTATTTTATAGGAAACAATTGAAGTGTTACCAACAGAAAGTAAAAAGACAGTGAAGTTTTTTCCCCCCACAAACTCATTCTATTTGTCTCATAATACTCTAGAAGGGAAATGTATAAATGTGTACACCTTCATTCAATGCCCATTCTGTGATGATGGCCTCATTGGGATTCAAGAGCCTGTTCAGATTTGGCAGGCATGGGCATCCATAAAACAGTTTTACCTGCTTCTTACGTCTCCCTGGGCCTTATTTGTTTGGGGTTGTTGATCAAATCTCTGGTGTTAATGATTATTTTATAAAATACCACCTTGCATAATATTTATTTACTCTATACTTTTTAAAAGAATTATTTATTTAATTTCATTTATTACTATTATTATTATTATTATTAAAAATTTGACTAGAGACAGGGAGAGAGAGACATGGAGGAGGGAGGAGGGAGAAAACAAGCTGTCAGGTCTGGGACTTGAACAGTGGTCAGCCATATGGGAGTCCAATATCTTAGCCACCATGACAACCTCCTGCCCCAATTTTATACTTTCTTTATCCCTCTAGATAATATGACTCTCTATTCCAAAATTCTCTGAAAGATACCAGAAATTTTTATATTTTATTTTATTTTCAATTTGTTAGAAGGTGCCTGCACTTGCCAGAGGAGACAGAGAGAAATACAGAGAGAAAGCACCCATTCCTGCAATGGGGCAAGATGACACTGCATTTCCTTCTCCATCACTTTTACCTGCTGTTGGTATTTTGGGCACCCATGCACACATGTCCAGAGTGGTCTTCAAGCTGCAGCATCTAGGATTCGAAATGCACAGTCAGCTATGTGGGATCCGACTTTCTTATCTACCATGTTACGGGGCTGGACCCACAGATATTTTATAATTGTTATTTATTTACATTGTAAGCAACTTGAGAGAGGAGGGCATATTTTGCAGGGCATTGTGTTAGCTACATGAACTAAAAGAATGTCCTTCCTGTCATAGGCAATTCAGAAGTGCCTCTAGACTGAATTATGTACCAAATTGTGATGCTACAACAAATAGGCCCCACTCTTCTGAAGCATTCTTTTTGACACAGCATGAAGTGGCAGTATTCAGGAAGAAGTCAGTTGTTGAATGAGGTGTCCAGGAAAAGATCCATGGGCACGTTTCCTTAATATCTAGAGGATATTTGTGTATGGCAACTCTGTTAAAAAGAAGAAATAGTTATCTGTGAAAAGCCATGGAGTGTTCAGCAGGAATTTCAAATGGCATTCTTGAGACCACTTCTAAACACTGCTTTCTATGTAAACAGTCGGGCCGAAAGGGTACCCTTCCACTGTAGCTAGTGATCTTGTCTTGTTCTTATTCCCCGTTAATAGGAAACGTGTGGTAACAACAGACTAGTTCTAATAAAATAACACTTGATGGCTCCTGCTTTAAAGAAGAGTATATTGATATAAGGCAATATTAACTATGTTCAGAGCAAGAGAAACAGGTTTTTATACAGACTACCTAAAATCACACACACAAAAAGATCTCCTACAAAAAAATACCAGTAAGACACCATATATACAAATTCCTTCCATGCCCAAATAAAGAACTCTTACAATTGTGCCTCCCTTTGTCACTAAAGATTGTTTTTTCTTTTTTTTTTTTTTTTTTTTGTCACTAAAGATCTTAAAAGCATTGTCCATTTGGACCCAAGACTCCATTACATTGGAATCCAGTGAACTGTAGACGTCTATATTCTCCATTTTTTTGTTCTCCTCTAGAAGATATATTAATACATGGTGATGTTCCTAAAATAGAGTTTAAAAATTAGAAATAATGAGTCAAAACAGACAGTTAAAATAGCCACAGAACAGAGGCCAGGGGCAATAACGGGACTGAGAACACATGAGATGTGAACACAAAACACAAGTGCATCCAGGATCCTGATGAAGCAGAGATCCAGACAATGCACAAAGGGCTTGAAAGCCATCTAAACTAATTTTGAAGGTTCTTTTCCATGGTTTGATTGAAAAGTAAAAGAGACGACACAGAAATGCAGATGTGGCAGTCATCAACAGCAGAGCATCTTCCGGAGCCCTGGCTTCATGGCAGGGAGAAAGCGCATCTTGCCAGATGGTGGACTGCTGTACTTATAATTTCACTGTGGCATGTGCTAGAAGGATGAAAAAAAAATACAAGAAAGAACTGAAATGTCACACAGTGTGAAAGGCTTGTATGAAAAGGTGCAGAGCTGTCTTTCTGCAGACTGGCTACAAAAGCTTTTCAAATTGTGGCCTCATCACAGCTACAGTGGTTTGACTCCTTAAATTCAAAGACTTTCTCTTATGTGCGATCAAAGACAGAAGCTGACTTTGCTAACCCACAAACAAGGCAGACACTGAGCTGGAAGGTCCACTCTGCTTCATTCCCATCATCCTGGAAAGGGACTGTGTCCAGCATGCTGACCCGATGCTGCAGAGCGAGCCACATCTCTCTGCTCCAGGACGGGGCATTCAGGCTACAGCGCGCCTCCCACCCCAGAGTGGCTCCTGATCCAGATCCGCAGGTCAGGGCCACGTCTGCACATAAGGAACGACAGCTGCAGAGCAGCGTCGAGTTTTTCCTACAAGTAGCTCTCTGCAATGTGCTTTTATTATACACTTTAATTATATTCTAAGCCCCTTTCCCTACAGAAAGCAGACCGTTTCACATATTGATTATCCATTGAAGGAAACAAACACAAATGGTTTTTACTCTCTCAGAGCACAACGACATAATTGGACATTGTTCCTTTCTTATTTCATTACATGATTATTTTCCCTCGCTATTCTCTTTTAAGGACTGTGATTTTGTTTTCTGCTGGCTACGATGATGAGATGGCATGATAACGAGGGCTAACATTTATGGCCCATGTACAATGCAGCCTGCACTGTGCCAGTGCCTTGTAGGAATCACCTTGCACAAGCCGCAGACGGGGTTATGAGGTAGACGCTGTTATTACCTGTGTCTACAGCTGAGGCAGCTAAGGGTTACAGAGACAAGTTCTGTCAGCGAGGTCACTCCGCTGGATTTAAGAGTGGGTTGTGCAAGCTGATTCTTTAATGCTGTTTTATTGGAAACTTACCTTCATTTGGCTACTCAGTCCCTGATTTACTATACTTAGTAAACACCAGAGTATGGAGACAAGAAAATAATGAAAAAGTGGAAAGTTGCAATTAACCAGTATAAATAATATGTGCAGTATGTATCTATCAATCATTTTTCTAGATCTGACTTTCAAAGACAAATGACAGCATGACCCAATGCCCTAATCCTTCCTGATGTACAAGTTTAGTCCTGCATAATTAAAAACAAGATATTGAATTTACAAAAAGAAAAAATGCATAATGGGCAGCATACTGTATAGATAAGGAGAGAAATATTTTTAAACAAGGAAGTAAAAAGAAAAAAACAATAAAGATAGTGACAGAATAAGGTAGATGAAATGGACTCTGGTCTGGAGTCAGAAGCCCTGGAACTTAATTCTAGCTTTTACCACCAGTGAGGCCTCACACAAGCTACCCAGTTCTGCTATGTAATTTGACTTCATCAAATAATATATAAATAATCTCTCAAGTCTCTTGCAATATATGATTCTGTAATTATAAATTTTAAAGAATCCTTTTCATGGCAAACGTCCCATTTATCATGGATCATGAGATACGATGATGACTACATTTGTACAAAACTTAGAATTCACAAAGTCCAAAATTGTCCTTTAACATCCTTTCTCCAACTGGCTCCTACTTCCCAACTTTTTCCTACCATGTGTCCAGGCTCCCTGAAATCACCCTGAGCCATTTTTTCCACACAAAACTGGACAACTCTTTAATCTGAACAGAACAGGATCTCCTGTTTACTTGAGTTCTGCCTTGTTATTTCAAGTTACCCTTCTATTAGTTGGGCAAAGATGTGTCTGTACTGGTATTACTTCCTACTTTATTTTTTTTAAACATGTATTTATTTTCTTCATGAGACAGGGAGATCAAAAGAGAGGCGGTGAAGCCCCAACTGTGTCCTCATGCCACAGTCCAGCCCCGTCCCCAGCCAGCAGGGGTCATGGGAACATGTATGCCAACACACAGGGGGACCTTAGGTTGCAAACTAGGGCCTTACCACATGGCCTCCACATTGCAGAGATTTGTGTTACCCCCAGACCACCACGGCTGACCTATGATCTGCTGTAAATCCCAAGGATCCAGGGACTAAGTCCAGGAGAACATTATTCACCTATTTGATTTTTCTCAAGAGTTTCTGATTATTTTTCATCTCAAAAATTAACCAGCTTCTTTTATAAACAGCAGTGGTACTCTAAGGTGGCCACTGACAAGTCACAACTTGCCATAACTGTCCATAGTAGTGTGAATACCCAAATCAAGAATGTTTACCAAAAATTGTGTATAGTCGTTCAATAATGCCATGACATTCTGTGCAGTATCAGGAGTCACTGTACTGAACAGCTAGGGCTGAGTCAGATCATTTGGGGACTCAGGTGACCACCTGCACGTGGCGTGAGCTTCGTGCAATCACGTGCAGGAGGGCTATGGTGGGTGCTGACACAGGAGCAAGTGAGTCCCTCAGCAGTGTGGCCTGTTAAACTCTGTGCACGGCACACATTCCTGGCATTCTGGCCTCCAGTGTCCCTTTGCTTGCCAATGTGTTTGGCTCACACGAGTGCAGTTATGCTGGGTCAGTAGTGAGTAGCTTTCTTTGAATTTTTTTTTTAATTAAATTAGATGTCAAAAAATTGAGACCCCAGGCTTCCTAAAACAGAAAAGGATTTATGTATTTTTCCTGTGTTGCTCCAGAGAAAAGGAAGTAAATGGAGTAGCATAAAGGATACGGCATGCCCGCTGCTTCCTGTGATGCTTTATGAGTTTGCTGAATTCGATGCATGCTACACAGGTGACTTTGTGAAGCTAAAGGGAAACTTAGGGTGTCCATCTCAGACAGCAAATCAAACCCATTCATGTCCCCCTTCAAGGCAACTCTAATGTCTCTGAGCACCCTATCAATGCTTCCATCAAGACCATTCAGACATTCTCAAAGGCCTCGGATTCATTTGCACTTCTTAGCTGGAGTTATTACCAAGGATAAGAGTGCTGAAAGGTTCACAATTCATAGTGTCTTTGCATTTGGAAAAGAGAGCTTTCAACCAGTCAAGATGGTGCTCTCTGATTTCAGATAGGAGTAAAATTAACCCTGGTGGGGGGCCGGGCGCTCAGCACGTTGTATTCCATGGTGCCACATATTCCTCCTTTGCCCTCACTGCAGAGACTTCATCAATGTTCAATGCAGAGTGTGGGAGAGAGGACTTGATTAGTTTTCCCTCCCAATCTCATTTCAGTGCATCCAGGCTTGACATGGAAGAGGAATTCTTCACATAGTTTACGGAGTAGCTGGGCAACCTGCCTCCTCTTCTCCTTCGTATCAGCCAGCTACAAATTTAGAATCTTTTTTTTTTTTTTTAGAGAGGTTTTTGCTATAGGGCGTGTGTATTCACCAGAAAGACAGAGAAAGACAGAGAGACAGAAAGCAAGAAATCACCCCCCAGGGGGAATGGTCAAGCCGCAATCCCTTCTCCATTCTCCTCTCAGAATCTTGGGTACACACATTCATGCACACGCACGTGGCGTGAGTTTAAGCCACTGGGTCCAGGACTTGAAACGTGGTCGTCTACATGGGAGTCCAGTGACATAGCCATTGCGCCAACTGCTGGTCCCATACAAATTTAGAATCTTTTTGCAGGACATCTTGCTGACAACACCTCCTTCTCCACCCTGGATGATATACAGTGACCTACTTAGCAGAGATAGATGTGACTTATATATAAATACAAATTTTTCAAAATGAAATGCGTTTAAATGGCTGATAAGATATTACACAGTGCTCACACACCTCCCCTGAAATTGTGGCAAGTGCTGGGTTTGGTAGGAAGGCATTTCAGACACCACCGGCTGTGATGAATTGAGCAGGCAAAGAGTAAAGGGACAAAGAGAACCAATCTTTACGCTTTTTTCAATTGTTTACTGTGATGGAGGTGTTCTGTAAAGAGAAGAGCTTCCACCTTCCTTTGAATGAAAATGTTGAACTTGGGCGAACTGAAAGAAGCGACTCTCAGAGCTGGGAGGAAACTTAAAGATCACCTGTCCCCACTGCACACCCATGAGAAAAACGGTTCCAGCCTCTTTGGCAGGCAGATGTCTGCACCACCCTCGAGCTCACCAGATCTTCCACATACCTCACAGGTCAGTGCTTCCTGAGCAAAGTTCTTTGCATTGAGCTAGTAAGATTTTCCTGTACCTTCGCTCACTAGATTTAGTTTTATCAACCGGGCCACCAACGAAAACATCTTTTCTGACTGACAATCTCTTGGCTATCTGAAGCAGTCCACCCGCTCCTCGGCGGTATTTCTTTTAGGTTCCCCAAGTGCAGAGCTCCGCCTAGTGGTCGGAGCATCGCTGGAAACTTAACACCTGCTGCACCTGAAGTGACCTGGAGCCCTGCAAGGCCAGGTTTAATAAATCCTCCAAGCAATCCCAGTTGGGGAACTGCTGATCGACAACATCCTTACAAGGAAGGAGAGAAGCTGGCACCAGGGAGACGTGGCATCAGGAGGAGAACACATTCCTCCAGCAGCTCGAGAATGTAAAGAGCAGTGGCCAGTGTGCAGGAGCCAGCAAAGGGCAGCAAGAGGCCAGCAGGTGGTGTGGTGATTAAGGTGCTGGACTCCAACATGGCTGACCATGGTTCAAGTCTCACACTTGGTGGCTTGAAAATCATGACAGGCACGTGTGAGTGTGTGCCCAAAATCATAATAAGAGAATGGAGGAAATGGGATTGCAGTGTGGCCATCCCCCCAGGAGGAGAGATTCTCACTTTTCCTCTCATTGTCTCTGTTACTCTTTAGTGAGTGCACATGCCCTATGCCAAAGACCTTAAGGAAAGGAAAGGAAAGAAAGGAAAGGAAAGGAAAGGAAAGGAAAGGAAAGGAAAGGAAAGAAAAGGAAAAGGAAGGAAGGAAGGAAGAAAAGGAAAAGGAAGGGAGGGAGGGAGGGAGGGAAGGAAGGAAGGGAGAAAAGGAAAGAAAGAAAGAAAGAAAGAAAGAGAAAGAAAAGAGAAAGAATGAAAAATAAAGAAAGAAAAGAAAAGAAAAGAAAAGAAAAAAGAAAAGAAAAGAAAGGGAGGGAGGGAGGGAGGGAGGGAAGGAAGGAAGAAAGGAAGGGAGTAAGAAAGGAAGGAAGGAAGGAAGGAAGGGAGGGAGGAAGGAACAAGAAGTGAAAGGAAGCTGAATCCAGATAAACAAGAACTGATTCTCAAATAACAAAATTAATTAGTCCTGCCTTTATCACCCTTCAGACTCTTGAAGCAGAGTGTGTGGACAGCGAAGTGACAGCCTGAGTGTCTTTCTCCTTCCCTCCTCCAAGCCCCAATCTCTGCCTTAGTTTATTTGCTGAAGCACCAGGATCCAGACACATTGATGATTAGGCTGTAATGTGCTTAGATCTGCTTCAGTCTTTCTTCTTTCTTTGTCAAGTAATTTTCCAGTTTTGTTGTTTTCCAGACCCCAGATGTGCTGGTCTGCTGTACTGCAGCCATGGCTGCCCACTCCCTTTAGACCAGCTCCCTACCTGCTGATTGGTCCAGCTGATGAAATTGGCTTTGGCCTTCTGTTTTTAAATTCTGGCAACTGAACCAGATTGGAAGCTAGATGTCTCAGCAGCAAATGCGCACCCCTCACACCAAGGCCAGATGGAGCCCATTGCTGTAAATACTTGTCCTGCATAATCTGTCTCCATGCTGGGCCATTCTAGACTTTCATTACTCTAGATTCTAGATCACGATGTTCTGTCTCTCCATTATGACCTCATTGCTGTGTCTAGGAAGCTGGTTGCAGTGCAATTCAGGCCGATTATCACAAACAGCAGCCTCTAAGTCAAACTCTGCCAGGTGACTGAACGACTGGACCAACTCAGTCCACAGAATCTGCCGCACACTGTGATCATACTGGATGCCTGTGTCCTCAGATGCTTCTCCTGGGGGGGAAAATCTGCTCCGTTGACTTGAGAAGAGGCATAGAATAAATACATAGATGTTGGAACTAGCAGAGGGAGTACCTGGAAGAACACTGAGAATCTAATAACATGACCACCAACTTACTGAGTTGCACAAAACTGGCGAACAGCCAACCAGGCTATTTGAACAAGCAGTTTTGCAGGCACTGTTGCTTAGATTCAACTCTCGGCTTTAACATTCCACTTCCTAAATCACAGTCATTTTGTCCCCACTCTGAACCAAGCCCTATACTGGCTAATACAGAGTCATTTGCCACATGTAGCTATGTAGATTTAAAGCGGTTGAAATTGGCCAGCCAGTGGCAAGGTGAAGGAGACTAGATTCCACAAGGCTGACGGCTCTGTTTGATTCCCAGACTCAGCAGCTTGAAAGACATGCCAGGGGTATGCATGTGTATGTGTGTTTGTGTGAGTATGAGTGTGTGAGTGTGTGCCTAAAACCCCGAGAGGAGAATAGAGGAGAAGGGACTACAGTGTGACCGTTCCCCCCGGGGTGCTTTCTCAGTTTCCCTCTCTCCATCTCTCTGGTGAGCACATGTACCGACTGCAAAACATAAAAAGTAAAAATAAATCAATTGAAATTCGGTCATGTTAAACATACAGCTCCTCAGTCAGTTTAGGAGGCCGCAGGGCTCTGCACCTCCACCTGCTCTGAGCTACTGCAGTGGGCCAGGCAGATACGGCACACCTCCTTCACCTCGGGACTCCTACCGCACAACTCCAGCTGCAAAACTGCTCTCTAGGTGCTTAGTTCCATAACCACTTGATTGTAATTTCTTCGTCTAGAAGACAGGATCAAGGCTCCAACTGTTCGTGTTTGAATTAAATAAGAAGTGTTACCTTCTGTGCCCAGCCCCTAGTAGACACTCAGTAAATGGTAATTAAAATCACTCCTCTGGCTCTCTGCTTTTTCTTTTTTTCAATCCAGAACACTTTGAAAGAACTTTCTATTTTTTTAAATAATTATTTATTTTATTTTGTTTATTAATTCATTGATTTTTTTTTTTTAATTTGACCAGAGAGAGACAGACGGTGAGAGTGAGAGAGAGAGGAAGTGAGAAAGCAAGCCACCAGATTCAAGACTAGAACCCTGGTCGGCCATGTGGAAGTGTCCAGCGCCTTAGCCACCACGCCGCCTGCTGGCCCCAAGAACTTTCTATTTCTATTTCCATACAATCTACTCTCTGTGATCACTTGAAATCTGCTGGATGTCTTTGGAGGTACCAATAACCTCACGGTTTTCCAGTTAGCAGGGTCCCTTCACTTCCACTTTCATCGCCGAAATATCCTCTCACCTATTTCACAGGCCCGTTTCCTGTTTGTCCCCCCGTGTTCATAATTGCCCTTTAAACATGCTGGAAGTCTCTCTCTCTTACTCTCTAATTCCCCATACACGTTCACCCTCCTTCCTGCCACAGTCACGCTGTCCATGTGGTGCTATCTCATGCAATCATGCATCAGTCATCACTTTATAAAGAAATCCCCAAGTTCACTTATGATATCTTCATTCTTTTCTCAGCTCCAAATCTATATTTCCACCTAGAGATGTCCAAGCAGAGCTTAAACCAAACACAATTAAAATCAAGGTCCTGAGCCTTTCCAACTAAATTCGTCCTCTATTTTGAATATTCCATTGCTGCCAATGGTATGTTATCTGGGGATTCAGCCTTGAATATAGGACACAGTCACAGTTTTCTTCCCTCTGCCCAAGCACATCAGTACTTCCGCCCCTTCCAGCATTTCCTTGCCTCTAACTCAGGTAACAACTGCCACCTAATAGATGTCTTGAGGCCTCCCCTTGACCAAATGCATTACGAATATGACCACATAACTGTTTCCCGATTACAGTGTCACTTATGTTCCTCTCCTGCTCTTCAGTGACTGCTATCCATTCTCCCTGCTCATGAGCTGTCCTTGTTTGGAATGCCCTCCTCAACCCCACACACTACACTCCCACCCCAGTAAAACCCCACCTGTGGCTTCTCTGAGCTGCCTCCTCCTCCGTGGACCTTCTCCTCCCTGCCTCCAAGACATTATTTGTACTTCATAGCACTTGGGTGGCTTCTGCCCTGCGTATGAGCTTACCACTTGTTAGACCTCTACACAATTTATCTGCCTATTAAATCCCTTTAAAAAATGATGTGCTCTACTCAATAATCATAGCTATTCTTTCCTGCATAATATGTAATGAGTAATAAGAATCCAGTAACACCCATCAAATAGAATTTTCACGTTCAGCATTTGACCATCAAACAAACACAGCAGCAAATTATCCAACTCAGACGGTGGAAGGACCTTGTCTCCCTGTCTAGGAGAACCAGGGAGACTTTGTTATTTTCACAAGCACTCCCCACGTATCTGCACTGCAGTTATAATCCATGTCCTTTTTTTTTTTTTTTTTTTTTTTTTTTTTTTGGAGAGATTTTTCGCTATAGGGCGCGTGCGCTCGCCAGACAGACAGAGAGAGACATAGAGACAGAAAGCGAGAAATCACCCCCCAGGGGGGATGGTCACGCCGCAATCCCTTCTCCTCCATTCTCCTCTCGGGATCTTGGGCACGCACGCACACGCACCCGGCGTGAGTTGTAAGCCACCGGGTCCGAGACGCGAACCGCGGTCGACTACGTGGGAGTCCAGCGACATAGCCATTACGCTAACTGCTGGTTCCCATAATCCATGTCCTTTTAATGACAGATCACTTTAGAGCAAAGTCCTGCTGGGCAGAGAGTCGTGATTGCACTTGTGTTCTGGGCAAACACAGGCTGGAACGCATCTGCTTACACTGAAAGCTTCATATATTCATAGTTTTTCATACTGTGAGAATAATCCAGTATATTCTATTTATGTAAAGTCAAATCTGAAGCAAAGACTGAGACAATAGGACACATGGATTCCACATCTGTTTGTATCCTCCCGCTCTGGTTTGGATGTCAGGTTGAAACTGAGCTTCTATTGTAGCATAGTAAGAGTCACGTGGAGGTCAGCAGGAAACCCATTCATGGACTAACGGGTTATTGAATTGATGGATTATTGCAGACGTGTTCTTGCTCTCTGCACACACACACGCTCTTCCTATTGCATCATGCAAGCCTGTGCCATGTCAGGACACAGGGAGGCCCTCGACAGGTGCTGGCACTTGCTACTGGACTTACCAGCCTCCAAAACCATGAGCTGAATAAGTAAGTTTCCATTCACACAAGCGAAACAGCCAGTGGGACTCAGTGGGGACAACAGAAAACAGACTAAGACACCAAGTGGATGTTAGTGTTCCTTGTGGGCCTCTTGAGTGTAACGTGATTAGTACACTAGGATTCGAAAACTGCATCACAGACCCCAAAGCAAACATTAGTTTAAGACTGGAGGTCACTGGGTCTCCATATATATATATATGTACAAAATGATGGACAATGACATAATTATAACTTTCATTCTTAGAATAGATATCAAGGACAGGATTGCACCTGCCCTACATATCAAGTATCAGATTGTATGAAATAAAATTAATACATGTGAAAATGGTATCAGTTATTAGCAGACACTGGATAAAACCAAGGTGGTTTTAGCAACAGTTCCTCCTCCTGAACAGTGAGTCAGTCCCTTGTCCTCCTGTTTGATCCCCGGCACTAAAGGGAAACGCAGCCTCCACAGTCCTGCCTGGCCATTATGGCCGGCCTTCCGGAGAACAGGCAGGAACTGTTGCCTGTTTAGGTATTTGAGCAGTCCAGAGAGGCTGACCTCTGACCTCCCAACTGTCAATGCTAGATTGCATTTCAAATGGAGCAGGTAAGGATATTTCAAGTTCTGTATGTTGCCGAGAAAATATGCAAAACACAATTCTTTCCACAGTGTGGTGCAAATCTGCTTTCTCTTGGCATGGTGGAAACCAGCATTGATTCTTTGCTTGGCCTCATGCTGCAGGCATTGCGGGTAGGCTAATGAATCCCCTTTGAAAGGATTTCCCTCTTCTGGGCTCTGCCCAGAATGCATGACCGCTTCTCAGGCAGAATCCAAACACCCAGCTCCCGGGGAAGGACGCACACTCGGGACATCCTCATCTGCATTTTTGCTTCTCATTATAATAATCTCAGTGCCTCGCAGTGTCAAGGAGAATATATAAAATCCTTCCTGTCTCTTCTGTAAGAGTAAACCACAGTGCAGAGAGCTGATCTGGGGACTGCTGATGTCTGATAATCACAGCACAGCCCTACTGCAGTTTCATGAATATTTTTAAACTTTCTCCAGTGAGGTTTTTGGTATGCTGTTTATCTACACAGTGCTAAAATAAAAGTCATCATTAAGGGTTTTCCCCCACCATTGAGTTGTAAGACAATTAGGAACTTAAGACAAAGCATTCAGCAATTGAGAAATAGTCATTCTGGTAGAATTATTATGTAGACTATGACCTAAATCCAGAGAGAGAGATAATTAAATAACTCTCTAAATCTACCTTAGAAAACATGGTCTTATCATAAAGCAAAATGTAGTGCTCACATTCTTTCTGTATTCATAGTACAAACGGAAATAAATGAAGAAAAAGTAGATCTCTGGAACTGGGTGATTCTGAAGCTGGAAACAGAGATGCCCCAGCTACACCCTTTGGGGCTCTGATGGTCTTGCCCTCAGTGTACCAGAACAGCGGGGGCCAATGGAGAGCCGTGGCAGGTCTGGAGTGGAGCTGAGCACTTGCTCGTCAGCACGGCCAGTGCCTCTCACTATGCTGAAACACGGCTTTGCTCCTTCTCACGATGTCTGCTACAGCTCTCAGAGCAGAGCATAGAAGGTCCTCAGACCCAGGCATACTTGACATCCAATCCAGGTGCATCCACCTGCATCTTCTATAGCAGGTCAGGAAATCACCCCACCTGCCCTTCACCTATAAAGTGAAAGCCACACAACACCCCTTCCAGGTTGTAGTAAGAGTGCCAACCATTGCCTAGAAAGCATCTGGGCCAGTTAAATTGGTTTGGTAGAGCAGGGAGCAGGTTTCCACCAGCTCTTCTCCTTGTGTGGTCCTCCTGCCAGACATCGCCATGCAAACAGCTCTGCGTACCGAGCTCCTGCCCACCCTAAGCAGGAGCAGACAATCCACACACAATTTAGAATTTTATTTTATCTAGTCATCTTAAATTTTCAAAACTAAAAAAAATATTAAAGGCCATTCATTTAGAATTCATACCCAAATCATCAATTCCTGGTACAGTCACTGATTAATTATGCATTCGTTCACAATACTGAGTCAACGGGATGGGTCCCAACAGGGTGAAAAATGTGAGATGGGGTATTTGATCCCTCAGTGAGTCCCTTAGGATGTCCCAGTATCGGAGGGGCTGGTAGCTTTCGTGGTTCCTGACTGTTCTACGTTATCTTTTGTCCTGTAATTCCCATTTCTTGATGTGTGGGTGCCCTCCAGACCTGAAACTTACTAGTCTAGTGAACTAGCTCAAAACATTCAGTTTTGTGAAGCTCTTAAGTGTATTAAATATTAAATTCCTTAGGTATGACTTCAAAGCTGGAAAAAAAAAAAAAAACTCAGCAATTCTGAAAGATGGAAAGGGTGCAATGAAGAGAGCTTGTGTATCCATGTGCAAGGCATTTGCTGGGAGCTGTGGGAAATACAGGCAGCCAGGCCAGAGGTCAGGGCCTCTTGTGACTGTCACTCAGTGCCCTTCTTTGAAAACTTTTTGAATGTGAATAAGGCATAAGTCAAAACCAATAACATATAACATGGTGGCAAGATCAAAGTTTGAATTAACTTGAATCTACAAAATAAAGATTTTGACATGAGCACTGATTCTTGGAATTTTATATGGCACAATAGCTCGTGACAGTAAGAGTATTCAACACAGTTTTAGCAAAACTCATATGACAATTTAAAGTAAAGCTCCTACCCACCAGCTCCATTGATGCAGTTAAATCTTATTTTAACATATGACCTTGGGTGTCATGGTCTCTCCTAATGAGTTCATTTTCTCTCTTTCTTTTTCTTCTTCTTTAGCTCTCAAGTTCAATTTAGTAATCTTTCACACTTGGTTCAAAAGACTCTTTAAATATGTGTTTTCATTCTTTCAGCAAGTAATGGTAGCCATTGTCTGGTCATGCAAATGTAATGTTGAACATGTGACATGCAGAATGAACATAATCAAGTCCTCATTAAAATATACACACACACACACAAGCACAACACATGAGTCTTAAAAAATGTCACAGGAATGCATGTTACGAAAAATCTAAGCAAAACTTTCGGGCACTAAAATAATCTTGAACTAACTTGTCATAATAGGTCTAAACAGAATCAACCTGAGGCACCAAGAAAGAAAAGACAAGATTTTGTAAAGCACCCATAACAGAGCCATGTGAATTCTGCTACAGTTGAAGCAGGAATAAACATTAAATGTGTGATAAAGCCTGGGTGAAGAATGGTGAAATCATTGGTACTTTATAAAATGCTCCAAAGACATCAGTGGTTTACAAGTGGATAACTCATTTTAAAAAGGGATGAAACTGTTGTTCAAAATGACACTGCCAAGGTGAAACATCCACGCCAATTTGCAAGGAAAAAATTAATCTTGTCTGTTCTCTCATTGGAGAGAATTGATGATGAACAGCAGAAAGAATAACCATCACCATGATATCTCAGTGGGTTCAGCTTATACAATCTTACTGAAAAATTGAAAAATTTAAGTTGAGCAAACGTTCTACTCAATGGGTGCCAAAACGGTTGCACTCAGGTCAGTGGCAGATAAAGTGGAGCTTTTGATGGACATTTTACAGAAGTAAGAGAAAGATCATAAAGCACCTCTCTAAAAACCGTAACTGGAGAGGATACATGGTTTCACCAGCACAACCCTGAAGACAATGCATGACCAAACAGTGGCTACCAACAGGTGGACTCGATTCAGTCAAAAGCCAGTGTGGACAGATCAAGAGCAAAGGTCACGGTGACAGCTTTTTGTCATGTTCACAGCAATTTGCTTGTTGACTTTCTAGAGGACCAAAGAAGAGCATCCATTTGTCACGAGAATGATTTGAAAAAGTTAGCTCAAACTTTAGCAGAAACCCAGGAAAGTTTTTTTTTCTTTTTTTTCTTTTTTTTTTTTTGGAGAGGTTTTTGCTATAGGACGCGTGCGCTCGCCAGACAGACAGAGAGAGACAGAGAGACAGAAAGCAGGAAATCACCCCCCAGGGGGGATGGCCACGCCACAATCCCTTCTCCTCCATTCTCCTCTCGGGATCTTGGACACGCACGCACACACACCCGGCGTGAGTTTAAGCCACTGGCTCCGGGACTCGAACCGCAGTCGACTACGTGGGAGTCCAGCAACATAGCCATTACGCTAACTGCTGGTCCCTAAACCCAGGAATGTTTTGTGGAGGCTTTCTCCACCACGACTATGCTCCTGCTCATTCTGCTCATCAAACAAGGTTGATCTTGCAAGTTTTAATAGGAAATCCTTAGGCATCTGCCTGATGGTCCTAAGATAGTAACTTCTGACTTATTTCTGTGTTCTAATGTTAAGAAAATATTTAGGGACCAGCAGTTAGCGTAATGGCTATGTCGCTGGACTCCCACGTAGTCGACCGCGGTTCGAGTCCCGGACCCGGTGGCTTAAACTCACGCCAGGTGCGTGTGTGTGCGTGCCAAAGATCCCGAGAGGAGAATGGAGGAGAAGGGATTGCGGCGTGACCATCCCCCCGGGGGGTGATTTCTCGCTTTCTATCTCTCTGTCTCTGTCTGCCGAGCGCATGCACCCTATAGCAAAAAAAAAAAAAAGAAGAAGAAAAGAAAAATCTCAAAAAAAAAAGAAAATATTTAAAGAGTACCCAGTTTTCTTCAGTTATTATTGTAAAAAAGACTGCATTGATGTCAAATTCCCAGGACCACAGTTCTCTAGAGATGTACTAAATGACTGGCATCATAGCTTATAAAACTGTATTGAACTTGCTGTAGCTTATGTTTAGAAACAGAGTATATATATATATATATATATATATATATATATATGTATGTGTATGTGTATAAAACCTTTTAAATCCATTTTACATGAATTTTTTATAGTCCCTTTCTATTAGGTCATCAGAAAAGTCATAACACATCTCTGCATAGGAAAACATAGAAAAATATGTCATGACTTTTCGGATGACCCAGTATATATACTATATATGTGTGTGTGTGTGTGTGTGTGTGCGCGCGCGCGTGTGTGTGTTTGTGTATGTGAGTGTACTTGTATGTGTGTGTGTGTAAATATATATAAAAATGTATGTATGTATAAGAATAAAAATTACATTTAAAAATAATAGAAACACAGTTTAGACTGAGTTGGTTTACCTTTGAACCTGCTGAGTCCTAACTGAACAATAAAAGGAAAAAGTTGTACACATTTAAAATAGGAAATGCATTTCATTGAGTCACTAAATGGACAAATGGGAAAAAAAGAAATCAGTATTTTCAAAGTGAAAAACCATAGATTTTCTCTAGAGATTAGAGATGACAGTCAGTATTACAGATTGGATAGTGAATTGAAAGTGAAATACCCCTAATGAAAGCACAGAAGAGAATCACATCTGACTGCTAAAGACATGAACTGATATTTATCCAGTATGGTGACTGCTGACTTTCTGAGTCCTGCAAAGCATTTCAATGGTTGTAATTCTAAAAACGAGAGACTGAGATGTCAGTCATCGGTCTTGCAGATGAAGTGCATTTCTGAATTAAATCTTTAATCATTTAAGTGGTTCCTGTCACCAAATACCTCTCTTTCTCTTCCAACCTATTCATGCACATATCAGAAATAGCTAGTTAATCAATTGATTGATATAAAAAGAAATAGATATAATCTACTTTGGAATTTTAGGGCAATGTTCTTTATCCTACCTGTCATTATCAAAGTGTTCTCTCACCAAATGGCACTCTTGTAGAGGATGTTTTATTCTGTAGGGAATTGGGTAAATGTTAGCAATTTTAAACGCTGCAGGACTACAGAATTACTTCCAATCTGTACGTTAGAGCTGATGCTAGTTAGGGTCAGAAGGCATAGGTTTACAAATCTTGGTTTAAAATAGACAGTGAAATTTCTACAGGTATATACACTCCAAAGCTGTATCACACTTGGCATGGGTAATTCTTCTGCTGTCTTATCTAGGGGCTCTAATGTCAGGACATACAGAACTGCATGGATGCTTTTTAGCTCCTCACCCCTGCGCACCCCTCACTATTCACATTCACCACCCCTCCATATCTCATCAGTCAGTTTTATAATGATAATGCCCTTTAAATACAGAAGATACAGGCAATGATGCTAAAATTATATTGTGTCTCTCTTCCCACCATATATACTTCCACATCCCAAAAATCAGTATAAATTGTGTAATGTCAACACATTGCTGATATTGGTGTGTTTCTTTGTCATTATAGAAAGAAAAAAATTAATTAAAGACATGTATAGCTTTTACCTGTACCTATAAATCATTTTTATTTATTTGGTGTTAGGTGTTTAAAGCAGAACAAAATCTCTTTGCTAACTGGTAATGCTGACTAATGTACACAATCAGGTTGCACCTGACTTACACGTAACACTTCAGTTCAAGATCCATGATCACATGCAACAAACAACCTGTGTGGGTTTATTTTACTTAGACTTATTTTACTTTTATTAAACAAGCTCTAATTTTGTGCAATTTAATTACAAAAAAAAAGAAGCACATAACATTTATATCTGTCTGTCTGTCTATATTAAATACAATCATTGATAAAAATTATATTTAATTGTACCAAATTAAACTCTTCTCCATAAAACATAAAATTGATCACTATTCACTAGTTTCTTTATTGTTTGGGATAAAGTTAAATGAGTTTTCTAATTAACTGCAGCCCTATATTTTTCTACGGACAAATGAGAGTTAGAGTTAATATACTTTTGGTTTAACTTGATGTCTGGGGTTAAACAAACACTTTTGAACTTTTTTTTTTTTGATAGAGTGTGCATCCACTAGAGACAGAGACAAAGAAAAAGAGAAAAGAGAGATAGAGAATGTGAGGAAGTAATCCCTCAGGGATGATGGCAATGATGCAATCACTTCTCCACAGCACGTACAACTGGCATGTTTTTCAGGCTTCAGGGTCCAGGACTTGAGCTGCACAGTCGGCCATGACAGATCGATTCAATCACCTTAACCACCACAATACCTGCTGGCCCTAATGATTTGGTCATTATTTTTCATATTGCTGGGGATCACTTGGAAAACCCATTTACTTAGATGTTTCTTCAATTTTGATTTCTTCAAAAGTTTTGACGTTGTAGAGATAACAGTAACAATAGAAGCGATATTTAGTTTGTTCCAAGTACCAGTGAGTGTGGACACACACATATCAGGTAGGATGGAGGTGTATATTTGCACAGATCTCTATCTCAATGACCTATCTCTCTCTCCTTCTATTACCCAACGCTTATAGCCACTTACTCATATTAGTAAAAATGAAAGTAAGCAGTGACACAAAAATTGACATTATCACTTCGTTTTATTTATTTTTACTTCATCTACATGCCCTTGTTGAACAATAACATGACTCACTTATATATTCTATTTTACCACTAGTGGCTACAGAAATAGATTCTTTCATATTCACCCAATGTGCCAGCCAAAAACATGGCAAAGGAAGACTTGCTTTTCATTCTCTCTTTTCTGTTCTCTCTTTAATCTCAGACAGAATATTTATGTCTTTGAAAGCAAGGATATTATATAAAACTGACTCATAAAATGAAGCAAAAAAAAAACCCTGCGAGTTGAATAAACCAAGTTCATACTAGCACTCAAATTCAGTATCAAGCCATAGTGGGTAAAGAAATAATATTGCCTTATGTCTCTGCAAACACTTGTGAAGGTGCTGCTTCTGGTGTCCATAAAGATCCTATATCATGGAAAGGCAACTTTTTTATGAATGCTTGCCGAGTAGTTATTGCTCCTTGAAGGAATAGATAGAAACACTTTTAAAATATAAAATTTAGGGGTCAGTGGGAGACAAGGTAATTAAGGCACTAGACTCCCATATGATTGACCGTGGTTCGAGTTCTGGATCCAGTGGTTTAAAAATCAATCTGGATGTGTGTGCATGCACACCCATAATCCCAAGAGGAGAACAGAAGAGAAGAGAGTGTGGCATGCCATCTTCTCCAGGTGGGTGGGGGGGGGGGGAGGATATTTCTCACTTTCCTTCTCTCTTTCTCTATTTCTCTCCAGTGAGTATAAACACCCTATGGTAAAAAATAAATAAAATAAAAGGAAAAAATTAAAAGTCTGACCATTTAGACTTTGGTCACAATGGAGTCCCAGGTGTGTGTAGAAAACCCCCTCCTCTTCCTCAGATTCCCCATAATTATTAAACATGGCAAAGCAGAAAACTGATAAGAATGTAAAAAAAAAAAATCAGGAAAAGATGTTTTAGTGAAAAACATGACAATTTCTATAAAGAACAAATCAAAATAATCTTACGAAAGTTTCATTTGAAATTATCTCTATTTGACATTCTATGGATTGTTCCAGAAAAACTTTATGAAGAAAATGCTGAAACTTGTGACTCTTCTCATGAGACTTTCTTAGGCTGAGGGCTTTCAGAATTTAAGAATTGCTGTACACCCTGTTACGACAGGCAGGGCACCACATCCCATATTCTGTGGCTCTGGGAGTATCCCTGAGGCCGATGGGCAAAGATCAAAAGTGTCCATGAGCTCAGCGGGAGGCATCTGTCAGCGCCCTTGCTCCTGTTCCTGTGATTTTGTCAGCTTCTGAGATGGAGAGGAAGATTCCAGCCGAGAGGAAATGGCAACAGAGATTCTCCTCTCAACTGTGCCACCTGGTTTGATAGTGGGAACCCGTCTCCTCTTCAGAAGTTGAAACAGAAGCATGTCAGGTCGGGGGGCAAGGGAAGAGTTCATGGATAAATCAAACAGGCGTTCACTGAACAAGCTACAATAAGGTAAAAACATAAGGACGTGCAACAGTTGGGAGATAGTTTGACTGATTTCTTAAGACTAAGATACTGCCTGGGTGTGAAGTACGTATCCATCACTGCAGAGAAGGGCGAGGTAAGTAAGGTCTCAGGGACTGCAGCCTTCGAGGAGGAAGTCTTTATTCTTTAGGGCACCAACTACACAATGGCTTGGATCAAATTGGCAAAGGACGGTCCCTCGTCCCAAATGCATCTGTTTTTGTAGTGCAGTAATGTAAGAATATACTTATATTTCTAAATGGTCAAATACATTAAAAACCACCAAAGTGAGAATATGTGCTAGAGATAATACAATGCCTTAAAAATACGAAATTTGAAACATTTACTGTCTGTCCCTTTAACAAAAAGCTCACCAGTCTGTGACCTACGCTCTGTTTTGGCCTATCACAATTCTCCTTCCCTGCAGTCCCTTCAGCTCTGAGTTCTGTAAGGCGATGGTACTCCTTGATGCGACACATTACATTGCCAATGAGAAAAAAATAAATGTGGAAATGTTACATATATAGATTTTTGTTGTTGTTCTAATAGGTATTTTAATGCATTTTTGAGTTTCAAAATAAAAGTCTTAGTTTTAATAGATCAAAATAAAAAAATGTTAAGAGAAATTTGCTTAAAATTTAAATCCAGGAAAAAGGTTAGGATTCAGTTCAAATAGTAGGTAGATGAAGCTATCAACAGTTCAAGAGAAAATAAAAATTCTTAAATATGGAAATAAATGCATCAAAGAAAATCAGTAATGTTTTAGTCTAAAGTAAAAAAATTCTATTTCACTAGTTCAGACTCACATAATTAATCTCTTCTGTTGAATCTGAAGTGTTACTGTGATCTGATCTTTCCATTTAAACTCCACATGTTAACGTTCAACTCCAAACTTGACCCAACCATTAGACTGGCCATTCTCTTGGTTGTTTCTTGTACTCTTATTTATGTGTGTCCAGCTTTAGTTTTCCTGGTATAGCACTTCCTTCATAGAAGATCTTAAAATTTTAGTTACTAATACAGGCCAGCCAGTGGCACGGCAGTTAAAAGTGACTGAATTACATACAGTTTAAGTCCTGGACCCAGTGGCTTGAAAAACATGGTGGGTGCATGTGCACATGTGCCCAAAATCACAAGAGAAAAGTAGAGGACTAGAGGGTGCTTTCTCACTTCCTCTCTACGCCCCCAATTGCCAGCAAACAAATGCGCCTGTGGCAATTTTCAAAAAAAAAAATGTGTTATCAATGTATTTTTAAAATAGTTTTCTTTTAATTTGCTTGAGTGCAGTGACTTGCCAAAGAAAGAGAAAGAGAGAGTGAGTGAGAAAGTACCTCCCATGGGGATTGGTCATGACAATCTTCTCCTCCATTTCTTCTTCCTTTTGGGATCTTGGACACATACTTGTTCAGTGTGTTTCTCAAGCTGTTGGGTCCAGGACCACCCTAACTGTGCAGACCACCATGAGGTATCCAGCCACTTTAACTACCACACCAGGAGCTGGCCCCAAAATAGTTTTAAACGAATCAACTAACTTTGATTGTGCAACCCCCCTTTGACCATATATAATTAGCTACACAATGGGTGGGTCTGGGGGACACTTGCCCAGAAGACTGACCCAGTTGACTTCAAGGATTCACCAAGTCCCTAAGCAATGTGATCAAAATTTACTAAGTTTCTTAGATGTATGAAGCTTTTGGCCTGATAGCAAACGTCATTTCTGTTGGCTATCAGTAGCATCATCGCCATGGCATCTGTTTTCTAAGTCTCCTATTAGATCTGCTACAGGAAAGATCAGATATTTGCCTGTGCCAGAAAAAATGAGAAAGTATGTCAATAAAGTAGGCTTCTGCATATAGACCTATAGTCAAGAATCTTCCTACTGTTGTCACAATGATCAGTTTGCACTAAATACAGTGATTTCTCTCTACTGTGATTGATTCAAACTGTGATTGATACATGAATGCCTTTATCTCATTTTGCCTAACACAGCAGGATTCAGGCTCAGTCAACACTCTCACATCTAGCAACTCAGTTACATCCTCCCCAATATGAAAATTAAACAGGATGCTGATTTCTGAATTTATTTTCATTTTTTGGTGAATATTGCTACTAGCTATTTTTTAAAAATAATCCTTAGGCATGACATAAATTAAACTTGGGACTCTAATTTTATTTAGTGCTTTCCCAGTCCGTCTGTGTCCATCAGTTTAACTCACTGACTGGAGCTGAAGGTGACTCTCCAAATAATTTCTAGTGTTCCAACCTGATACTTTCCTGAAGGCACTCAGTGTTACCTTGTATTAATCTATGATTTATCAGAAATTATTTTTTTAAATTGCATAAACGTAACTTTTTGTGCACTTTTCAGGAAAAAAAAAAAAAAAAAAAAGACCAATTTCTTTAGTATTGCGTGGTCCCTGACATTACTGCATAAACTCAGGTACCCACTTCTGAATGAACAGCAGCTCACCTTACCTTTAATCAGTCAGCAAATGAGTAATGCCATCTGAATAAGTGTCAGCAGTGCTGCAGGAACAAGCATCACTCCTCTCCACCAGCTCGCCTGCACGGGAGTCCTCAGTGTAAGAGTCTGCAGACTGGGGGTGCCACAGCACGTGACACTGAATTACCTCTGTGTTCAGCCTCAGGGCAGAGATGAGAGCTCAGCGCACTCCACCTGTATGCGAGTGCTGACCTCAGAGAGGGCCCTGCCTGCAGATTTAGGAGAGCCTGGGAACTCTTCCTACAGTGCCTGTTACAGGCATAACGGTTATCAGAACACCGTGTGACATTGTTTTTGCTGTGGTCTTTGCAGGAACTTAGTATGTGGTTAGCCTTCCAAATGCAAGCTACAGAAGGCGTCCTGGTGCACAGCTACGGAAGGTGTCCCGCATTGTCACAAGGAGATAGTTTGAATTTTATTCCTGTGTATGTAAGATTTTTTACCCAACAGTTTACATAGCAACAATGTCAAGATCCACTCTGGGCAGTAGCCTTGAGGTCACACACAAATTCTCACTAAGATGTTCTGCATTGGTGGTAATTGCTATTAAAAGTATACATTAGAATCTACAAATTAATTTATGCTAAAGTCCATTTTTTAAAATTCTTAATAATGTTCTCCTGCTTGCTTAGCTTTATAGGATTCTCCATAGAGCTATCTAGGTTTGGAACTGTAGGAATTTGTATGATAAAGAAAAACAAACAAGCAGGGAAAAATAGAAAGTAGTTCTTTTAGGAGGCCTGCTGCTGTAAACTGACTCCCTCCTCATAGGATCACTCCACATGGGTTATCTCCCTCATCTCTGACAGCACTTCACTCTTCCTCAGCCCGTGTCAGCGACTTCATTCAACCTTCTTCAGCAGACTTTTCTAGTTATTTTTCACTGAATCTTGAAAATTGCACCATATGTATATATTATAAATATGAATACATATTTAACAGTATATACATGACAGAAATCACATCATATGTCTCATACACACACACACACACACACACACACACACACACACATACAGTTTGCACTGATTTCCACTCCGTGTGGCTTCTGCGTGCATGGTGAGGGTCCCTGTACACACTGTAGGTTTTCCAGGGCTGGCCATGCTCCGAATGCTGGAGAAAATGTATTTGTTACCTAAAAGTTGATTCGTTAGTGGCCAGGGAGGGTTCACTAGGAGCAGACAGATTAGAGTTAGGGTCCACACACCGTGTCTCTCCAAAGAGCTAAGGAGGGGCTCTGATTCCTGCTAAAGAGGCCTGCTCCCTCCCGGTTCCTGAGGCAGACGGCCACGTGACAGTCTGCTCCTATCTAGGACATACAGCCGAAGGAAGAGCAAGCAGCTTCTCTCAGATGTGAGGTAGGACGGCCGAGAGGAGATGAATCTCTGCTACTGTGTGTTGATTCTAACCTGCTTCTTTCCACAGCGAGTCCTGAAGCTTTCTCTTACCTTTTATTTTTGTTGTGCGGCTGAAGTAAGTAGGTATGCAGAGTACTATACTGTTTCAGAACCATATAAACACTGAGAATAGCTGGTCCTCATCGCTGAATCTCTGCTGTCTTCCTTATGCCATAAAACAATCTGCGTGCAGGTTTCCATATGGCTCCCTCGTGCAGCAGAAACTAGATTTTCCTGAGTTAATAACGTTAAAGAGGCCAGAGAAAGGTAAGGCATGGGGCATGAGAGAACCTCTGCTTGCAAATACCCTGTGCTAATTTCACTGGCTAATCTGGAAGGCATGAAGTCAGTCAGCCTCCTCAGAAAGAAAAGGAGCATCTGTGTTAAAAGCATCTTCAGTCAAATCCTCTAGAAGGACTGAGCATTCCTTGAGATCAGTAAATTCTATTGAGATGAAAATATTCAGGGAACGTTATTCCATTAGTCTCTCATGCTTTATGCCAACATCTTAAATGACCTCTTTTCTATCAGCCGAAGTGATTTAGGGTAAAGGTAGAGGCTCTGGAGCAGACCCAGCGCATAGCAGAACAACGGTCCATTTATCATCCTCCACAGAAGACATCTATGTTTTACAAGGATCTCTGTGGTCTAGAGACTAAACTCACACCGTAATCATTACGAAGGATCCTACTTATTCAAGATGGCGTAAACTTCAGTTTATTGTTTTCTTGCTGAATTCTAATGGGCAATGGCAAACTTTGGGTCGTATGGATGATTTCAACAGTTTACAATGATAGTTTTCATTTACCTAGACGTTTCTTCAAAAAACATAATTATGGGGGCCAGCAGTTAGCGTAATGGCTATGTCGCTGGACTCCCACGTAGTTGACCGCGGTTCGAGTCCCGGACCCGGTGGCTTAAACTCACGCCGGGTACGTGTGTGTGCATGCCCAAGATCCCGAGAGGAGACTGGAGGAAAAGGGATTGCGGCGTGGCCATCCCCTCTGGGGGGTGATTTTTCGCTTTCTATCTCTCTCTCTCTGTCTGGCGAGCGCACGTGCCCTATAGCAAAAACCTCTCCAAAAAAAAATATAATTATGCAAACAGGCAATGATACATCTTATATCAATTACTCTTTTTTTGGAAGAATCAGTCATATATTAATATTATCCTAAAATAGGAATGTTTGTATTAGCTTCAAACTGAGAAACCCATTTTCACCATTTCCCAGTCAAAACAAAATAAATCGATGCTATAAAAATAGCTTGAATATTATACCATCAAAACCCAGTAAAGGCATTAGTGAAATTTAGTTTGTATGCATACCTTTAGATATTATGTGATAGAAAATGTTCTTAGGATACAATTCATTACTCCCTCCCAGAAGAGAAGGACAAGAGTGTAGGAAGATAATAAAGAGGAGATGATCTAACTGCCACATCACCAGTTGGGATAGTTCATGAGGTGCTATCAGCCCTGCTGAATCCTACAATTCCTACAGTTTGGCCCCAGGGGTGGTCATTGGCAGAGAGCATCTGGGATATTGCACTGGGAGGAAAGAGAAAATCCACAGATCTTTATCCTTTGTTTAAAAGCATCACAGTGTAGTTAAGGAAGAAGCCAAGATCCAGATGCAGGATAATGGGAGTATATTTATTTATCTATTGCAATACCAGCAGTCATTTAAAAAGAAACTCCTTACAAAACCCATCACTTTTATTTATTATTTTCTTTTTTTAATTTATTTTTTATTCTATTTTCATTTCTTTTATATATTCAATCACATATGTCACTTAGCTTATAAAGTCAATGTTCAACATAAACACATTTCTCACCAGTCCAGTTGGGAATACTAAACACATTATCTTCAACAGATAATAACCCATTTCTTTGTCCCACAAATGTCTTGCTTTTTTTTTCTCCTTAATGTCTTTCCTCAGACTCTCCTCCTTCTCCCACCCTCTTCCCACACTCTATCTGGTATCTATAACTATTTTCTATGCTTCTATATCCTCTCGTCATTCAGTTCATTTTTAAAGCTGTGGTACATAGTAAAAGCTGAGGTATAATGAGAGAAACTTTGAATCTAGGAAGATGATGTTTGAAAGTTTAGATTTTCCCCTTAATAAATAGATGACATGGATCAAATGCTTATTCCATTGGGCCTCAGTTTCTCATTAATAAAATAAGAAGAATAATGCTTATCTCACAAGAATATTGGGCAGATGAAATAAGATGGCATATATAATGTGCTCACATTCATAAAAATGATACTGAGACTTATCCTAGACAGTACACTCACTGTATGTTAGTGTTTGGCATAAATATCATTACTGGGTTGCTGGAAAAGTCATGACCCATTTTTACATGGAAAAACCAATCGTGACTTTTCTGATGGCCCCAATACATTAGATGCCTCAAAATAATCATTTTCTTCTATATCACCTTCCCCACTACATTGCAGACTAAAGTTTAGACCTTACTATGAGTTTTTTTCAATACATAGACATTAGTTGGTAGCTGACTGTTGAACTGAACTCCATCCAGAAATCCATGGAATGAAAGATCATTCCGAGGAGCAAAAACTTGCAGCAGCACATCAGAGAACCTGCCTTCCCACTGCGAACACAGCTGTTCACCAGGAAAACTGATGGGCTGAGGGCCCTGGACCACTAGGGAAGGATTTGATCCAACTGCATGAACCTCTGGTGGAAAATAGTGACCCAGACCACATTTCCTTTCAGAGTCCCAGGGGAAAAAAGACTGTAATAATGTGTTTTGCCTTTATTAAGTTTTAGATTTGACATAGAATTAGACCTACGTATTAAAGGCATGCTGAAGCCAATGTGCCTTTGTGGTGGACTGAATAAGGGACATTTCTAAATTACCAGTGGTCAAGAATATAACATGGTTGGATGCATGAAATAATTAATTTGCAGAGAGGGCCAAATGTTCTCAGCCAGCATTCGCATTTTGGCAGCTCTCTGCTTCTGCTGGCTTTGGAATGTAGACTAGTTCTCTCTTTGCAGAAAGATACAATAAGATCAGAAAGTCCCCTCCAAATTTTTCCATCGGAATGCACATATATTTAACTTCTCTTTCCTTTAGGTTAAGTTGGGAGACAGACAAATGGCAAGGAGTGAACAAAAATATGATGTCTGGACTGTCTCAAAACAGATCTCATTACACCCTCTGACAGAGCCAGCTGGAAGCGTGGCAGCTAAGATGGCAGAACCCCACAGAGACAACCATGCAATCTGAGTCTCAGACTCAGTGGATTGAAAAACGCGCCAGGTACACGTGCGTGCCCAAAAATCACAAAAGGAAGGAGGAGATGTAAGAGAGGGACTGTGGCATAACCATCCTTTGTGGGAATGTTTTCTTACTTCCTCTAGGTCTTTCTCTCTCTCTGTCAAGTGCACATAAGCTCTGGAGAACTCAAGAAAAAAAGAAACAGTTATGGTCATAAAATCATTTTCTTGATTGAAATAACTGATCAATTTAGAAAAAGTAGTGTTTTACAAATACCTGTGTCTTCTAGATCTGATTTTACACCATCCACAAACAAAGATGGCGTCCCTCCCTGCCAGCATTCTCTCACCCACAACTCCTCTGGGTTTGGGGATAATGTACTCACAGCAGGCCGTGGGTATTGCAATCACATCACCACTGCTAGAGAAGGTATACGATGATGTAGTTTTGACTAGAAATGAGAGTTGTGCATTCTCGAACTCCTTTTTAGTAATTTCCCCCTGCTCTAACTTATATGCCCCTCTTATCACATTTATTTCGCTCATCTTCACCAAAGCTGTTTGATGTTAATTTCATTTTCCCTACTGGACTACGAAGACTCAGAGCTGGGACAGTGAACGTGTGCTGACCGGATCGAAGTTACCATGATGTGACATACAGTGTAATGGAGTGTAAAAGAACAAAGATGCGACTTTCAATGCTTCTCTGAAAACCACAGCAAGATAACACCCACACCCACCCCCACACACACACGCAAACCACTTGTGAGCTCTGTGTTCTGTCTAAACAGTTTCACTGTGTTTGTAACTGAGCACAGGGGCAGGAGCAGCTGCATGTCCTGGGTTGTGTGATGTTTCCATGTCGGAGTTTGCTTGTTGAAGTGTTCATGCAGGTTGATTATACCCCTGTTACTGCTGCTGTCAGGAGGCTTCCCTGAAAATAAGATGCTGCAGCTCAGCAGGAGGGAATAAATCAGCACAAATAAGCAGCAAGCCTACTCACTCCTTTGTGCTTTGAAACACTCAGTAATGAATCTCTTTAAAATGTACATACTGTTAGTTCTCTAAAGAACTGCAAAGCACAGAGCGCAGCACCAGGTTGTATTTTACACGCCCACTGCCCAATTGGGCTGTTGTTACCATTCAACTGGCAGGGGGTTTAAATGGTCTCTTCTTTCCAACTCAAACTTAGTGCCTATAAATTCTAGTCATGTAAGTTACTGCTTTTAGTGAGCAAGTTATTAAAAAAAAAAGTGAATCAAAGACTCACAGCTAAGTTGGGGAATGAAGAGACACCGATGAAGAACAGATGAAGCTGAAGAACTGCCAGAGCAGACCTGGCAACAATGTAAAGAACAAGAAAGCATTCCTGACATCTTCACGTTGTTTCTTCTGGACTAACGTGGCAGGGGATGGCCAGCAGTGAGGGAGCCCTCCTGGATTGCCCACCCTCAGAGCAGCTATGTAATCCTAATTACACATATTTCCGTGAACTGAAACCCCGTTTCATCTCTTCCCCCAGTTTGGAAGTTAGCCGAGAGCCACATCAACTTTTCCTTGTTTCTCTTAGGCCAAACATTAATACTGAGTTTTTGGATATAGCACTGGTAATAGCCATGTACGAGTATAGTATAGATAGTACCAAGATGGCATGATGGCTATGTCGCTGGACTCCCACATAATTGACCGCAGTTCGAGTCCTGGACCTGGCGGCTTAAAATTCACTCCGGGTGTGCATGTGTGCATGCTCAAAATCCCAAGAGGAGACTGAAGGAGAAGGGATTACAGTGTAGCCATGCCCCTTGGGAGATGATTTTTCACTTTCTGTCCTTCTGTCTCTCTTTGGCTAATGAACACGCAATTTGGGCAGAGGATTATCACAAACACATGCAATCACAAATACAAGCATAGAAGCAGCAGCAACAATGGCCTAATCCACACAATTTGATGCAAGAACTCAATACTAAATTATTTTAAAATACAGGTTTCCATAGTCAGCACCATCTACTGCAGAAAGGCAATGAAATGCACAGAAGTTACCACAAATTACTTACCATCCATCTCATTAAAGCATTCGTTTTTAAAGATAATGCGGTGAGAATTTTGAGAATTCTCATTAAAATTATTAATAACTTATCGAGTTAATTGATATCTTTCCAGTAAAAGGTGATCAAAAATAGTTTTGGAATATTCCCCAATTGGTAGAAGTCATCATTTCTGTCCTGAATGACTTTTTATAAGTTCCATAGGTTCACAACACCAATGGATAAAACCCATTTATCTAGTTGGATAATGACTATATCCATTCCATTTTATTGTAATCATAAGCCAGGACAATCGCCCTTTTTCTTCCCATCCTCTTGTGCCCTAACACTTTCTCATCCCCTTAACACTCAGTTATTTAACTGATCAAATGATTAGTAAACTGAGACTACACAGGGAACCACACACTACCCCTGTGTTCATTTACAGTAGATTATTCTGAGAGTTCCCCTATGATTTTAGAGTGGGTCACTAAAAAGGCAGTCAGAAATAAATCAGTACATCGGCAAGAGAGTTATGTGTAATTTGCAAATACAAATTGAAGTTATATTTTATAATCAAAGAACATATTGTTCATAAATCTGGCTGCAGGAGGTTTTGGTCATGGATTAGAAAAACTGTCTCACCTGCTGATATTGACCTCATTGAATCATCAGGAACATATGGTGACAAATATATACCTAATGCATAACTGGACTAATGCCATCATGTTTGCACAAGCAAAAATGTGTTATTTATTAGGGCATAGAGGAATAAAACTGCAATGCCTTCAAACCAGCATAACTCAACATACACTGTAGACAATTTAAATTCCAAAAATAATATTTCATGAACCTCAAGTAAATGATAAATGTATAATGGGAATATCTTATTAAGAACAGAAACTTAACCATGGAATATGTAATAGAAACAGAATAGACAGAAGCCAGATCATGGAGATACACACCTTACAGAGTCAAGGACTTCCATGGGTGAGAACTAGAACCCCCCCACGGCGGTCCAGGTCAGCCTTGCTGAGTACAGGGTTTTACTGCTGTGTCAACATCTGGCCGTCATGTTCAGCCTCTTGAGAACCAACTCTCTTTTTAAGAGACTCATATCTCTTTGCGTGAAAAATGTAAAAATAAAATAAATAAATAAATAAAAAAGAAAGTCTATGATTACAAAAATTAATTCACACAAGTGCCAATTCGAGAAAAGTATCTGCAATAATAACTCTTCCATTCCTGAAAAAAAAAAAAAAGCTTTCTACTAAATATTTGTGACAGAAAATAAAAGCTATCTTCTTGTTCAATTTGTAGCTTTGAAATATATTAAGGTGGTAGAAGAAGCAACCACCTAGTCAGGCATACTGGACAGGAACAACCATTTGTAGAAGATGCAGTAACCAGATTTTCCTGTTGTTCAAGAGACAGAAGTTAAGACCAAGGTAGCTTCATGGAAAAATTATTCTCTAAAACAGCAGTAGTATATAAAAACAGGAACTAAATGGAATCATCTTCCACAGAAATAAATATAAGGCCAAGAATATAGAACTATGAATAAGCAATGAAGGGTCAGTACTGGCTGGAATAGATGGTTTATCTGAACAAGAAAGAGAAATAGAGATTAAAGATGTAAACAAGTTGGATTTGGATTGTATATCCAAATTACTTGGTGATTCTTAAATGATTTTGAACAAAGATACTCTAGAATTGGCATCCTAAAGGGACCAGCAGATGGTGTAAATGTTTGCGTCACTGGACTCCCACATAGTCGACATGGTTTAAGGCCCAGACCAATGGCTTAAACCTCATGCCGAGCGTATGTGCGTACATGCCCAAAATCCTGAGAGGAGAATGGAGGACTGCAGTGTGGCTATCCCCACAGCAGGTGATTTCTTGCTTTCTGTCTCTATCTCTTTGGTGAGCACACACACCCTATAGCAAAATCTCTCCAAAAAAAAGAAAGAAAAGAAAAGAGAAAAAATTGGCATCCTAGAAATATTAAATTAAAAAAATTATAATGAGTCTTAGGACATGGATTTTGATAGGTCCAGGGAGAAGTTAGAAATGAAGAACAATGCAAATACTTCAGGCTAGATCACTGAGAAAACGATAGCACACTGGCAGAAATAGGAACACCCGGGACCTGTTAGAGTTTATCAGTTCACTGGTAAAATCCTGAGTTTAGGAACTGGTAAAGCAGCCAGCTATATTGTCTGGTGTGGGATGACGTGCCTCTCAGGAGACAGACTAGGGCCCAGATGGGATAATGGTTGAAAAATCAACTGAAGGTAGTTTGGTGTAGGAAAGAAGTAAAGAGATGTACATTCTGATACTTCAGTTAGTCTTTATTTTATGCACTGGAAATTGAAAATAGAAGTTTCTGGAAAAACAGGGACTTGTACAGATATGAGTACCAGCATGATATGTGGAACCTTTCTCAATCTTGCTCCCATAGCACCCAAGTCTCATATGACCTATACTGACAGCAGTAACAAATACATAAATTGAGTTGATAACAAAAGTGGTTCTAGGGAAGCTTTCATAATGCGATGATCTGTCAAAAGAATTGGCGCCCCATATTTTCAGAAAGTAGCATAGCTGGAAGCCATTTTCGTTTCACCCAGCCTGACCCAGTGAGTTTGCTTCTGAGAAGTTCAGAGGTCACATCACCAGCCTCGCAGCTTGCTTTGCGCTTGGGTGGGTCACCACAGCCCCTCCATGCACATGGCTCTTTCTAATCTGATAGGTTTTGCCTCAAGCGTCTCTTGCTGTGGCCAACCACCTGCTTTGGATCAGTCATCTTTCCTTCCAAGTTATCTCATCTCTCCCTCTTATGATACTGACCTTTCCCACTGGGGTGTAAGCTCTGTGTGAGCAGACACCATGTCCACCTGGTTCAAGAACAATTCACGAGCCCTCACAGAGGGCCACCCCTCATTCAGAGCACACATGCTTAGAGTGATGGGCACCAAGCAGAATGTGGAGATTAAACCTTCCAGGTCTGACCCTGGAGGAGCATGGCAGAGGCTCACTGTGATGCACACCCATCCTTTCAACACATTCACTGTCCCAGACACCCACTAAGTGCTTTCTCTGGCTGCTCGATGTGCTTCCTGTGCAAGCCGGGCTGGAGAGCTGGGGAGGTAATTTCCTGGGGTGCTCTCTAGCAGTGCCAGCGGGAACACAGCACGTACACCCCTCAGCTTCCTCCCTAGAGGGACATCCTGCAAGGCCTCACAGAGATCCCTGGAGCAGCTGAGTCTCCGTTGCAGATTGAACTATCCTGCTTGTTAACACGGACCTTTCCCTTCCCTGTCTCCCACTTCCATTCCTCTGTAAGCACTTCCTAAGATCAACCTCAAAATAAATGACTTGCACCCAACTCTCATTTCAGTTTCAACTTCTGAATGAATCAGACTGAGATAAGGAACTTACACTCTGCTAGGATAAGCAGGCTGAAATCATGCTGGCACCACGGTAAAGGCTATAAGGGCCATGATGTAAGCAGATCAAAGTGCTGCGACAGCTCAGGGGAGGGACTGCACCCAGAAAAATCAGGTAGGAATGGCATTTAAGGAAGAAAGAAGCAGCTGTTACATGCATGACCCAAGTTCTTTGCTTCAGACCTTGTTTGGATTAAGTCAGGAGAAATAGCTTTGATAGAGACAGGAAGAAACTGAGAGTATTCCTAACAGAGTAAACAGATGAGAAAAGGAAGGAAGCCCTGCAGCAGATGCTCAGATGGACAGAGCAAACACTTTTGTCTGGCTGGGCCATAGGCTGAGAGGAGTGGACGCACAGGAGAACGGGTTTGAAAGGGGCTCTGAAGCAGGACACGGAGTCACTGTATGTCCCCTTGTGAAGTGTTATCACTTTGGATAGGCACTGTGTTTTCTTTCAAGGTATGTGACGTGATCAGAATGTGCCTTGGGAAAATTGATCTTTTAATTATGTAAAGTAGATTAGAATTAGGAAAGGGAATTGCAAAGTCCTTGGAGAGGAGAGATCCAATAGTCTGGGTAGTAAATATTGATGCCCACAGCTAAGGTTACAGCAGTGAGAACAGAACAAAAAAGACAGAGATGTATATATTAGACTCAGCCTTGCTGACTGTTGGGCAAGGAACAGACTATAAAAACCAAGCACAGAAAGTACAGCAGACAGAGAGAGCTTTGAGTCAGACAGACGTGGGTTTAATCCAGTGCGAGATCTTGCAGGCTGTTAAAGCCCTCTGAAACGTGAGAATTTTCATGTGCAAGAAAGAGAAGAAGACACACCCCACAGGCTTGCGATATTGAAACAGATGAGGCAGTTGAAGTCCAGCAGGGCGCCTGGAGAATATTAAACATGCAGATAATTGACGGCAGTTATCTTCATTGTTGTCAAAGCATAAATAAGTAAGCAAAGTCTTTAAAAAATTATATCTACAAGCCCGAAAGCATGTTTTGAAAAGCAAGGATATTAAAATAAAGAATTAATCAACCAGAAGATGGGTGCAGTGTTTCAGCCTACAATTAATTATTAAAGAAATAAGGCAAAAGACAGAGAGACACATCCCCCAAGATTTCAGCAGATTAATCTGAGAGAACCAGGAGGACGTGTGCTTGGGTGACCTGAAACCATCTCGAAATTGTCATTTCGGTTTCTCATGTGGGTCTTACCACCAGGGCACAAGATACTGACCATGCTAACTAGAGAATCCCATTTATCCTGAAAGTGACGTTCTTATTAAAATTTAGTAAGCTCTCATTTAAATTTATTTATAGCCTTCTATGACAATATTTAACAGGAATATAGCCTCAATTCAAAACAAATTCTATTTCTAAGAGTGAAAACCTTAAGATTAAATAGAAGCCCAGAAAAATTTGCCAAAAAAAAAAAAAAAAATCTGTTTCTCTCTGTATTTCATTCATCTCCCTGTGGCTTGTACATAGTAACTTTTGACAATCTTGAATGAATGATTCAATCATGAGACTTTTCCAATCTACAACATTTATTTTTATTATCAGACGCAACAAGGAAGTTGGAGCCATTATCAGCTTTGAGAAGAACCCATTAACAAACCTGATGCTATAGATACTGCAGCCAATGATACTGCTTTGTAATTCTAAGGTGCCCAGTCACGGATGCAGACATTGGCTTTTTTTTTTTTTTTGGAGAGGTTTTTGCTATAGGGCACGTGATCTTGCCAGAAAGACAGAGAGAGACAGAAAGCATGAAATCACCCCCCAGGGGAGATGGCCACACTGTAATCCCTTCTCCTCCATTCTTTTCTTGGGATCTTGGGCACGCACATGCACACACGCCTGGCATGAGTTTAAGTCACCGGGTCTGGAACTAGAACCATGGTCGACTACATGGGAGTCCAACAACATAGCCATTACACCAACTGCTGGTCCCGACATTGGCTTTTAATCACAACCAATACTTAGACAAAATAGCAACCAGAAATTTTCTTCTATTTATTTTTTTTTTAAAAAACTTCTAAAGCACATTTTTCTTTGTACCTACGGAAAGTCACACGGAATGTGACCGGGGAGCATCTTGTTACAGTAGAACAAGTACTAAGTCAACAGCCAAGAAAGAAGAGTGATCTGCTCTCACTTCTGCCATAAGTCAGTTGTGTATTAGTTGAGATCCGGGTGCTCCCTGGTACCCGGATTCGATGGCAGTCCGTGAGGTGGCTGGAGTAGGTGACGATGAGCATCCCCTGCCATTCTCATATGCTCTCTGAACCACTAAAGCCCCTCCGCAGACACAGACGGGTCCCATTGCTCACTCCCTTCTCATTTCATAATGAGGTTCACAGATAAACAGTTAAAAAAAAAAACACTTATAGTAACCTATTTGATTTTTCTTACTTAAAGAAACACAAATCGGGGAATTCATTTTTCATACATACCATCAGTATTTATAAGCTATGACTGCCAGCCAGGTAGAGCGGTCATATATATCCAGGCTCACCCAAGGTGCTTAATAAATATTGATGACCTTGTCTGTGTCCAAAGGAAATATATTTTCACTTGGGAAAAAATGAACAAAAACCCCACAATATTCTTTTCAAGACATTGTCAGAAATATTCCATTGCAGAACATGCGTTTTTACTGCTTAGCGCTCTGGTTTAGCATAGGCGTTTTTGAGATCAGTTGTCCTTTAACTCATTCAGCATATCCACAATAGCTGCATCATATTAGCATGTAATATGTTAAATTCATATTACATAGGAATTTCAGTAGCTGTATCACATTAGCATGTAATATGTTACATTCATATTACATAGGAATGTTGCTATCAAAGACCATCTATATTCTTAAGCAGATATTTTCTACATTTTTATCAGAGAAACATTACATTTAGAAGCTTCTTTTCAGTGTTAACAGGAAAGGAAAACTTGGTTCGATAATGCTATAAAAATGGGGCATTCAGTTGACTGTAAATGAATGTATTTATTTGCAGCCTCTCTGTTCTGTTCCACAAAACAATCCAGGAAAGAACAGTCAAATAAATGGCACTGGAAAAACTGGATATTCACGTGCACAAGGCTGGAAATGGGCACTTAATCTCACTCCATGTACCGAAGTCAACTAAAAATTAATTAAAGACTTGGGATGGTCCCATAGCACAATATTTAAGATAGTCAGATACCATATGGCTGACCATGGTTTGAATTCTGGCTCCTGTGGCTTAAAAAATACACTAGGTGGGGACCAGCAGTTAATATAATGGCTATGTCACTGGACTCCCATGTAGTCGACTGTGGTTCGAGTTCCAGACTCGGTGGCTTAAACTCACCCTGGGTGCATGTGCATTCATGCCCAGGATCCCAAGAGGAGAATGGAGGAGAAGGGATTGCAGCATGACCATCACCCTGGGGGGGTGATTTCTCACTTTCTGTCTCTCTGTCTCTCTCTATCTTTCTGGTAAGCACACATGCTCTATAACAAAAACCTCTCCAAAAATAGAAAAGAAAAGAAAGAAAAGAAAAGAAAAGAGAAGAAAAGAGAAGAGAAGAGAAGAGAAGAGAAGAGAAGAGAAGAGAAGAGAAGAAAAGAAAAGAAAAGAAAAGAAAAGAAAAGAAAAGAAAAGAAAAGAAAAGAAAAGAAAAGAAAAGAAAAGAAAAGAAATACATTAGGTGTATGTCCATGTGTGGCCAAAATCCTCAAGAGATGGAGAAATGGAGAAGGGATTGCACATTACCACATTGCTCTGGGAGGTGACTTCTCCCTCTCTCTTTGTCTCTATGTCTCTCTCTGGCAAACACTCACATTCTCTGACAGTACATTAAAAAGAATTAAAAACTCAAATATAAGATTTGAAACTATAAAACTACTAGAAGATCATACAGATAGAAAGCTTCTTGATATTGGTCTAGGTAACGATTGTTTAGATATGATCCCAAAAGTACAGGAAACAAAGGCAAAATGAGAAACATGGTATTGAATGAAATTAGAAAACTCATCAACAACAAAATAAACTCTCAACAGCAAAGACAACCTAGAGAATGGGAAATATTTTATGTAGAATGGATGAATAAATTCTGCAGATCTATCATACAGCACAGTGACTATGGTAAATGATAATATATTGTATATTTTAAAATTGCTCAGAGATTATATGACAGGTCTTGCCACAATTAAGTATGTGAGGAATAAAGTAGTCTGATTTCACACTATATATATATATATATGTATATACATATATACACACACACACACACACACATACACACACACATTAAAAATCATATTGCACTTTGTAAACTATGTAATTTTTGTCAATTATATTTTTAACAAAGCTGGGGATAGAAAAAGAACACTTCCAGAAAGCATTCACATATTCCAATATTCCACAATACTCAGATTGAGTGAAGATTAAATTCTCCATTTTTCATGGAAGAACTTGGCTGAGATAAGAAAGTTTCTGTTCTAATAAATGAATCTAGAAGATTATTGTGGTTTTTACATTTAACGAAAAAGTCTGTGCACGAATGCACCAAGACCCAAACCCCAAAGCAGTATGTTTGGTCTTCACAGAAAACTAGGAGTGAAATTAAAGTTGCCTGAGAATGTACAGCACTGGGCTGTGTTCAATAACATGCGAGCACAGGAATCCATTTGTGGATCCCATGAGAACAGTTACAACTCCATGTAGAACTGAGAGTTTCCAACCTAAATTATACCGGCCATAGACAGTAAGAAGGGGACGGTTGAGACCTGTTAGACCCCCAAAGTGTCATCACCTAGGATTTGTGAAAACATTTCCGGAGCTGCCAGAGACAGAACCAAGGCCAAAAAGCATGGCTTAACCAGTGTCTGAGTCATTCTGTTACAACATAATCAAGGCAAAACAAAGAGGAGTTTTGTTTTGTCTTGTGCTGTTTTTATTCTCAGTTTCTCTACCGTATTTTCCTTCTCCAAGTTTCTAAGCTCCCTATTTCATCCCTTAATCTTATTCCTACCCTTCAACTCCTACCCTCCCATCCTGGAACTTTTTCAACCATCTGGGGAAGTCTTGCCTTACAAAATACAATGCTCTGCACCAATTATTTTCTTCTCCACTCCTCCTGGACTACATAAAACAACCATTACTTCAATAATATCAAACTGTTGGATAACATAACTATGCTCTAGAATAGATGTATTTTCCATATATTAATTTAGTGAATTCAGAATTTGAAATCATGCAGTGGGATTTAAAAGCCTATATTCTTTTTTTCTTTTTCTTTTTAAGAGAGATTTTTGCTACAGGGCACCTATGCTTGCTGGAGAGACAAAGAAAGACAGAGACATAAATTGAGAAATCACCCCCTATGGTGGATAGCAACAGCTCAGTCCATTCTCTGTTCTCTTCTCAGGATTTTAGGCACATGTGAGTTTCAAGCTGCCAGGTCTGGAACTCAAACTGCAGTCAACCACATGACAGTCCATCACTTAAACCACTATGCCACTTGCTGGCCCCAAAAGGTCTATATTCTTAATCCACTAAACTGTATGTTTCTCTGTATCATTGTAGGATATTAATTCTTTAAAATTTATTAACATTTTTGAGACTTGGTTTCTGTACATTTAATGTATGATTTTAAAAAATAGACAATGTATAATTTATATCATTATATATATATATATATATATATATATATATATATATATATATTTGTGTGTGTGTGGATATGTATTTACATATGCATTTCTGTAGTTTTATGTACAGGACTTTTTTTTTTTGGAGAGGTTTTCGCTATAGGTCGCATGTGTTCGCCAGACAGACAGAGAGAGACATAGAGACAGAAAGCGAGAAATCACCCCCCAGAGGGGATGATCATGCCGCAATCCCTTCTCCTCCATTCTCCTGTCAGGATCTTGGGCACGCATGCACACGCGCCTGGCATGAGTTTTAAGCCACCGGGTCCGGGAAGCGAACCGCGGTCGACTACGTGGGAGTCCAGCGACATAGCCATTACGCTCTCTGCTGGTTCCCTGTACAGGACGTTTTAAAATTTTGCTAGAGAGCACACAGTCTCACCAGAGAAAGAGAGAGAGATGAAGTTTAAAAGCACCTCCAGGGAACCAGCAGTTAGCGTAATGGCTATGTCGTTGGACTCCCACGTAGTTGACCGCAGTTCGCATCCCGGACCCGGTGACTTAAAACTCACGCTGGGTGCATGTGCGTGCATGTCCAAGATCCGGAGAGGAGAATGGAGGAGAAGGGATTGCGGCGTGAACATCCCCCCTGGGGGGTGATTTCTCGCTTTCTGTCTCTCTGTCTCTCTGTCTCTCTCAGTCTGTCTGTCTGGCGAGCGCACGTGCCTTACAGTGAAAAAAACTCTCCAAAAAAAAAGAAAAAGAAAAGAAAAGAAAAAAAAGCACCTCCATAAGGAATGGTCATACCATGATCCCTCCTCCATTTCTTTCTCCTATCAGGATTTTGGGCACACATACACCTGCCCAGCATGTTTTCCAAGTCACTGGGTTCAGGATTTGAGCCACAGTCAGACATGTGGGGTCCACCACCACATCATGGACCAACCCACATGCAGGCCTTTAGAAAATCGGACTTGTTCATTGTGTTTTCGGAAATTTGTTTATTTTTACTTATTTTTCATTTACTTGATCCATCAGTAATTGAGAAAGATGTATTGATATCTTTCATATGATAGTGAAAGTGCCAGTATCTTTCTGTAGTTTCACTTTGCTAATATTTTAGGCATTTTAGTTAATTGCATACAATTCTAGAATTAGAACATCTTTCTGGTGAAATACAATGGGCTAAGAAAAAAGGAAGAAAATTGACTAAACTGATTTTTATTCATGAAGGAATCCCTACTTAAACTTTCTAAACACAATTATATTTTGCACACAGGGTTTCATAGATAATCTTTTCAAAACTTACTAATCTAAATAAACTTTGGGTTTTTTTTTGTTGTTGTTTTGTTTTGGTTTGGTTTCTTGAGAGGTTTTTGCTATAAGGTGAGTGCCCTGTCCAAAAAGACAGAGAGAGACAGAGAGACAGAAAGCGAGAAATCACCCCCCAGGAGGGATGGCCTATGCCGCAATCCCTTCTCCTCCATTCTCCTCTGGGGATCTTGGGCACGCATGCACACGCGCCCAGTGTGAGTTTAAACCACTGGGTCCAGGACTCGAACTGCGGTTGGCTACATGGGAGTTCAGCAACATAGCCATTATGGTCACTGCTGGTCCCAATAAACTTTGTTTTGTGAGTGTTTTGAAAAGTTGCTAGTGCAAATATGTTTAAAGAGAGTACCTTCCTCTACTGCTCACCTCAAACTCACTAGGAGTATGATCTCGGAGAATGCTGACTTCAAGCTCTACAAAGTCCATGCAAACCAAGATACTTTTGAATTCTATCCACTTTCTTAGTCCATCCTACTGACAGATTAATATTTCCAAATTCATTCACTAATTTTATTTTTCTCATTGTATACTGAATAAAATAACTGTCTTGATAGGTCAAAGCCTTTACCATGGACTTCAGTTTTTGAGTTATTTCCTTACACTTGCCTTATACTGTAAGTAAAATATTATTTTCTAGCCCCGATCATTATTTGTATTCTGTGTGCACATTTCTTTTTGTGTGCAAAGTTTTCTTCCCCATTACTCCCTGCTGAAGTCTGTCATATTTTGCATCTAATTCCAAATGCTGCTAACTTGTGAAGCCCAAACCTCCTTCCAGAGGGGCTCGATCTGCAATGAAGGTTCTCTTCCAGCTGCTGGAAATGAGTACACATCCTTTAATGTTTGCTACTGTATTCATGTTGGTTTTACCTTCCTCTTCCCCGTTATACACTAAGTATTTTGAGATAAAAGAGTTTTACTTATTTCCCTATTACCTCAAACATCTAGCTTAATAAACATTTTTACAAGGGAATCATATTTTTTCAGAATTGCAAACTCATGTAATCTAAAATTTAAAAAGAGTCTTCAAAACCAACTATATTCCATAATCCAAAGTTATTACATCTTTCACTTTTGTTAGCTATAGGTAACTAAAATGCTGCTATGTAATAGGCCTTCTTCCAGAAAAATCACTTTTCAGGAAAGAGTTGTGTTTACTCAAGAAGAGTTGTATGCTGGGACCAGCAGTTAGCATAATGGCTATGTCGCTGGACTCCCATGTGGTCGACCACGGTTTGAGTTCTGGACCCAGTGGCTTAAACTCACGCCGGGCACGTGTGCTTGTGTGCCCAAGATCCCAAGAGGAGAATGGAGGAGAAGGAACTGCAGCATGGCCATCCCCCCCTGGGGGGTGATTTCTCGCTTTCTGTCTCTGTCTGTCTGGCAAGCGCACGCGCCCTATAGCAAAAAAATGAAAAAAAAAAGAAGAGTTGTATGCTTTCTTTATTACAATCCAAGAATTCACATTTTATATCATATATATATTTATGTAATATAATAACTTAATAACCTTAATTTATTATTTTTAAAATTCAGTAGATATTTTATAAGTACATTTTATAATATGAGATAATATAAATATAAAATATTCATAGATATATCTACTTAACTTATATTTTTAAAATAACAAGGTAAAATATTTTATTGTAAATTTGCTTTGACTTGATTTCTCTTTATAATCAGCAGTACACTTCAAAGGTGACTTTTTTCTGACTAAATATCTTCCCTGCTCTGATTACTGATAAGAACTACTTAAATAAACTAGGTCTGAATTGGAAGAGCCCAGTTATTTCTCTAAGTTTCCCATTCTAATAAAGCAACGAAGTTGAATCTCAGCTACAGAAATCTAACCACTCTCTGTGTTCCTTGGCACAGTGAAAAACAACTCATTTTCCTCATTCTCTTCAATAATTAAATGTTATGTTACATTACTCAGTAAAGACTACAAGGCACACCAAAAATGCAAAGGAGGTAAACCCTATCAAGTAATAGCTGTCTCAATAAGTAATTTCACATTCTTTATTAATTTGAAGTGTATAAAATATTTCAATTGCAGCTTGTAGCTTATAAAACAGAAAACACCCTTTCATTTTCATTATGTGAAAATGGCTGCTTTCTAGTGTCTTGCCAATTACCTTGCTCTCTGTAAGGAAAGAAAAGAAAACCTCAAGATAATCATAAACGAACAAGTCTTTATACTACGCCAGCATTGACTATTCTGGCTACATGTCTAGTATTTATTTACTGATACGATAATTTTCCATGAGGTCAGATTATTAAATTCCATGTGTCTGTTACTGATGAATCTCTAATGTTTACAACACAGCTCCTTGAACAATGTAAACTCTCAATAAATATTTGTTAACTGACCTGAGAGTTAATTAATACTCATTAGTCCAGAATAATTTTTGAATCAGTAGCCTTGAATACCCTCTGGTATTTAACTAAATGTCTTGAATATTTAATTGACTAGTGCTAAGAATTAGAAATGGGTAGCCTATGAATATATATTTACTAAATGCCAGGTTAGGGATTTCACAGACATTATTGGATTTAATTATATTATTTGTTCTTCTACCCACAAAGGATGAGATGATAAAAGATAGAAAAAAATGAGAGAGGAATCTGAGGACTCTAAGGTTATGCAGCTCAAAAAAGCCAGTTATCTGTGAGGAAAAGGCATTGGCTAACATGATTCAATGGTAACCCAACGACCTGCAAAGCTGCATCCACACGAGAAGGCCCCCGTTGGTATCCTGAGCCCATGTGCTGGGGTCTCCCTGCACACACCAGGCATCATGTGTGTCCCGCAGCCGTCTGGGCTGGCCGAGGCTAGAGGCAGATCGCAGTCCGAAGACCCCGTGGTGGTGCTCAGTCTCTTTCTCTCTCTTACAGAGAAAAATAAATAAATAAACTAAAAGAATATTCATATGTACTATCCATGTGGGATGCTACATGAATTAATGCCAATTGTAATTTTAGAATAAAAGTTGCTGAAAATGACTCATGTATCTATCATTATACTTCCTGAGACATGATGTATAGAACACTCTTCCCGAGAGATAGTCCCTGAAAAATGGGTGATGAGCTAAAGTCAGTTTGGGTGAAGACTCAGTATGCCACGTATGTAACGTGTATGTGTGTGTACATGTGTGTCCCATGGTAAAACCCCGAAAAACATTTCTAATACAAACTGTCAAACACATACTTTGAAAATTCCACATCTTGAGATGCTACTCCCATAAATTACAAAGGAGGTGAAGATAATTGGAGGGTAAGAATTTAGTGGGCAGTTCATGCCTATGAAGAGAACTATGACTGCTCCTGTCTGAGCCACCAGACCAGTACTGTATGACAGAAGGTAGGGCAAGCCAAATAGGCAACTTTATTTATTCCAGTGGTAGCATTCAAAGTGCAAAGCTAGGGGTTAGCAGATGGCATAGCAGCTACATCACTGGACGCCCACCCAGCCAACAGCATGTCGAGGCCCAGACCTTGTAGTTTGAAAATCAGGCTGGATGCATGTGCGTGCATGCCCAAGATCCCAGGAGGAGAACGAAGAAGAAGGGACTGTGGCATGGACATCTCTCCAGGGGTTATTGCTTACTTTCTTTTTCACCGTCTCTATCTTTCTCTCTCTGGCAAATGCATGCCTCAAGGGAAAATACTCAAAAAAAAAAAAAAAAAAAAAAAAGGCAAAACCATGGGTCAGTCCAAGGTCTGGTGGTTAAGGAACTTGGATCCCACATGAATGACTGTGCAGTTCAAGTCATGGACCTGGTAGCTTGAAAAACACACAGGACACACACGTGTGCATGCCCAAAATCTTGACAGGAGGGAGAAATGGAGGAGAAGAGATTGCAGCATGACCATGACTTATGGGGGTACTTTTTCAAACACCTCCATTCCGTCCAGTAAGTGCATGTGCCCTTTGGAAATTAAAAAAAAAAAAAAAAAGAAAAAAAAGTAAAAATAAAATAAGTGAAATTAATTTTAATGCTGTGTTTTATTTAACATTGTATATCCAAAATCTTATCCTTTCAGCATAATCAATATAAAAGTTATTCCTAGATATTTTACTCCCAGTTTCCATACTATATCTTCGAAATCTCATAGTTTTTATTTACAATCTGTCTTAATAAGAGGCTAAATATTCAAAGTGTTCGGTAAATGTAGTCCTAGCAAATCAATAGGGTGGCTTACTGTGAAATCCCTTTATGCTGCGTCAGTTTGTCAATTGAAATTGATGAAAATTAGACAAAAGCATTTCTTCGGTGCCACCAGCTGTGTTCTAGGTGGTCAGGATCTGTGCGCACCAGGGCAGCCAGTGTCAGCACAGGCCCAGGACGTGAGCACGTGGTCTGGTCAGAGCAGGCCCAGCTCACAGCAAGGACATCACCATGGGGACTACAGATGCAATGCAACTTCCAAGCTGTCACACAGGAGGGTCTGTTCAGATCTTGCATAAAGTAACCATAGGAATTTAATTTCTCAAGGAAATGTATAGAAAATTATTTAACCAATATTTAACCCGTATCTAATTGAGCTATATTTCAATTTGTAAGTCTTCATAAATTACAACTTTTTTAACATTTTCCATCTGGATGTTAGTATTTATGGAAAAGAGAAAGCTGAGGAAGAAAAAAGAAAATAAAAATGCACTATTTGGTACAAATGCCTCGCCTCCAAAATTTATATTGTATTTAATTTATGTGGAAAAAATGATAAAGCAACAAACAAAACAAGCTCACAAAAAGTGATGTGATAGCAACAGGTAATAATACTGCTAAATAAATATTAACTTTCCATCAAAATAATAATTATCCAGTAGTCCTTATTTGAACATTCTAGTGCAGAATAGCAGATCCTAAATGATATTTTTTCGAGAGAGAGATTTTTGCTATAGGATGTGTATACTCTACAAAGAGACAGAGAGAGAGAGGCAGAAAAGTGAGAAAATCCTCCCCTTCCCCTGGGGAAGACGGCCACGCCACAATCCCTTCTCCTCCAGTCTCCTCTTAGGATCTTAGGCATGCAAACACATGTACCCAGTGTGAGTTTTAAGCCACAGGGTCCAGAACTTGAACCAGGGTCGACTATGTGGGAGTTCAGCAACATAACCATTATACCACTGCTGGTCCCAATACTGTCTTTTCTTCAAAAGTTAAAAAACAAGTATTTATTTCTTTCATGAGCAAGAGAGATAGCACTCCCACCGAAGCCTTCATGCAGCAATTCACCCCCAGCTTTAGCCAGCTCTGGATCGTGGGCACGTGTGTACCCAGCATGGAGGGAGGTCTCTGGACACCAACCTAGGACCTTCCTATGCCAGTCAGCCTCACAGTCCATATTTCACCACTGTGTCAATATCTGGCCACCACTAAATATTTTCTTAAATGCTACAATGGAAGTCTTTAACATTAAAATGTCAGAAAAGGACGTATTTAAAATTGGAAAATAAAGTTCTTCAAGGAAAAATAATATTTAGAGCCTTTAAGAGGTGCTAAATTTGAAATAACTGCTTTCCAAATGTGCTCTATCAAGCAGGCTAACAGCAAACGACTACAACAACAAAATATAGAACAGCTAGCTGAGAGCTGCCATGGGGTGCACACAGGTGAGTCTGCAGGTGGTGACCCTCATTTGGAAGCCCTTGACTGATTGATAAAACAGGCAAACACTGATTCTTCTCTTTGAGCTGCAAAGCTGAGTGGAATGTGCTATTAAGCATTTGAAAGTGACAACTTTATTTTCTCTAGTGCAAACTAGACGTAGAAAGGAAAGATGCTATACCATAAAGTCATCTATTTTGCAGGCTCAGGAGGTTTCAGCTGGATGACACACCTTAACCTCTCCGGAGTGGATAAATTATTGGAAGGCTTAGAGCAGAATAGCAGAGTGGGTTTCAATAACATTTCACATGGCCTTGCTGAAGGGAAAGGGAGAGGGAAGCAGCATCGGCACCCTGGAAGCCTCGGTTCAGGGTTAAAGATAATGAGAAACTGACCTTGACGAATCTCTACGCGTGGTAGGGAGTCAGAACATGATTTCCTTAACAGGGTTACATCTGCATGATGCCAAACAACTGGTTTCCGGGTGGAACACTAACGGCCTGACTATTCCATTTCAAAATTCAAAAATCAAGTACCGTTAGATCAACGGATCTCATGCATGCATACTCTAATAAGCTGAAATAAATGCTTATCCTTTAAAATAGATCTAATTACTGTTAAATTGATGTTCTGCCACATCTGTGTCATTTGCTGAATGATACTGGACATATACAAATGGAAACTCTAATAAGGCACTATCCAGTAAAATAGTTATATTGCAAATCTAAATCATGATGGAATATGTAATACCGAAATTCATACGAACTGCATTCTATAATCGGCTGCTTGCAACAAAACAGACTTTAAGGAAATCTAGTCCGAGTCAATGTTTTACTACTGACCACCAGCATTTTACATATATATACACATAAATATATTAGCATATTAATATCAATCTATCAATTATATTGTATATGATATATTATTACATATTATATTTTACTGCATTATATTACATAATATTATATATTATTATATATTACATAGTTACATATAATTATATATTACATATTCCATATATTATTGCATATAATTGTATATTACATTATTATTACTATCAATATATTACTGTATTAATATTAATAAATTCACATATTAATATTATAACATATATTATATAATTATTATATGCAATATATTATATATTTGTATAATATATTATAATAATATATTTATATATCTATAAAACAAAATCATATTTAATAAAATTCATGTAATCAAGTGTTTCAAATTTTACCTCTCCCTATATAATAAAATAAACTTAAATTTTTTTCAAATTTTATCTCACCAAATATAAATGTTTTTTAAAATTTGTATGTATGGACCTGCAGATGGCATAATGGTTACGTCACTGGACTCCCACATAGTCGGTCATGGTTCAAGTCCTGGACCCAGAGGCTTAAAACCCACGCATACATGTGTGTGCCAAAGATCCCAAGAGGAGAATGATAAAGAAGGTGTTGTGGCATGGCCATCCCCCCTTGAGGATGAATTCTCAGTTTCCGTCTCTCTTTGTCTCTCCAGTGAGCACATGCATCCTATAGCAAAAATCTCTCTTTAAAAGAAAAAAACAATATATTAATATGTTGAAATTAGTTTTATCATTTTATCTGTTGTACACAGAATAAAAATTATTGAATGAGTTAAATATAATAATGCATTGGCATGTCATATACCTTAAATAACTGTTGAATGCTGTAATTTACTAATTTATTTTTTATAAGTTTTTTTGCCTTAGGGCACATGCACTCACTGAAGAGAGAGAGGAGACGGAGAATTTTATTCCCTGATGTTGCCTGATCCTAAATTAGTTATTAAATTTCTTGGCAGCAATATAATAATTAAATTTCTTATTGTTGTCTCAATGTAAACACTGTGGTTGGTCATGACAAAACCAATGAGGGCCTTTGGTTTTCAATGTTGAAAACACGATGATGAAATACAAAGCTATGTTTGCCACATTTCAACCTGGGAGAATTTTATAAAAGTAAATAAAACATATTCTATTGTTAATGCAAAAGAAACACGACATCCTATCGACACAGAATGCTTACTGCAAGGAGTTTTATTTCATTTTCCTGCTTAGCTCTATTGACAGGCTTAAGAAATTGAAAGTAAACATACAGACAGCCAACATTATTCTTATTTTTAAAGTTCCCAAAAAAATGCAATACTGGACCCAAACTGAAACTCTGAAGTAGAACAAGTATACATATAAAGTGTTGCCTTTAGGTCCAAAAAGCAAATTGCACGTATAAAGAAGACATGGAGTGGCAAGGCTGAGTGTCCCCTGACTGCAAGATGGGCAGACAGAATGACAGGGATAGCCAGTGGGGGATGCAGCTGACCTACTGCGCTCAGGTCTCCACGACGTACTTTACAAAGTACCACCTGATGCCACTTTTACTGCATACATTTAAAAGTTAGATCTTACTTAAAAGTAGGAGGAAGGTAACCTTAGAACAAAACAGTCCTTATCTGATTAACTTCATTTTATTATAAATAGCACACCTATGAACACGTTTGCTCTTATTTTTCTCATTCCCCCCGTAGATTTTTTTTTTTTTTTTTTTTTTTTTTTTTTTTGGTGGTGAGGAAATGGGAAAAGTCATTTTATTCAAAAGAAAAGCAAAAAACAAACAAAAGTCAAAACTTGGAGTCCCAGTACTGATTTCAGGTAAAATAGACCAGATTAGATCATCTGTATGATGAGCAGACATAGCAGACATTTTTGGAGCACTCTGCTCTGTGACCTCTATGTAGTCAATAGCTTTTTTTTTTTTAGAGGTTTTTGCTATAGGGCACGTGCGCTCGCCAGAAAGACAGAGAGACAGAAAGCAAGAAATCAGCCCCAGGGGAGGATGGCCACACCACAATCCCTTCTCCTCCATTCTCCTCTTGGGATCTTGAGCATGCATGCACACATGCTCAGTGTAAGTTTTAAGCCACCAAGTCTGGGACTCGAACAGCGGTTGACTACAAGAGTCCAGGGACATAGCCATTACGCTAACTGCTGGTCCCTTAAAGTACAATTTGACAGATCTTTCATTTGACACATTATAGTGGTCTGTTAAAAAGATACCAGGTTACCTAAAAATCATGTTCATACACACATACACACACAAACACACAGGTCATATTATGAACACTGGAAGAATCTGACTATGTTTATCTTAGAACAAACTCTGAAGAAAAGCATAATTGTCTTTGAAGATCTAAGTGGAAGAAGAGAATGTACTTTCCTGTGGGACAGGGGTGAGCAAACAAGTAGATGAATAGATGTTTTTCCATGAATTAAAATCAACCTGAAGAAAAAACTTCCCAAAAACTATCTTGAAAACGTGAATAAAACTATCAGGAAGTTATTTTAAATAAAACTCAAATGAAAACTAGAAAGAACAGAGAAAGGGTTTCTGTTTTTCCTATGAAAGTTGGGCAAAACGACTCAGTGATATTTTCATTCCAAGACTACGTAAGTTTATAGTTACCATGTTTAAAAAGCGCCTTTTCACATTTGTTTTTGAAAATCACTTGAACATTTTCATCTCTCAATATTAACAAAAATAAGGTCTTTCAATATCTACGTTATAGCAGAAGGTGAGGAGGGATGTAAATGTCTTGGATTGCGGTTCACGGAGAGTTCTTTCTTTCATTTTTTTAAACTTTGTTTCCAGAATTCATTATTTGTGAGAAATTTAACTGGCCATAGTTAAGGTCTTCTGATAGGCTGATATGTAGTCTCAGTCCAGTATGTCTCCTTCATTTATTGTTTGATATTATTTCAAACCTCAGGTCTAAAACTGTTGATAAGCTGAGGCAAACAATGAAGGCATGAAGAGTTAAACGTGCTATACTCCTCCTCGGCATTAGAATAAAAACAAATCATCCAGTTACTTATGAGAACACTGAGGATAGAGAAATTACCACATGGGACCTTAACACTTAAAGATAAGGGTTTTCACTGTTTTTCAAAACCAAACAAAATCCTTTAAACAAGATCACATGCCCCTCCTCTCCTAGCTCCACGTAGTTTTCTGCCTGCGGGCTGCAGGGTCCCGCCTCTCTCCACCACTGCCCCCTCTGTCCACCACACTCCACCCTCCCTCAGAGGAACTCTTCCCTTCCCGCCTCATCACTTGTGGTGTCCTTACGTTCATTTCTGTCCTCCCAGTTTGTCTGTTTTGGGTCTTTTCCACAGTGTAGACTGCCATGTATCTTTCGCAGTCCCGTTAAATACCAGTTTATCCAAGAATGCCTTTCCAATTACCCCATCCAAAAAGAATCGGGAGATCATCGCTGTATTTTCACAGCAAAGTGATTCCTGTTGAATTTATTTTGCATCCTAGATTACAAATGCATGAGAGGTAGGAATTGTTCTACAGACCCCCAAATCAACGTATGCTGATAGGCAAAATGATTAGAGATGCTTAACAGAGATTCTATTTATATTTGAGTGCACACACATATGTATACAGGAATGAATTTCAAAAACTTCATGGAAAAATGGAATTAAAGCTCTAATTTATTTTGCTGGTAGAAAAGAAAAGCTTGGAAATCCACGCATAGTTTTTTTTCATAATATGCACCTGCCATGAAGCTTATAAAGATCCCGTGTACAGGTATGGGAAAAGTTACAATCTCCTGTGGACTTGGACGTGACTCTCAGCTCAGCCGATAGCACCTGTGGCAGAGTATTACCACTTTAGACTCCTAAGGATACCTAGGGGAGATGGAATCACTCCAGCCAACCCATGGGAATCCCAATTTTATTTATATACAAGCCTACGGTGGTACTTAAGATTTCTACATGAAATAAAGATGGGATAATTAAGGGCAGAGGGGCTACCAAAGAACCAGAGCCAACTTTCATTGACATGTAGGTTTATTACTCTTCGTTTCTAATGAAACCTTGTTTTTAGGTTACTAAAGACATCATGTTTAGTTTTTCTTGGTAATATTTTGTTTGTGTGACTCCTGAAAGTAATCTCCATCTGACACGTATGAGCCAAAAGATAAGGCATTTTTAAGAGAAACATTAAGTGATTATTTCTCGGAGTTCTCACACCTCAGACAGGATGGCAGTGATTCAAAACCGAATTGTAAGCCACGTCAGCTGTGGCGATGCTCAGCCCTGCTTCCTCACGGTGCACACGGCATCAGGAAAGGGTGTCGCGTTCAAATTCCGATTTTGACTCAAGTTCAGGGCAGTACCAGAATTCTCCATTTTTTAAAGTTTGTGCTTATTTGTTTATTTTGAGAGAGAAGAGACAAAGAGGGTGGGACCCTCAACAGGGTTTTGTCACACCAGAGTCCTCCCCCGCCTGTGACCTATACATGGCAGGATCACAGCGTGTGTAGATGTGCCCCGAACGCTCGGGGTGACCAGAACTCCCCCGGGCCCTCCTCATTGCTTCAGTGTCACTCAGCAGTGCCCCTCTGCCTGCACCTCTAGGGCTGGACCTACATTCTGCTTTTTTTTTTTTTTTTTTTTTTGAGACGTTTTTGCTATAGGGCGTGTGCGATCGCCAGACAGACAGAGAGAGACAGAGACAGACAGAGAGCGAGAAATCACCCCCCGGGGGGAGGGCCACTCCACAATCCCTTCTCCTCCATTCTCCTCTCGGATCTTGGGTACGCACGCACATGTACCCAGCATGAGTTTAAGCCATGGGTCCGGGACTCAAACCGCGGTCAACTCCATGGGAGTCCAGCGACATAGCCATTACGCCAACTGCTGGCCCCTAAATTCTGCATTTTTAACATGCTCCCAGGTGATGCCAATGCTGCCAGGCCATGGACTGCATGCTGAGGAGCAAAGATGTAAAACGGAGACTCACACAGGAATTGGTCACATTTAAATATTAAATATGGTGGTACATGTAAAGCATAAATACACACATGCATACTCACATAAAACAAACATGTATAAAACATAATTGTGAACATTACACTTTTACATAAAATAAAAACTATAACGTTTCTATTCTTTACTAAACATGTATGCTTAACTGTAGTAAACACCTTAGGGATCTGTCACCATTTAAATTATTCCTTGTGGCCTATAAACCGTGAACATCAATTTTCACAAGTATGTCATGGGTCAGAGGCAGCCCTATGGGTGCAGGGAAGAGGGTGTGTCCTCTGTGAAAGCAACAATTAACCCCGAACAAAGACTTGGCTTTTCACGTCGAGCAATAAACAAGGACAAAAGCCGTATTGCATTGTGTGATTAATCGTCTGGTCACATGCAAAGGTTTAGGGGTCTGACTTTGTTGTAATGGCATTAGATATACTTGTCAAACATCTTCACCATTAGTCTCATGGATTCTCAGACACATTATTGTCGTAATTCTTGTTCAATAAGCTCATATTAAAGAATAGAAATTGGCGTGCGTCCTAACTTCCAGTTGTTTCTTGTTAGGAATATTTACACAAATAAAGGAAACAGTATGTGCAGCTGTGACCATGGACTAACTTGTGTTAACCATTCTAGCCTTGACCTCTCCGTTCTTATGAGATGGGGGAAACGGCCCGTGCCTTTCTATAAGGATCACGGCCATAACTGAGGCACTGGTCCTGGCATGCAGCCGGTCAGAAGCATGCCTGAAACGTTGCTGGCTCAGAATCAGCAGAAAGGGAGAGCCTCTAGGGTGCCTTTAGGTGTGGGGATGTTTGGAAGCTGAGGAAGGAGTCAGTCACACAGTCACAGTTATAACAGCTGCTTCCTTTAGGAGAAAACGCTACGGGGAGAGATGAAGCATACACTGGTGAGCTGCATCCTAGCTAAGCACACTGACTTTGATTTTAACCTTCGTCATTCACCAAATACTACTGAAAGTCTGCGAGGGGCCAGACAGTGGGACGGTGGTAATGCCGCTGGACCCACGTGTAAGAGGTCCTTGGCTGGGTTTCAAGACCTCCCAGCACACGGTGCGCATCTGGGCACCTGCCTACGACGCCGGCGGGCTAAGCCTGGGGGTGGACGGCAGCCTGAGGACCCTGTGGGAGTCTCTCGCTCGCTCTCTGTCTCATAGAAGAAATGGATAAATATACTCAGAAAAGAGATCAGCAGTTAGCATAATGGCTATGTCGTTGAACTCCATGTAGTGGGAGTTCAATAATGGCCATTCCCCCGGGGGTGATTTCTCATTTTCTGTCTCTCTGCCTCTCTGGTGAGCGCATGTACCCTGTAGCATAAACCTCTCCAAAAAAAAAAAAGAAAGAAAGAAGAAAGAAAAGAGTATCTATGTGAACGTTGAGGAACTAGAAACCTGTAAAAAGCGAACTGTAACTCTGAAGAACTGAATTTAATAGATAATAAACATGCGTTCTCTCTTCCTCTCTCTTCCTCTCTCTCCCTCTCTCTCTCTCTCTCTCTATGTATATATAGATAGTTGTAAACATCATTAATCTCAAAATATTTGCCAAATTTTTTGAAAAAATTAGGTGAATATGTTTATGTCTACACACACACACACACACACACATTTTTCCCTTGTGTAATTGATCATATTTTTGATTTTGTCACTAAATTATAAAGTTTTTCTAAGACTTGAATAAAACCTTCTTGGAGTTTTATTAGTTTATCAGTAAATAAAACATCTACCAGAGAAATCTCTACACTACTTTGAAGTTTATTCAAACTAGATGTTTAAAATGATCCAAATAGTCCAAGAGTGTATGTCAAATCATTTTGAGTTCTGTGGTTCAGTCATCTTTAATAATAACAGATCATAAATTATCTTTTCTTTTTTAACATTATGATGGTATTAAATTATTTTCCACTATCAATTGTTCAGAGCTTGCTTAAAATCATTTCACTATGGGACCAGGAGTTGGCATAATGGCTATGTTGTTGGACCCACATGTATTCAACCTCAGTTCGAGTCCCAGACCTGGTGGCTTAAACTCACTGGGCACATGTACGTGCATGCCCAAGATCCCAAGAGGAGAATGGAGGAGAAGGGATTGTGGTGTGGCCATCTCCCCAGGGGGTGATTTCTCACTTTCTGTCTCTTTGTCTCTGTCTTTCTGGTGAGTGCATGAGCCCTATAGCAAAAAAAAAAAAAAAAAAAAAAAAAAAAAAAAAAAAAAAAAAAAAAAAAAACTCTCCAAAATAAATAAATTAATTAATTAATAAAATTATTTCAATAGTCTGACAATTTCTGTCAAATGATTTTGAGTTTTTTGGTTCAGTCGTGTTTAATGATAACAGTTCATTAATGATCTCTTATTTTTAACATTATGATGGTATTAAATTATTTTCTACTATTAATTATTTAGAGCTTGATTTAAGAAATAAATCAATCATCTTTCTCTTTGGCTATTGTATTTATTGATCCAACTGACAAGAGCATCTCCTCGCCCCCTTTAATGATGGGGCCCGCCTCACCTTCCCTTTCCCTTCTCTACGAGGTCTTCTAGAACCTCTCCTCCTCCCTCATCTGCTATTAACAAACAAGTGTGTATTTTGCTGAAAATACTGAAAGTTTCTGGAATAAATTATGTGTCAATTTATTTACTGACACCATCTTATTCATAAATTTTAATTTGTCAAGTATATCAAATAGCCCTGTTTTAATTTTTATATAGAAAGACATCCATTATCTTATTTCAACTCATGGTTAAAATAATGAAATCATATTTACCATACTTTTGGCCTTTCCACAAATGCATACTTAAAATAATTTCTTATGCATACTGGAGAAAAAATGTTTAGGTATGGAATTGTTCTATTCAGAACCTCAACACAGGTTCCGACAGAATGCCTCCACCGCAAAGCCCACATCCAGATTTCAGAACTCCACAGAGCCGTGCTAGACTTCCTGGGATGAGAGCAGAGGAGGATGGCCTGCACAGGCCTGTCCACTTCCCTGGCTGAGGAACCGTCAAGGCATGCAATCTGCTCATGGGTTTTGTGGGAAGTTTTGTGTCCTCATGCCAAAGAGTCCGTAGGCTCAGAAGAAATGGCCAACAGCAGAGCGGGAAATCATCTGCACAATCATGTTAGGATCCTCTTCCATCTAGGTGGGCGTGAAGGGGTCTGTGCACCCTCATGAGTCCAGCCCCACATTCTAGCTTGTCTGCGAGTACTGTGTGGTCAGATTGGGGTCTGACTCCAGCCCTCCCTCTCACTGGGGCCCCTGGCCCTCACTCTGCCTGTTGTCGCTCCCTCTCACCAACTCTGAATCTCTGTCTGTCCTCTGTTTAGAACCTCAGTGAGCTAACTTCAAATGGCATCTGTTTAGTTCCTCTCTCTGACACTTCGTTGCATGGAACTGCTGCTCTGCTCCAGGGAGTCCGTCATTCTTACCAAGATGTTTTTCCTCCATTTTACTGGTCCATTCCTCCAGCGCTGTTCTGCTGGGAATGCAAAGGCCATAGAGGCAGCACTTGCTGTTTAGTTCGTGTGAAAGCAGACCAGGTCATGGTAACTTTCGTCATATCCAGCACTTTAGAGCATGAAGCATCTATTTAGTAATAATCTGTAACTCGATTAAAATACTAAATCATTTCCCATTCCAATCAACCACCATTCATGGCTAAGGCAGAAGTAGAATATGAATACAATAGACATGAAATTCTCACTAAAACACTAATATAAGTTTTATAAACTTAAAAAGGGAAATAATTTTCACATGTTTAACACAGCAAGTGGAGAAATAATTGAAACAAAGCATTCATTTTATAATAACTAGGTTTATGTGTTCTATGAGAGTCCTGATACCATCTTCTATTCAAGATAAATGAGCGTCACTGAGATGATATCTTCAGAAGATAAATTAATTCTTATATCTTGTCCTTTCATTGAAACACAAATTAACACCAAAGAGTTCTACACAGACTGAGCAACATGGCAAAGCCTCCTACGGCATGACTGGGTCCGGCCCTGTTACTACTTGCTAAGAGCTGAGCTGTGCTCCTGAACTGTGCCCAAAGTGTTGACTGTCTCCCCATGACCCCTCAGCATGTGGCCTGATTAATAAACAGGATTGTTGGAAACACAGGTAGTTAAGGTCATATGGGAACGAAGTTGGCCCCAAACCCAATGTGACTGCTGTCCTTACAAGATGACCACTTTGGTGGCCCAACAGCGGTGCGATGCTAACACATGCTCTTCGGGGCTGGCCCACAGACAGGATTCCAGAACCAAGTCTTGCAACACTCCTGTGCCCTTACTCCAGAGCTGGCAGAAGCTGGAGGTGGATCATGGCAACAAGACCCTGTAGACGGTGCTGTTTCCCTGTCTGTCCTTTTGCCTCTCTCCCCCTCCCTTAGGAAAGAAATAAATATTATTAAAAAGAGAGAGAGAGAGAGAGAGAGAGAGAGAGAGAGAGAGAGAGAGGATCATGTTAAAATACAGACACACTGGGAGAATACCATGTGAAGATGGAAGAAAAGAGTGATGCCTGTGAAATGCCCAGGGGTGCCTCGGTCTACCACAACTAGGACAGACACGAGCAGACTCTTCCTCAGGACCTGCAGGAAGAACCAGCCTACAGGTGGCCTGCTTTTGGACTTGAGCCTCTAGAATTGGAGGCGATATCTTTCTGTTGTTCTAAGCCACTCAGTTTATGGTACTTTGTTACATGAGCATTAGGAAACTGATGCTGAATTTAATATAGCTATAAAAGGAGGTTCAATAGAACAAAATGTTCAGTTATAGAAACAATGCCCAGCATATTCCAAGATGTTGTTGTTTTTTTTAAATTATATGCATGGGCATGGTGGTTAAGGTGCTGGATTCCCACATGGTCGACCACAGTTCCAGTCTCAGACCCAGCAGCTTGATAATCACAACAAACAAATGGGGGTGGGGGGAGATTCCCACATGGTCGACCACAGTTCGAGTCTCAGACCCAGCAGCTTGATAATCACAACAAACAAATGGGGGTGGGGGGAGACTAAATGCTACATACATACTCACAGCATCAAGGTAGATTTTTCATTTCCTTTCAATTAGATATTGTTTGATTTTCACATATATTCTGGGTATGGCAAATGGAACTAACTTATCTCCCATAGGTCAAGGTGGGAGAAGACTTAAAATCATCATGATGCTTCCTGGGCAACAGAAAAGAAAAGGTGGACAAGAGAAGAGTGTGAGCCGTTCCCTGGCTAGCGCAGTCCCCGTGTACACCTGTTACAGTCCAACTCGTTGAGAAGGGCCCTCCTGCACTCAGAAAGGTCCTGGCTAAATAAGGAATTACCTATTTCACAGATCGAGGAATCTGGAAATGCAATTTCTGGTTCTAACTTGGCCCTAACTGTTCTTATCGTCATCAAATCACTGACAGTTCTTCGTAACATGGAAATTTTCTTTCTTTCTTCTAAGGTCGGTTAAGAAATAAAACTGATGTGAGTGATGTGAGCGTCCCTACACAGTCACAGGTGTTACTTGAATGCCACACATTCTCATCCCTGCAAAGTATTCGCACTCCATCACAGGAGGCCGTTTCTTTCTTACATCTCTACCAGTTCATACCAATTACAACTCATGCTCTTGGTGGCCATTTCCATGTGTCCCTGACCTAATTATTTTGCAATATCATAGTTGCCTCTGACTCATTCTAATTAAGGGAGAGGAGAGAGAAGAAAGCAGCTAATCCTTACTGAAAGCCTACCTCATTATAAGTACCAAGCAAGGTACTTGACATGTTACAAATGAGGACAGTAATGGGTGTTACTTTTTGAGTTTTCACTGCATGCCAGGCACCATGCAAGCAAGCAGCTGGCTTAGCTTAAAGCCACTAGTGCTCATCACCCACCTTTGAAAAGTTGCACTCACTCCCATTATGAATAAGGAAGCGGTGTCAAAACATACCAAGCAGTAACATTTCAGGAATGACTTCATATTAAAAGTGCATGATTCCAAAGATGGTTCTGTTTCTTATGAACTGTGTTATCTTGATTAAAACCACTGAACTGAGGCTGCCCAGGGCCTGGTGCCTAAGGTGGCTAGGTCCCCATAGCTGACCAAGCAGGCAGTGCCCTGAACCCAGTGGCTGGAGAAACGAGCTGGACGTGCATGCACGAGTGTCCCAAATCCTGATGGGACGGAGAAGTGGAGGAGAAGGGACAGTGCTGTGACCATGCCCCCAGGAAGGCTGATTGATCACCCTCTCTCTCTCTCTGTCCGTCTCTTTTGCGGCAAGTGCACACACCTTTTGTCAAAATTTAAAAAAAAGAAAAGAAAAAGAAAAAACACTTAACATCCCTATCCTCTTATCTGACGCAGAATGTAATCATAGTACCTGCCGCAAAAAGTTATACGAATATTAAATAAATATAAGTGATGATAAAAATTTTCTAGTATATAATACGTGCTTGGTAAATGTCACTGATGGTTGCTGCTTCTACTTATGATTGAAAATAACGTTATATTGCATCATTATTTGCCCAAAAACACACAACCAGTAGGTGCAAAAACTAAGATCCAAATCTAGGTATTTTGAGCACTGACCCACTTACTGTTCAACATCTACTTATCTGGTCTGTGCTATGGTGCCAGAAATAAAATGATAAGCAACATTGGATGTCCTATTTATTTAGCTATTGGACTTGATTTCAAAGGACTCAGATCTATCAGGAGAAAAATTTCATAGCTAATTATTGTGATAGCTGGGAATTTATAGTGCTATGTAAGAGCACATAGTAGGTGCACATCTCCTGCTCTGGGTAAGCCTTGTAAGTCTAGAAAAGTTCAAAGTTAACCATATCAGGGTGGAAAGGATAGTCCCAGGCAATAGGGAGGATGGCGGTGAAGGCCCTGAATTTGGAGCGACAAAGGGAAATAGAAAACTGTCGTGTGAGGGCACAGCAGGCTGTGAGGTGGTTGCAGGAAATTGAACAGCACACACAGGAACCAGACCAAGATGAACTTACAGAACAGCGACTGTAAGGGCTGGAAGGAGAAAATGGAGAGCTGCAGTTTTGCAAGATGAAAAGGTTCTGAGCTCTGTTACAGAACAATGCGCATACGCTTAGCACTGCTGTACACTTAAAGGGGCTAAGATGGGCGATTTCATGTCTTAATATGTGAAGTTCTGATATAATTAAAAGCTATCTTAAATATTAAAAAGTAGATCTTACACGTTTTGTGAAGGAGTTTTGATTTTATCTGACAAGCAATGAGAAACTATTAAGGCTTTTAAAGAGAGAATGGACACAGCAAGTTACAGAATTTCTGACCTCCAAATAATAGCTTTGGTGGATGTTGAAGACTTAGCAACAAGCACACCTCTTTTTTGTTTTGCTTTTGTTTATTCATGTTCAGAAACCGTAATTTTTAAGTTTATGTATTTATTACTCTTAATGAAAGGAAGAGAGACAGAGAGAGACAAGCAACCTCAACACCATCTTATACCATGACTGCCCTGAGCCTTCCCGGCAGAAGCCAGGATCCCGTGCAGGACAGGCACAACTGGCAGGTACAGGTTGACCCCAGAACCAACTCCACTGGACCTTCCAGAGACTGCACCGCCTCCACATCACAACGGGGCCAGCATGTCTGCTCTGATACCTTTTTATCTAGTGGGCCTCTGACTAATCAAAAGTAAATACTTTGTTTTTCTGACATGCAAGAAATCCTCTGAAACTATTACATACATACTATTACATATTACATTTTTAAAAGTAAACATAATACAACAGAAACTCGAAACAAGAAAATTAATAACTACACAAATAGGGGACAGCTAGTTAAAGAGCTCTTAAAGCTCTTCTTACCCCAAGAATTAGTCACCAATCAGACTTCAGGGGATAAAAATAGCGACTCCAGTAAATTAAGTATCACTGGATGCCAGGCTCCATATAAGGTCCACTTAAAGTCTTAAAATAGCCGTTCAGTTGTCCTCTTATTATTTTCTTCAGACTAAATCACTGGCTCTTAAATTATGTACTTTCAGAACATCTGGGCATCTGGGATCTTTACTGAACAGTTTCCTACTGGGGGAAAAAAGGGCAGGCCTTTCTAGTTCAATGGGGAGAAAACGGTAACAGGCTTATTTCCGTAATGAGTGTCCCTCCAAATACTTCTTGAAGCTCTGTAGGCTATTTCCATTTGTCTGAAATAAACATTAATGAAAAAGATGATCATACTGAACTTAGAAATCGCTGATGATGTTGCTCTTTGACTTGTATACTTGTGGACGTGGTGAGACGTGCAGAAATTTACACACATTCCATTATTAAAATATTATATTGTATCTTTGAGCTAATACCTTAATATTACACACAGGTATGGAAAGACAGAACTACCAGGTATCCATCCACCTGTCAGGACAAGTTCCTGACCACTGGCCAAGCGGTCGACTGTACTGCACAGAAACTGCCCCACCCTGCTGACACCCTGTGCTAAGGTCATGGTCTCCCATGCTCTTTCTCTCATTTTGCATGTTCCTCTAAATTAATCTAGTCATCTCAGCATTTTGACTTTAGTATGGCCTGAGAGACTTTCTGTTCCATACCTCTGGGAAAGTCTGTCAGGCAGTGAACATGGAGGCAACAAAACACTGAAGAGATTTCCCAGTGGAAACCCCTATATTTTCTGTTTTCATCTGGGGAGGAAATATTATGGAAGCTGGGCATGTTGGAAAAGAAAATAGACAGACTGAACACTGTACAACTGCAAGCCATGGTTTGTTATGTATTTAAAACTATGTATATGAGATATGTAGGTATACACACAACTCTCCCAAGACACACACACACACACACACACACACACACACACACGTATATATGTATGGAGAGAGAGAGAGATAAATAAAGAGACAGAGATCCTGACATCAATATATCCATATTTAGCAGAGTATTCTGATAAAAGACTTTGTCTCATCCAGGTGACATTAAGAAAAATCAACCAAAGGAAAATCAAGAGTGTCTGATTTCTTAAAATGAGCTCCTGAATATTTCTGTGACTATCATGAAATAGCCATTTTGGGTGAAAGCATAAAAGCTAACATTGAGAAGTCTCTTTCATCCCCAAAACATATTTATCACCTGATAAATGGGTGTACACTGTGCGAAGCCTCCAGTGATGGAACAGGATGTGCTGCAGGGGAGGAGTTTACAGTTCTCCAGCAGGACACTCTCTGTGCTGAAGTCAACTATCCAGTCTCAAGTCAACCCCTGTAGAGGGCTGCATTCACTTAGCAATATTCCAGCCACCGGCCTGAAAGAACTAATGCAGGTAAGAAAGTAACTGATCTCATAATCTAAGGTTGTCTTATGCATGGAATCTAGTCCCTGCTTCTCACGTGAGTGCAAATGACTTTGGTCCTGGCTATGTTCTCTGTAGAACAGGAGCTGCCCCTCACCCACTGGAGGAGCTTTCTAGGAGATACACCTGCCACTTCTCTTTATGATAGTTACAACTGAATGGGAAGAAAATATTTCTAGGATTAGAATCTCGGAGTGTTCCCACCACACATAAGCAACTCAGTGGCAGAGATACTGAAATCTCACAACTTTCTTCATTTTTCAGCTTTGTTGTGTTAATTGCAATCTACAGATTTTCATCGCACCACAAATGTTCAACAAGCCATAAATACCCATTTCCATAGAGCTGGGTATCATCAGAAACTGTTCTGAGTGAATCCAGCCCAACGAGGGGGTCTAATTTTCTCTTTAAAATATTTATCCAACAGCATAACTCTGAAGCTAAGTATCAGGTTAATGTGGAGACGCTATTCTGTTTAGTTATATAAGTAGTGGCACAGTGAAATGTCATTTTCTCTCGATTGTGTTTTTAGAGCTGAGCTCATAAACTTGCAAACCCATTTACATAATTATTTGTCTATCTCTGATTATGTGCACATGTATATAAACGTACATGTTTATAAGTACAAAAACACTATTTAAGGACAGATTTATAAACGAAAAGTTTCATCTCTCTTGAAGCCATTTCTGTCCTCCCACTCCTTTTATTCATAATAAATGAAAATAGATCCTTGCTTACATCAGTTATAAAATCTGATCTCACTGAAGAGTCCTAAAATATGATCTTAGTTTATTTAAGCCTACTAAACAAGTATTTGAAGTCATCCTAAATATTACCTAGATATTTTGGGGATTTTTAAAAGAATAAAACATTTAGAGATTACCTATTATTAAACCTTTATAAGTATTTGAGGAACATATTAAGTCTGTGACAAATCACCTCCTTTAGGGTCTAATCAACTAGCTGTTTTAAATTCCTCTTTATCTAGGTCACATTGCTCCCTTTTTAAAAATAGCTATATCTTACCTGTTTTCCCCTCCATGCTCATTGTAAAAATAAAAAGAAGAAAAACAGAAAATAGGTCCATCAAAGGCAACCACTGTTTACATTCAACAATTCCCTTCATATTAAGTTAAGAGGTAGTGTGATTACAGACAGACATGCAGGTGTAAAGAGGCAGTCCGTTCCTATCAGACCATTAAAGGACTGAGGCCCAATCTCTCTGAGGACAGTTTAGAAAGTGACTCTGCACCACCCTGGTAAGCAGTAAATAAAATAAGTGTATTTTACAATGGACAATAAGCTAAAGCCAACAGTGGCTTAACGGATGTGTTGCTTTCCAAAATAATTAGTAGTAGTTAACAATATACTCCCCAAATAATGTTTTATTCAACTAAAAATCAGACATTAAGAAAATGTAGGATTAGGTCACTAAAAATTAATTTTCCTTCAAATGAAATTTTACTACAAAATTGAAATTCAGGAAAATTCACATTAATCATGATTAAAGAAATGTGCATTGAAATCTCAGTGAATGGTTGTCTCATATATCTACTGAGTTAGGTATGGTATAATCAATGTAGATTTGAACAGATGTGTTAAGTGTCAAATAGGATATTGTGGAACTGGTTTCAACATTCTAAATACCAGATTTATACATCCTATGCTGATTTCATGTATTCAATTCAAAATAATTCATGAAGAGGCAGAGTGTGTGAACATGCCCCATCTTTGTTTTAACAGCATCTGAACTAAAAAAACAAAAGCTACAGAAATGAAAGCAAACTCACTTATGTTTTCATATTAAAGACTGAGTCCAAAACTACTTGGAGGTATTTCTTTATCATTTTGGTTTATATTATGGCTGACAACATAATGTAGAGGGAAAGAAATAAACTAAAGAATAAGAGAGTCTGGACTAGCAGGTGGCACGGTGCTTAAGGTGTTGGATCTCACATGGATGACTCCACAGTTCAAGTCCCAAACACGCTGGCTTAAAAAATACGCCAGGGGTATGTGTATGCATGACCAAAGATCCTGAGAGGAAAATGAAGGAGAAGGGATTGCGTGCAGCATGGCATGGCCATGTTCCAGGATAGAGATTTCTCACTTTTTCTCTCTCTTCTGTTCCCTCTGGCAAGCACATGCACCCTATGGCAAAAATCTTAAAAAGAAGAAAAAGAAAAAGCAGAGTCAAAGGGAAAAATCTAATTGACAAAAGAAAAATATATTGATAATTAAAGAGAGATTAATGTGCAGAGAAAGACAGGGATATAACCCATGTGCACTTTTCTCTCCTTTAGACAAAACAAATGACACACCGGCACAGAAACAGGAAAACATCAGTGCGATTGAAATCCACACACTGACCTCCTGCGATGGCCGTTCTAAAGTTTACGTCACATTATGCCTGGTGGCTGGGTGCATAAATGGCTGTCCCTTCCTGTTACTTGCCTCTCGGGCCAGATGGAGTCAAGTCGAGGCCCCCACCTCCCTCCTGCACTGTGCATCCAAGCACAGGTTGCAAAGGCGGTGCAGCCTGCTGAACAATTCCTCGGCAGTAACCAGCAATTCAATGCAATTCCAGTGTCCTAAAATGCCTTGGAATGTCCTACAAGGATTTGTTGGCAGTTCTGATCAGGATACTCTAGGAGGTCACACAACTACACATAAATCAGGGAGCAATAACATTTCTTAGGAGACATATTCTAGAACTGAACCCATATCTTAATACTTGGGGGAGAGTTTTCAACAAGATGTCATGCCTCCATGCCAGAGAGCGGGAGTGCTGAGGGTGCGGCCAGGACGTCGTTCCACTTACATACCCGCTCTGAGAAGTGGCATGAGCACTGAGTTCTGGGAGTATTATTGTGACACTCCATCTAGACTCCATCATCTATGACATTTTTACCGTGTCCTATTTATAGTAGAATTTTCCTCTGTTTCAATATGATAGCATACTCAGCTCTGATATAGACTCCAAGCCATTGCTAAATTTTTACTCAGAGTGCTCCTCTCATTTTTCTGTTTCTCTATAATAAGAGATATGTTTAAAAGGTAGGGAGGCATATACAAAGGAGGGACATATTGAGACAGCAAGATCTACCGGGGATTTTCCCTGGGCAAGTCATTTGGAAGAATCCTCTCAGCAACATATTTTAAGAGAGACAGAGGATGGGAACAGAGCTGGGAGGGAGTCTGATCTGAATGTAAATCTGAGCTCTCTCACTTAAGAATCACGTACCTTTTAACCACTTATTTCACTTATTTGAGCCTCGGGTACTTTAACTGAATATGGAGTCCATGAATCGTACTCCCTGGAATTATTTAGAAAATAAAGTTAGAAAGTACACACAGGCTAGGTGGGCAGTGGCAATACACTGTTCAAGCAATGCTGGACCCATATGGAAGACTGCAGTTCCCATTACCTGGCTGATCTGCACATGCCAGGTGTGTGTGCATACGCCCATGGCCCTGACAGGCACAGATAAGGTCAATCACTCTCTGAATGAGTTTTTCTCAGTCTTTAACACCAATAAACAATAAAGAAACAGACTCAAATCTTTCTTTAGAAGAAGCATAAATTCTTAAAATTACCACTACCAGTAAAGTTAATGAGCAATAACTTTTGGGTGGCATATACAGCAATTACTCCAGCATTCATAGACAAAGTTCTTTTTTTTTTTTTTTTTAGAGGTTTTTGATATAGGGTGCGTGCACTCGCCAGACAGACAGAGAGAGACAGAGAGACAAAAAGTGAGAAATCACCCCCCGGGGGGATGTCCACGCCGCAATCCCTTCTCCTCTGTTCTCCTCTCAGGATCTTGGGCACACACGCACATGCGCCTGGCGTGAGTTTTATGCCACCGGGTCTGGGACACGAACCGCGGTCGACTACGTGGGAGTCCAGCGACATAGTCATTACGCTAACTGCTAGTCCCCCCGACAAAGTTCTTAACCTTAGAAGCTGCTGCATTAACTTCAATATACCAGCCAGGTCCCCACAGAATCCCTGGTTATGTATGGACACAGCTGTAGGTCTTACTCCTTAAAACAACTACCGAGGGCTATTTTCACCACTTGGATAATTCCATTAACCTAGATCTTCCAAATATCTCAAACCTCAGAACCCACTTTTGTATTTCATCATTATAATAATCACCAACAGTAGCTGGAGTTACCTAAGACGTTCTTCTGATTATTTCTATTGTTTAGGGCTACCTAAAATTCAGAGATAGCTGTTTCACTCTCTTCTACTTAGTCTTGCAGTGTAAGAGCAGATCAAGTTTAAATGGGAGAGAGTTTTTGCATGTCTTAACTTTTAAATGTCAATAGGTTAGTTAATATCATTTATGCATAAAAATTTGTTGTAGGTATATAGAATAGTAACTTTGGTTCACCATTCAACAAGAGTTCTACATCTTAAGGACAATTATTTTTTAGTCTCTATAACTGGGCTTTAACTTCCAAAATAGTCTTCAAGTACCACATTTTCACCAGTAAAGAGTACAGACTCTCTTGTCCAGTGATATTCTAAAAGCATTCAAGCCATTATCCAAGAATGGTTCTCCAAGTACAGGGTTTACCAACAGCCTTTCTGGGCACTGCTGAGTCCTGTTAGGAAGACATCCTCAAGGCAAAGGGGCCTTGTGAAAGCTCTCTTGATGACTTCCTCCTGGCTGACTTTGTCAATTAAATTGCTAGCGGCCTTTCATTTTCCCCTTCCCTTTGTAAAGAACTTACTAACTTTCCTTTCACTGTGTTTTCTTTGCTTACTGCAATCCTACTGCTGTATTCTTCTTAGATTAAATAATCTTTGACTCTTAGTAGTCCTTGCTGAGTCTCCATTTTTTTTATTTTTGTTTTTGTTTCTTTTTTTTCTTTCTGAAGAATAAGGAAGTTTGATTTTATCATGTTAAATACAAATCTTGACATATGTTTTCTCAAAGGGGCATAAAACATTTTATTTTCAAATGTACTTATTTTTTTTTAATTTTGCAGTTAATATTTGCATTATGTTAGCGATTAAAATGCAAAACACTCAACCCAAATATTATAAAAAAGAAAGTTTTGCATTTTATTTTTTGGATGCTTCCAAATCCTAAAGTTCTAGATTGCTTTGAGATTATATTTTAACATAAAGACTTTTTATCTGTAACTAAATATTACTTGGAATTTGATTTTTGAAAATGATTTGCAATTGAAAATATAAATAGATTTTAGCAAGTCTCCAATTATGATCATAATTAACACATAATAATTGGCTATCAATTAGGTCAGGTGACATTTTATAAGCACAAATATATACACACAGGCAATAACTAGTTTTAATGTCATTTTATATATATATATGTATGTATATGTATGTGTATGTGGGACAATCTTTTTTTTTGCTATAGGGCGCATGTGCTCACCAGACAGAGAGAGACAGAGAGACAGAAAGCGAGAAATCACCCCCCAGGGGGGATGGTCACACCGCAATCCCTTCTCCTCCATTCTCCTCTCGGGATCTTGGGCACGCACACACACGCGCCCGGCGTGAGTTTAAGCTACTGGGTCCGGAACACGAACTGCAGTCAACAACTACATGGGAGTCCAGCAACATAGCCATTACACTAACTGCTGGTCCCTATGTGGGACAATCTTATACATTAATAGTGAAAGTAAAAAAAAAGTAATGTGGGTAGATGACCCACTGGTTGATTCATTATGCATTTTGGAAATTTTTTACATTTAATATGGAAAGTGAAATCCTGTCCTAGCACAGATAATAAAGTATGTCTTCATTTTACAAAATAAATTCAGGGTAAAACACAAATTTAGTGAAGTCTTTGAGGAGTTATATGAAATTTTATGTAACTACAACTTCTCATTAACGATTTAGGATATATATCAGTGAAGACTAAATTAATGTGAAATTTGCATCATCATTTACAGCAATTCTTTTTAACATATGATTGATGAGAAAATAAATTCTGAGGTGAAATAACTGTGAGGAAAAAATAAACAACAACAACAGGGAACGCTATCCCTTCTTACGTCAGCCCTTTGCATATTAGCCCATCATTACACAAAAGATTCCGAGAAGCTTGCGTTCTCATGTGAGAGAAACACCCATTAACCACCTCTGAAAGCAGTGTTCTTAGACACAGTTTGAAAATACGTCACTATTTTCTTAAATTCTACTCGAAATATCTGTATGACATTATTCTCACTTAAAAAAATAATGTTGTTTAGGGGCCAGCAGATGGCATGGTGGTTGAGGTACTGGACCCCCACATGGCCCATCACTGCTCAAATCTTGGAACTGACAGCTTGCTTTCTCACTTTCCCTCTCTCTCTGTCTTTGTCTCTCTCTGGTGAGCGCTTGTGCCCTATAGCAAATATTTTTAAAAATTATAAATAAAATGAAATAAACAATTCTTTAAAAAATTAATGTTTAAATTTTATGCAATGTAAAATTTCAGGGTACCTCTTTATTACCCATCACATTTTAAAAAGAGATTTTATTTTATTGGATAAAGATTAATGAGTAAAATATACCTTGGTAAGCACAGGTAATGTGGGATGAATAATTTACAGTCCTTACTTTTAAGAAGCTCAATTTCATCAGAGGGTAAAACAGAAGCACTAGCTCTTAATTAAGGTAAACAGTACATTGGCCATGTGTTTGCAGAAGTTATTTGACTTGTGATATATTTTTCATTCAAGGACTTGACACAGTTCAGCTTGGTCATATTCTAGCTTGATGGATTATGTTCAATTTTCTCATCAGAAACACGAACTGAAACAAAGATAGCACTAGAAAATGTGAAGCCACCTTGATATATACAATAAATCATACTTTAGGATTATAAATCATACTCAGAATAAGCAAGCTCAAAAATAGAGACTAATGTCTTTGCTTAAAGCTGTTATATGGCTAGACCTTGAAGCTATTAATGGAATAATCTGGTGATTTTGCCATGGGGTAAACAAGATAAGAATTTGATAAAATAATCTCAAAGGATTAATTTTTTGTTCTTCTCCTAATTATACCACTCAATACATTTTCTAAAACAAAACAAAAATTAACCTCCACAAACTCTCTTCTATTTAATAACCATGTGTATTTAAAGCTTGATTCTTATCATTTAAAAATAACAGTGAGTGCCACTACTTTGTACAACTCTGAGATCAATTAAATTGTAAAGGTCATTTTATATTTTTAATGCAGCTGAAGACAGTTTTTCCTCTTTCCATGATCAATTTCAAGTATTTTAAGCCATCCATTACTAAATTAATTACTTACTTAATTAAACCAGCCTGTTAAGCGTCTATTCATCAACCATTAATTGAGTGTCTACTATGCGCAGATACTGAGCTAGAAAATTTACTTACTGATGAATAGTAAAAATAGTCACTACTTCTATCATTTCTCTTGATGTCTCCAATGTACTTAAGAATGTATTTATCTTTGATAGCAATAATTCAGAGCTAATTAAAAATGCATGTATTTACGTGCATGCCTGTATTACAAAGCTCCAATTGTGCAGGCCATGAAATACCTTTTACTGAAAGCTCTGCTAATATTAGTGGCAGCTCCTGTCCATATCAGGGGCTCCTCACATACTCAAAAGAATTTTAAATCAACCAGAAAAGTAAAGTTGGCTTCCAACTGCCTCTAGATTTCAAATTCAGTTTCAACATTTGATTTTGTTATGCTGTTTCTTTCCAAAATAAGAGAACAAAATTCTAGGAAACATAGACAGACATCTTACTGCCAGAAATCCTAAAATCCTGGGCCAGTTGGTGGTGTTTTGGTTCAGGTGCTAGATTCCCACATAGTCCACTGTGGTTTGAGTCCCCAGCTAGGTGGCTTGAAAATCATGCTGGGGGGGAGGGGAACCAGCAGCTGGCATAGTGGCTATGTCACTGGACTCCTATGTAGTCAATTGCTGTTCAAGTCCTGGACTCAGTGGCTTAAACTCACGCTGGTAGCATGTGCGTGCGTGTCCAAGATCCCAAGAGGAGAGTGGAGGAGAAGGGATTGCAGCATGGCCATCCCCCCTGGGGGTGATTTCTAGCTTTCTGTCTGTCTTTCTGGCGAGCGCACGCGCCCTAGAGCAAAATCCTCTCAAAAAAAAAAAAAAAAAAAAAAAAAAAAAAAGAGAGAGAGATCATACTGGGAGGATGTAGTGCATGTCCAAAATCCCTTGAAGAGTACAAAAGTTTGGGTACTGCAGGATTGTCATTCTTCCTGGGGAGGGATTTCTCACTTTGCCTTTCTCTCTGCCCTCTCTGGCAAGCACACACTCTATGGCAAAAAAAAAAAAAAAAAAATAATAATAATAATAATAATAATAAAAAAATGAAATAAATAATTCTGAGATCCTTTCTCTTTTCTTTACTAAATTAACTATTTTGGGCAAACTACAACCTCTCTGAGCCTACATTATCCATCCAAGAAATGGAATTGAAAATAATTCTTACCTGATGCCTAGCCATAACATGGAAAACCACACTCTCTATTGTTTCATAACTTTCCTGACAGATATTTATTTAATTCCTATCACACAGCGAGCCTTTGGTGCTAGGTTCTGAGGATGGAGAACTGGAACAACAGCCCCTCTTTGTCCTCACGGGGGTCTGTGAGAATGGATGACTCTGAAGTTCAGTAGCACTTCTATGACTAATGCAACCCCAGAGGCTCCTTCCCACTGCAGGTGAAATGACGTTGTCAATGTCATTGGGGTAGAAAACACAGGGCTCCATTCTAAGCTGCACAGCATTCAGGTGTTTTCATATCTTATTTTGTTTACTCTTTAAAAAAATGAGGAAAAGTAGTAAAGCATCATATTCTCTATCACAAAGACAAGGAAACAGAGGTTCAGGGAGGCTGAATAAAATCTCCAAGGCTAGTTAGGAAAGGCCCACAAAAGGCTACAGGAGGAGGCTGGCTCAGATGCACCTGACCTGCCACAGCTGGAAGGGACAGTCTTAAGGACACTGACTGGAAGAGAGTACTGAAGAGAAAGTTGACCTTGTTTGTTCACATGTCTACGGTACAACTCGCTGGCTTCAACAGCCAGAGGGAAGGAGAGAGTGCCCTGGCCTGCTGGCTGGCAGAGCAGGCAACAGAGAACAAAACAAATGGACAAACTGACCCAAATTTGGGGCATTTTTAAAATCGTAACTATCATTAGAAACACTGAATTTGGGGACCAGCAGATGGCGTAATGGTTTTGTCAATGGACTCCCACATAGTCAACTGTGGTTCCAGTCCTGGACAGGGCAGCTTAAACTCATGCTGGGCACGTGTGCGTGAGTGTGTGCCCAAGATCCTGAGAGGAGATCAGAGCAGAAGAGATTGAAGCATGGCCATCCGCCCAGGGAGTGATGGCTCACTTTCTGTCTCTCTCTCTCTGTCTTTCTGGTGAGTACATACACCCTATTGCAAAAACCTCTTTAAGAAAAAATTGAAGAAGAAAAGAAACAAAACAAAACACATTGAACCTGAGTGAGTTAGCAGCCCAGAAGGAAGCAGGGGCTGTCATGAGCTGTCTCAGCTCTGAAGTCAGTGGGCTGGGTGTCTAATCTGCTCCATCGCTCCTCAGCTGAGCAACTTACCTTGGGGCAGCTCCTTAGCTTCTAGGTCTCTCAGTTTCCTCATCCGTGAAAAGGGACCGTGGTTGAACAAGAAGAAAGGATAGCTTGTACATAAACAGTTTCTAGAATATGGTGAGCTTTTGGTAATCACAGTAATGTCATCGTTAACACAAAGAACGGGCATACGTCTACACTGCCTTTATATTATGATAAGCATTATCACTAAGCAATAAGACAGTTTGATTGATGAGCTCTAAAATGGAACATATGCACATTTATTAATCCATTACCTTATTAATGTCATAAACACTGAGTACCTACTGTGTGCCCGCAATTCTGGTAGATCTTATGGATGGATATAAAATTGAGTACGAAAGAGTTCCACAGACAAAATCAAACAAACAAACCAAAAAACCCTCTGACTATACTTTGCCGTAAATGCTGCAATGCAAAGAAATCCCAGGTCTCTTGGTGTCCCTAATAAATAGATAATATTTACAGGTGTCTTCCTGTACCTGGAAGCTCTCCCAACAATTCTCGTAAGGTATCTAGTATGCGTCCCGGCATCCATATGAGGACACCGTATTACCCCATTTTACAGGGAGGGAGACAGAGGCTGGGAGACAGCTGAAGGTGGTCCTGTCTCACAGCCAGCAGTGTCCCAGTTGCAGTCTGCCCTCGAGCTCCGTTAGCCTACAGGAAAGAAGCACAAGGAAAGGAGATACAGCCATCGATGATTCTTAAGAACAGAAACTGGATTTTATGTAGGTTATAGGAAAGGAGACAGAAGGTAAATATTAAAGAAATTTGAGAAAATAAATTCCACAAGACTTTTACAAAAAGTTCATGTAATGTATGTTAAAAAAAAAAAAAAGTAGTACACTTTTTTTAAGTTTATTTCTTTCATGAGAGAGAAAGAACAAGACAAGCATCCTCAACACGGTCTTACTGGGACCCCACCTAGCCTTCTGTCAGCCTTCCTGGCCAGCCCGGGCATGCGCACAGTGCCTCCTATGTTACAGGCTGCCAGGGACCTGAACTCAGCCTTCAGTGTGGATCAAGCATCTGAAATGTTCTTCCTTTGCTTCTGTGACACTGTGCTTGCTTTTTGTCTTATTCAAATTCTCTGGTGATGTATGTGCTGATAAATTAAAAATATAATTTAAAAAGGTATATTTAAATTGTACATTATAATTTTTTTGTACATTATAATTTTTAAAATGTTGGTGGAGACCTGACTAAATCAAAGAATTTGTGAAAAATTCCCAGGACACCGAAGGTGACTACACATTTTAAGGAAATGAGTAGAGAGGTTTGGCTGCCACGACTCTCCTGAAATGGAGGCTGCAGGAGCAGAAACATGGGACTCAGAATGAAAAAAAATCTGTCATCCTCTGTCTCTGCACATGGGTGGAGCACCCTGCTTAGATCTGGGCACCGTGTTTGAAGAAGGGGCTTAATTAAAACATGCCCAGAGGAGGACGTTTAGGAGAGGGGACCCTCTGAAGTGATACTGCATGAAGAGTGGTTAACTTGAACTGAACACAGAGGAGGCGTGATCTCCGGACGCAGACTTTAAAGACCTGAGTGTTGAGCAGACATCGGAGCTCGTACGCCTCTTCACAGCAGACCTAGACTCTATGGCTGGAAGTTTGATGGTGGGAGATTTCAGGCCAGAACACAGGAAAAGAGTGCTTTCATGGAGTGACGGTCTTCTTTCTAAAAGACCCTAAGCACAGTTTTCTTTGTGAGCAAGAGAAGAGCTGTGAGGTCTCGGGTCCCTTCCAACTCAAAGGCCTGGCGACTCAGTTCCTTTTGCACACCTGCTTCCTTCTCTCCCCTCTCATTCTTCAGGATTAGTGTATGACCTGCTATCACTGTCCATCACCCGCTGTCACTCTGTCCATCACCTGCTGACACTCAGTAATTCCTGATACAGCACAATGGTTTCAGTAGTGTCAGCTCTAACAGCCATCACCTCCAATATCCATATTTTTAGCCAGAAACTCACATTTCCCAATACCAATTATTTTTAGTAAAATATATATTACTATTTATTCCCAATTTTACTTTTTATGGTCTCTGTCATTAAGATCTACTGCTCTTTCTTGTTTTAATATATTTTTTATTTCAATTTCTTTTATACATTCAGCCACATATGTCACTTAGTTTGTAAAGTGAATATTCCGACATGTATACATTTCTTACCAATCTAGTTGAGAATACTATACATATTATTGTCAACAGATAATAACCCATTTCTTTGTCCCATAAATGCCTTGCCTCTCTATTTTTCCCTAGTGTCCTTCCTCAGCCTCCCCTCCTTCACCCACCATCTTCCCACACTGTATCTGGTATTTATAACCGTTTTCTATGTTTCTATATCCTCTAGTAATTAAGTTTCAGTTATAGAGTGTGGACAATCGATGCAAGGTTGGATCGCCATACGTAAAGCCATGAATGTAATACACCACATGAATAGAAAGAAAGACAAATCGTATGATCAGATCAATTGATGCTTCTTTCTGTTTAAGGTAAGATTTTGAAGAACCTCTATTTAATATTTGGAATATTTTTCCCAAGTTGCTCTGTAAAGATGTGATATTTTCTATGCTTTCTTCATCCAAGAATCTCACTGGCATTCTTTCTTTTTTTTTTCCTTACATATTCCATTATCTTACCATATTGATTTAAATAAGGGATGAATACCTTGGAACTTGCATTCTTACAAAATGAATGCAAATATCTGAGTTGGCAGTTTGATTCTAGGTGATTTCCACCCTGCCCACATTTCCTCGGAGCTGGAAAAGGCCACCTCTACACTACCTTGGGTACTAGATATGGAAAGGTATCAAATCCTTAAGAAATTTTCCTTTCCACATTTTCTTTTTTTAAGTTTACTTATTTATTTCCTAAGCAGTGAGCACCCTTGACCGGGTCTTCATTACCATGATCCTCCCACCAACCCTGCAGCCAGCCAGGCATGCCAGTGCTCAGGCGGACCTGGGATGTGAACCCAGGCCTCTCCCGTATAGCTCTGACATCTTACATCAGAGCCCTGCACCTGCACTCCTGTGGCAGAATACACAGCAGTGATCATACAGATCATATACTGTACGATCTCTGATTCACACATGTGTACCACTCCCGAGTCAGATCTAGTGGCTTTCAACTGCTGACATATTTCCATGTGGTTGCATGCTGTTAGAGCTGGGAGGAGGGGAGGACCTCTATATTGATCTTCACAGTGGCCACACTCATTTACATTCCCACCGACAGCATAGGGGAGTTCCCTTTCACCACAGCCTTGCCAGGACTTAATCATTTTTTATTGTTTTAATCTTAGTCATTCTGACTGAAGTTAGGCGGTATCTCATTGTAGCTTTGATTTGTATCTCCCTTATGATAAGCAAGGTTGAGCATCTTTTCATATGCTTTTTCAATGTTTGTATGTCTTCCTTAGAGAGTTTTCTATTTAGCCCATTTGACCATCTTTTATTTATTTATTTATCTTTTTTTTTTTTTTTTTTTTTTTTAAGAGGTTTTTGCTCTAGGGTGCACACACTCGCCAGAAAGACAGAGAGACAGAAAGCAAGCAAAAAATCACCCCCCCCCCCCGGGGGGATGGCCATGCCGCAATCCTTTCTCCTCCATTCTCCTCTCAAGATCTTGGGTACACGTGCACATGTGCCTGGCGTGAGTTTTAAGCCACTGTGTCCAAGACTCAAACCATGGTCAACCATGTGGGAGTCCTGCGACATACCCATTACACCAACTACTGGTCCCTTGACCATCTTTTAATGGGTTTGATTTTTCTTTTTTCCAGGTAAGCTTCTTGAGTTCCCTGTATATTCTGGTTATCAGCCCCTTATCTGAGGCATATTTTGCAAATATATATTCCCATTCCAAGTGTTACCAATTCACTCTAATTATTGTTTCTTATGCTGTGCAGAAGCTTTTTAACCTGATATAATGCCACTTGTATATTTTTAGGATTTTTACTTGAGCTTTGGAGATTTTAGTTAAGAAGTCTTTGCCTACTTCAATGTCTCCAAGAGTTTCCCCCTGTGTTTTCCACCAGTAGTTTTATAGTTTGAGGTCTTAGATTTAGATCTTTGATCCATTTTGGGTTGATTTTTGTTAATGGTGAGAGATAGAGGGCCAATTTTATCTTCCTGCAGGTGGATATCCAGTTTTTCAAACACTATTTGGTAAAGAAATTTTCTTTTCTCCACTGGATTGATGGGTGGCCTGTGCCAAAGATCAGTTGACTGTATGTTTTGGGGTTTATTTCTGAGATTTGATTTCATTGGTCCCCATGCCTACTTTTATGCCAATACAATATTGTTTTGATTATCACAATTTTGCAATATATTTTGGGGTCAGGGAGTGAGATGCCTCCTCCTCCACCCTTCCTGTGCAGTATTGGTTTGGCAATATGGGATCTTTTATGATTCCAAATTCTACGATTATTTTTTCTTGTTCTGTGAAGAATTTCTCTGGTAGTTTGATTGATATTAAACTAAATTTGTAGGTTGTTTGGGTAGGATTTATATTTCGATTATATTAATTATTCTAATCCAGGAATATGGAATGTCTTTCCACTTTTTGGTGTCATTTTCAATTTCTTTATAGTTTTTTAGTTTTTCATGTAGAAGTCTTTGACTTCTTTGGTTAGGTTTATTCCTATATACCTTATACTTTTTTTGGCTATTGTAAATGGGATTGCTTTCCCTAGTTCTACCTCTCAGTTGGAAAAACACTTGTGCATTCATGTTTACTGCAGCATTATTCACAATTGCTAAGACATGAAACTAACTCAAATGTCCACAAACAGATGAATGAATTGAAAAAGTGTGGCACATATACACTGTGGAATACTACTCAGCCATAAAAACAAACAAACAAACAAACAATCAACAACAAAATGAAACCCTGGTTTTTGATAGAAAGTGGACAAATATGGAAAATTTACTGCTAAGCAAAGCAAGCCAAACTATGAAAGAGAGACATTGTATGCCCCCACTCAATATATACAGAATGTCTGCACTCTATAGCAGAAATTGAAAGATTGTAAGGTACAAAAGCCTGGAGAGCAACTGTGGGTACTAGAGACAGGGTGGGGGGAGGGTGGGAAATGGCAGAGTGTGAGAGAAAGGGAAACAAGGAAAAAAAGAAGCAAATAATTTGAGTGACATAAAATTATCCATTGATGCTAACGTGTAAGATAGGATCTTTGACTGGACTAATACACAGTGTATTCATGCTGGGAAAATTCATTTTGCATGCTGCAATGATACACAGTGACTGAATGTATGAAAAAATAAAATATTTTTTAAAAAGAGTTTGGGCGGAGGAGTCTCACCCTAGACTTTCATTGAAATGCTGTCCCCTTCCCATAGTTGCTCTTGCGCACCATTCAAGGCAACAAAAGTGCGTTGATTCCCCACATGCCAAGGCTTGTTCTTTACTATTCTGCTGTCCAGAAGAGCTTCTGCATCGACACTTTCATACGTTAAGCTGAGATCACCGCACATTTGGATGATTTAATTAATCCTTTCAAGCTGCCTTTTTGAATTCCTTCTCTTGCTTCTCTTATCTCCATCTTTCTTTAAAACCCCAGGAACCCTTTTCTTACTGAAGCAGATATTAACAACTCAATATTCGTTTTCCATTTCACACTGGAGTCTTGAAGTTGGACACCCTCTGCTGTAAAACTGAAAGTATGATTTATGTCTTAAACCATTTGGAAAAAAAAATGTATTTTTAAAGATTAATATGAAGGGACCAGACAGAGGTAGGGTGCTAAAGCATGAGACTGTGGGAGGCTGACTCACACGGGAATGTTCCCTGTAGGTGTCTGGAGACTTCCTGGAAGCTGCCCTGTGCTGTGTCCCCAAAATCCCCGGTTGGCTGAGGCTGGGGGAGAACAGAAGCACTGGGACCCTGTCATGGGTCTGTTTCTCTCTCTCTCTAACCTATCACTCATAAAATATATATTTTTAAAAGTTAATATTAAACTTTTTAGTCTTTATATAAATGTGTTCACAGTACTTTGTTCTCTGTGTTTAAGACACACATTCTTTTTTTTTTTGGAGAGTTTATTTTGTTTTGTTTTGTTTTTTGTTTTTTTTTTTTTTGCTATAGGGCACGTGCACTCACCAGACAGAGAGAGACAGAGAGACAGAAAGCGAGAACTCACATCCAGGGGGGATGTCCATGCCGCAATCCCTTCTCCTCCATTCTCCTCTCAGGATTTTGGGCACACACGCACACATACCCGGCGTGAGTTTTAAGCCACTGAGTTTGGGACTCGAACCACAGTCAACTACATGGGAGTCCAGCGACATAGCCATTACGCTAACTGCTGGTCCCTAAGATTATACATTCTTGTTCCTAAACATGTTTTACAATTGCCATTGATTTATTTTTTGGTGGTGTTATTAGAGCAACAATCTGGCCCTGGTAATCTCTCCATATTTGCTATTCTTAAATTTGAAAATTCCTGCAGCTGGCTAATGTCAAGCTTCCCTTATACTTCTATGGACTGTCCCCTAGTTACTTGAAGTTTGCTTTCTTCTTTCATTTTTTATTTCCTAAAAACACTTTAAGTTGTATTCAGCCTTCTCCTCTTACATGAAGTTTTGCTTACACTCAACACTAACACGTAGCACAGTGTTTCTGTGCATTAGAGAAAAGTCTAGCTCCGTTAGTTTTGGTTTCCTGATGTATAATACAGGAACGATGAAAGTAGTCATTATTTCTCCTGGGTGTTAGAAGCATCAAATGAGCTAATGTATTTGAAAAGAGTATTGATTTCTTTAAAGTCCTATTTGATGACGGTTAGTACCACGTGACCATTTTACATGAGCCCTGAACTGACAAAAACTCTCCCACCTTGACTCCACCAGTGGATTCCGAGCTCTGGGAGTGGGAATGGGGGTGGGGATACAGGTGTGACTCCTCGTATTTCTAACATGTAGTTTGTTGCTATCACACTGTAGATTCTCATTTATTGAGTTAATCAGTAATTCGCTGTGTTTTCTAAGTTGCCAGAAAACAGAACATAGACAAATAAATATTTATCAGATTTATAGTGGATGTGATTCACTTTTTACTGGTGATAATAACTGCAAATTTCTTTTCTGTGCAGGGAGAGAAATAACCAGTATTGTCTATGCAAATCTTATTAGGCGAAAGATTTCATTTCCTTTCTACATTATTTGAAATCAGAGCTATCTGCAAGAAAATAACAGAGAGATTTTTAACTCAGTGAATCTCTCCCATATTGACCGTTCCAAGGCACAGTAGGAAGCTATATGAAAATATACGTACCCGTAGCAGAGGCCATATTACACGAGCCTAAGAGACATGATGGCAATAGCGTGTTGAGAAAACTGTGTGAGTAATTTGTTGATTTTTTAAAATCTGATCTACATTTTGGAGCTCTACAAAACTTGGAATCAGCTTGCTCACACCCACAACCTATAAACCCTGTCCTTTTCTAATCCCACGTGCTATTAAATTCCACCCAAATTTGTTTTTTCCTTATTAATACTACCTCTTTGAGTTCTGTTTTAAGAGTGAAGTGTTTGGGGCCAGTAGATGCTGTAGCGGTTACATTGCTGGACTCCCAAATGGCCGACCGCAGTTCAAATCCCAGATTCAGTGCCTTGAAACTCATGCCGGCTGTGTGTGCATTTGTGCCCAAGATCCCAGGAGGAGAACGGAGGAGAAAGGATTGTGGCATGGCCATCCCCCTGGGGATGATTTCTCACTTTCCCTCTCACTGTTTCTGTCTCTCTCCCTTCCTGGTGAGTGCATGCAATCTAAGGCAAAAGCAAAAACCTCTTAAAAAAAAAAAAAAGTATTGAGATGTTTGCTCTACCTACCTAATATTTATGGGCAGCTTTCACTAATTAGCACAATCACAAATTGGCCCAGCTAATTGGACCAAGCCAAAAGCACACCTGGCCTTCAGCCCCTTCTCTGTATCACGTCTGAGAATCTAACTTTGAAGTAGAGGCTGTTCTAGTATGCCTCCAACGCTCTATCTTTGACTTAATCATTTGTTTAATCCTGTGCTGTTTGCACACTCCCAGGAGGTGGCAGGTTACTGAGCATTGATTTCATGCCGCTGCTCCCCACAATTAGGTGACGGCTGGCAGAAGCACTTCCAAGACCCAGAAAGAGGTGACAGCTGTAGAGGGTGTTCTAGGTGGCAGGTTACATAAGAAATCTGGAAAAACTGTACACATTAGGTTCTACACATTTACTTGTTTTAGAAAAGTAGATTTCCACAAAGCCTTGCAGAGAATCACCTGTGTTACTCTTGTTTGTGTGTTTTTAGGTTTTTGCCATAGGGCACATGTGCTTGCCGGAGACGAGAGAGACAAAGAGAGGGAAAAGGAGAAATCACCTTGCGGTGGAGATGACCATGCCACTAACCCTTATCCTCCATTTTCCCCTCAGGATTTTGGGTACTCTTGTACACATGACCAGCATGACTTTCAAATCATCAGGTCTGGCACTCAAACCACAGTCAGCCAAGCGGGAGTCCAGTGCCTTACCGACCAAGTCACCAGTTGGCCCCACACCTGTGTTACTCTTGCCCTGCTGACTTGGGGTCTGGTTCTCAAACAGAGCCTATGATTTTAAGCAACTACAACACGAGGTGGAGATATGGAAATTCCATACTTCAAGGGAGCATTGAAACGGCATCTGCCCTGCATTGCCTACCAGAGCACACACGAACAGCAGAACCAGTCCGGCCACAGTGGCACAGTAGTGCATTGTTCTGCAACCCATACAGCTATGGAAGATCTGGGTTCAGGTCCCAGGTTGACCTATACATGCTGGGTGCACACGTGCAAGCCCTTAATCCAGACTGGCCGGGAAAGATGATGGGAGGCTGCAATGTGAGACTTGGGTAAGGGATGCTTCTCTGTCTCTTTCTTTTTCTCTCTCTTATAAGAAGTCAATAAACTTTTAAAAAAATTACTAGAATAGATATGTCCTTGTAAATGATTTACTTTTTTTCCTCTTTAGATAGAAGAGTTCTCAGACTACCTAAAAGTATTACAGATCAACCATTGTAAGGCCTGATCTGATGAGTGTTTAAATTCAAATTGAAAAAAGTTATTGCTCCATTGAAATGCAGAATTACCTACAATAATTATTCTCTGTACAGAGTTTTAGATGTTTTTATTTTGGTAACAGTGCTTTTTAATACCTGCTGAAACAAAGAATACTTATCTGGATTTCTAGAGATAAATCACTGTTTCAATCAGGATTTGACATGATAATGGTGTCATTCAAATTGGGATTACATGTGAGGCTTTATTCGCGAAGGGAAAATTGCAGGCCAGAGGTCAGAGTACCATAAAGGTTGCTATAAAAGCCAGGGACCAATGGGCCATCTGCTCTTTCCACACCCAAGATCCTAGAGATGTGGAAAGAGAGGGCCAAGGAGAGTCCTAGAGTTGGTCTCCACTGGACATGCAGAGGCCTTGTGCAGCCTCGGCCAGAACAGGACTCCACCTCAGGAGTGGGCTCAGTTCTCCCTCCGTCTCATTTGCTGCCCATGGAATGACACGCCTAATTAAGGGGTTAGAAAACCAGGTGGTAGGAAGCTCACTGGAGTGAGGCTGAAGGTGGCTGCTCTGGGTCCATCTCCTGCAATGATCAGAGAATGGCGGACAGTGGGAATAATGGACGCCTGGCAGCTCTTCACTTCAGAGAAAAGAACAGGAAAGTTCAGGTGAACACCCCTACTCAGCAGTAGAGAACCCCTAGAATGTTAATATAAGCATTTCACACTTCATTCTGTTTCCCATCTTATGCTTACTACTGACCTACATTGGAAATCTATGCTGAAAATACATATATTTCATACATCTAATATTCCTCTTACTGCTATTTAAACTGCCATTACTACACATGACTGTGGTTTTTTTAAAACATTCTTTTAATCAGTTCTTTATACATCCATAACAAAAAATATTCTCACGTTGATGAGAAAGCCATACATATGCATGAGTACCAATTATTTTCTGCAGTCTGAAATGGTAGCCTTAAACGTCTCCACTAACGGCGGCATATGGCAGAAAATATTATCATCACAATTATGTGATGAGAGTGTCAGTGTAAACGGGCTCACACAAAGATGCACACTTCATTTGAGGCTCAGGGCACTGCACGTTCACAAGCTAAGTCCTGAATGTGACTTTGCTCTGTGATCCATAGTTGATGAGTCTTTAGTTTTACAATCAGTGATACCAGAAAAATTTTTAAGTGACTTGCAGAGAAGCAATTAATTAACAAAGGCCAATATTTCCATGCCTTCTTGTGAGTCTGGGCAATGCTACCTAGCATTGCTATATACTATAGCTCTTGCTATACCCGTAAGAACTACTGTATCATTTATTTCAGCAAGGTAGTAAAATTGAGGATTTCCAAGTTTATTTCTTTAGCAAAAAGTTATTACCAGCCAGAAGCCTCTTACAAACTTGCATGTAGCTCATGAAGCCAAGAAAGGCATAGTTTTCAGGCACAAGTAGTGCATGTGCTTAAATTACTCAGGGTAGCTGGTAATCAGTTTTTCCAGCTATTTCTTAGATCCTGGTCATTTCAGTCATCAGGTGATTGATGAAAATTGACTCCATAACTTTTTTATGACCTTCGCTCCAGATCGGATGTGCATCCGCCCTCCGTGTGGCTTCGCTGAATCCCGTGGCCATCTCAGAGCCAGGAGAGCATGGATCTCCTGCTCCTCCATTTGTTCAGCTTGCCCAACAGAGTCGCCATTCACACGCTGAGAATCCTCTACTCGGGGTGCCATGCTTAGCAATTGAATCTTCTTCACCCCTCTATTTGATTCCTATTAACTTGACTTCCTTATTTGCCTGTTTCATTCATTGATTTGTCACCGAATTAGCTCATCCTCATTGTTCCCAACTGGATCACTGTAACAGCCTCCTGATTATTTGTCATTTATGCTTCTAATTTTGCACTTTCTGATCTATTCTCCGTGTCTGGGCAGGGATGCTCTCTGTGTAACTGCCAACTGGATCACAGTACCTCGCATCTGTCACCCTTCCTCTGGAGCCATTCATGATCTGGCACGCTCTCTCTTCTCTCTCCATGGGTGTATCTGGTTGAGTGAATCATGTTTCCAAAGGTGCTCAAATCCCCACCTTCCTTTCTGTGATGTCTCTCTCTTCATCTTTCTTCTCATGGCCAGTCTCTATTTGAGTCTCACATCCCTTTTCCCCGACGGCGTGAGCTTGGAGTAACCCTGTACTTGGCAGTGGTTACAGCACGGCTCCATCTGATGTGTCCCTTTCACCCGTGGCAATGCAAGCCCCAAAAGCGTGACCTCATTTATCTTGGGGACTCCAGCAACTAATTAAGTGACTGGATCATATCAGCCAATCAAAGAATACAGTTTGTTATAAGCATGTGCTTTTTTTCCCCTTTCTATTTATTTATTTTTGTTATGTAAAAGAAAGATTTTGTCAGATTGACAAAGGAGAGCAGCAATTGGAAAGAGTTTGTGAAGGAAAGTTCAGCAATATAGAATAATGATTAAAAAATGCTGGACTGGAGGTTGATTCTAACAGAAAGCCAATGTCTTTAACCCAGTTAAGCTAATGGGAGCTTAATTAAATTGAAAAGAAAGCCAAATGCTGGCCACAAATGGTGTTCTAACTGCAGGAGGAAACTGCCAGGGTGACCCAGAGTGGCCGTGGCCCAGCCGTTGCTCAGTGGGTAGCCACAGAGCGGCTCTGAGCTTCACCTGAACTGGACCAGGAGATGAAGGGGGTATCAGGGAATAGAGAAATAACAGAAAGAAACTATGTGTGTGTATGTGTCTGCGTGTACACACACGTGTTATACAAATGTTTTTATGAGACAACATATTTACCCCACAGCGTCATAACAATAATAAGCATGGGACTACCTAATGTTTTAAATATATATATCTTTTGCTTAAAATAATACTTCTTATATTCAGTTGTTAATGTGCACCACTTACAGCAGGCAATTCATTTTGCCCAATTACAGTCCCATCAAGTTCCACCTGGCTGATAAAAGACTCAGACACACAGCTCATGGTCTGAAACTACGAGCTTGAGCTCTCATGATGTCTGTCAATCTGCTTCATTAAGTAGAGATGCCTGGAAAAGAAGCAGTGAGCCAGCGCTTTTCTCTCTTATCTTTTTATGATTCAAAAGGTCTTAAAAGGGGGACTAGCAAGTGGTGTGGGGGTTAAGGTAATGAATTTGCACATAGTTGACCGCAGTTCAGGTCCCTGACCTACATCCTGAAAAATCACACCAAGGTCATGTATGTACATGATTTCTTAACTTTTGTTCTCTCTGTGTCTTTCTGGCAAGTGCAAACACCCTGTGGGGGGAAAAAATCCTAAAAAAGAAACAATCTCTCCCTCTCTCTCTTTTTGTTTTTTTCAGTCTTGCAGATAATAAACTTGAGATTCAGAAGAATTCTTTTTCCAGGTCATACAGCCAGAATGTAAAAAAGTCAGGATTTGCACTCGGTTACCTCGGACACTAATGCACACACCCTCTCTGCCAGAAGACAATGCCAGAAACCGTGCATGATCACCACCTGACTATCTGGTAGATGGCAATATCTGCTAAAATCTGTCAATTATTTACTTATTGGATGCTGTACTGGGGCAAAGGAGAAAGCTGAACTTTTGTTCAGGAACTAAATATGCTGAGCGTGTTGTTCGAGACTGATAACGTACCGGTTTACACATAGTGGCAGTCCTGCCAAATTAGAACGCGAAACCAAGACCCCAAAACCATAGGTTAGTTTAAAAGAGCGGTACAGTTCAGATAATATCTAAGAATATTTCTAAAATACATATAATAACAACTATTGATGTTTATTTTGTACATATTTCAAACAGTTACAAGTCTTTCATATGTACTTATGTACACAATTCACTACAATTAAATGAAAAGTTTTTTATAATTTTTAAAAACTTAACAGAAAAATAAATTAACAGGAAAAAAGTTAGATAGTACATAGAATATGCCAAAATTAACTCTTCAATAAGCAGCAAATTGAAGAAAGTGTAGAAGGTAAATGTGAAAATGAAAAATGACTAAGATTTTGGAAGCTACATGAACATGTGTATAGATTATACTATACATCATTTAAAAATTTTAATATTCAATAAATGTTCAATAAATAATTATATCTCTGTCACCTTTGGGTTTTCTTGGGGAGAAGGGGAGGGGGTGTCAGAGAGTTCATGCACTCGCCAGAGACTGTGTGAGAGTGATAAAGGACCCCCACCACCATGAGGCACGGCGCTGCTTCAGTCCCTTCTCCATTTCTGTCTTCTTTTGGAATTTTGAGCACACATGCATGTGTGCCTTGTGTGTTCTTCCATCCACCAAGGCCAAGATTTGAGCTGCACAGTGGGCCATGTGGAATTTAGTCACCACAGTTCCCACACCACCTGCTGGCCCATATCCATCACCTCTTATATGGTGAAGTTATGAGGACGAATTGAATAAAATGGGGATGAGAGGATCATGCCAAATCCCTTATGTGCACCTCAGCAGCACACAGTGTGAATCACAGCAAGAGACGTCTACTGGATGGCTTTTGAGATAGCACAGCAGTTGGGCACACATCCACGTGAGTAAGAGAAGCCACTGGCAAGGATGGCTAACTCCTAGCCATACATGAAGATAGAGTTAAATAGATTTCAGAAAAAATGCACAGACAATATGTCTAGGTCAGGCTATTATTTTAGAGTCTTCCAGGTATTTGATCTATATGGCTAACTAAAATCTGTGAAGATTTATAAAAATAATGCATTGTGAAGGCTGAGCATGAGCATGGTGGTGTGCACGTCATTCCAGTGACTTCAGTGTGCAGGAGGAAGAGGACTGAGCTAAGCTGGCAGGGCAACAGGGTCTAAAACAAGCAGCCACACAGAGGTGGCGCGAGCCTACCACCGCAAGTGGAAGACTGAGACAGGAGGCTCACAATATGGTGAGATCCCGTCTTAGAAATAAACAAACAAAATTGAAAAATAACTATATGTGAAAAATCTGGGCCAGCTCAGTGGCACCGTGCAATGCACTGCTCGAGCAAAGCTGCATCCATGCGTAAGATCATGGGTTCGGTTCCCCAGGCCATCTGTACTTGCTGGGCAATGGCCCAGGATCCTGCCTGGCTGGAAGACTGGCAGGATAAAGGTATGAAGCCCTGTTGTGGGGCTTGTCTTTTTTTTTTTTTTTTTTTTTTCCTCTCTCTCGCACTTTTATGAAAGAAGGAAATAAATTTCTAAACAATTCTTGAGGCGCTTACCCTATAAGAGATTTGCAGCATCATTGAAGAGGAGCATAAGATAATATAGCAAAAAGGGAATACGACATCCTCATTTAACATACTAAAGGGAACGTGAAAACAGCCAGAAACTTGAAGGTATGACCATCCTCCCTTGTACAGAGAAAACCTTGACAGTGCAGAACCTAGAGAAATGGGATTCAGTCTATGCTTGACTTTGCTTATTTCATTTAACACAGGAAAATGTATAGTTATTACTATTCAGGTTTGTAGAAGATACAGTAAGACTGGTGAGAACTTAGGCTGGTAAAACCTTCTGCAGGAAGTTTGGCAATGTGTGTAAATATTTACTATGAATTTTTAATCATGTAAAAATGGTCAAGCTGTTAGAGGAAAAAGCGAGATGGAAAGTAGCATTTGCATTCTAATCCTGTTTATTTAACTCTCATCTGCTTATCCTTCCCAGGATCTACCTCCCAGTCCCACATGGTCATTTCTAGAGGGGCATGATAATTGATATCAATTAATATTTTACTTACATTTACTCACTGCCTATCTTTGTAGTGTACAGTGTGGCTTTCCCAGCATGAATATGGTGCATATTAGTCAAGTTGAAGACATAACAATATGCATTATATCAACAGATAACTTCATTTTTGTGTCTATTGAACATTTTGTTTGTTTTTTCCCCTGATCCCCTCCTTCCCACCTATTACCCACCCCTTCTACACTGTCTCTAGTATCTACAGTTGGCCTCCCTGTTGTTATACTTCCAATCTTTCCATTTCTGCCATAGAATGCAGACATTTAGCATATATTAAGTGGAGACATATGATGCCTCTCTTTCATAGTCTGGATTGCTTCACCTAATATTAAATCTTCCATATTCATCCACTGGATATCTTCAATTATGGACATTTATTACTTTTATAATTAGATATTTTCCTAAATGCAGAAAACAACAAAAGTATTAGTTTAGGATGCACTATGGTGCTTTGGTGTTTCTCCTGGTTATTTTATTTTAAAAATTCCTTCCGTGGTAAGTAATAAAAACAAACACGATGTACTCAGAGTTTATAAGGGTAGAATGCTATAAAAAGAGAATAACTGTTTTATACCAAGAATTCTATGCAAAGCACATAAAACACAAACTACAAAATTTACTATTTTAAATTTTGTTCAGAAACTGAAATACATTTAAAGTTAATTTTCTCATATGTATGCAAATCAAGGGCATAGGTGTGGAATTTTAAAATATGCAATTCTTGGGGGACCAGCAGTTGGCGTAATGGCTATGTTGCTGGACTCCCCTGTAGCTGACCACAGATTGAGCCCCGGACCCAGTGGCTTAAACTCACGCTGGGCCCATGCACATGCACGCCCAAGATCCTGAGAGGAGGATGGAAGAGAAGGGATTGCGGCGTGGCCATCCCCCTTGAGAGGTGTTTCTTGCTTTCTGTCTCTGTCTTTCTGGCGAGTGCATGTGCTCTATAGCAAAAACCCCTCCCCCCCAATAAAATAAAATAAAATATGCAGTTCTTGCTAAAACCCCACAAATACAGATTTGTATTTCACTAAGTCAAACTTGTTTTTAGAAAGTTTTGTCATTCTGGTAACAGTGTGAAATGGAATGTCTTCCTCTGAGTGTGGATGCTGAACTCATGGTGTTTCCTCATGCTGACCGTGAGCGAGAGGGACTAGTGGCGTAGCCTTTACTGGGCTCTGAGATGCTCTCTGGGGTCTTGGGAATAGAACCGTGTCCTGTGACTCACAGGAACAGTCCTGCTTCTCTCATCCTTGGCAGTACTAATTCTACTCAATACACTGTTGAAAATTTGCAAACTGTCATGGTATACAACTTAAAGATACTTAGAAATGTAATTCTGTACATGAATTATTTCAATGTTCACATATATAACATTTCAGTATAATTATAATAGGTTTTTCCTCAAGTCTATGCCACTTCCCAGGAGAAATGATGACAAAATGTGAAGGTGTCACTTAGCAACACTCACAGACTCACCCCTCTTGACAGAGCAGATATTTACGATGCACCACGGTTTGTCAGCTAGCTGGAGGAAGAACACAACATCTGTGTGACAATCACACTAGCTATAGGCTTGCTCCAAGTTTACCGTGTACCATGAGACTGCACCTCAAGTCTCTAGCCTCTGTGTTTTAAACTTATGGACATTAGTTATAAATACTCGAAACAACAAAATGCCTATTCTTCTTATTTGATAAGATCAGAATATCATGTCTTTGATAATAATTTATATGGCTGAGTATTAATAAGAGATGGTAGGAGGAACACACAAAAAATGAGAAAATGTTTTCTGCCTTTTTAACTAAAAGAGAGTCAGTTTATTTCAAGGGGATGGCAGAACTATCGATGCTTATACTCTCAGTATTAGATCATAATGGTATTAGAAAAAATACATACCCATGAAGAGCATGCATGTTGAATGAGTACATTCTCCCATGGTAAACAATTTGCATTGCCAACACTAGAAATGTGGTGTAAGAATTGTTCTAGCAAAGATTATATTGCTCTAACAAGCTACCCATGATAGAGTATGAATTTTGTGTCAGTCAATACCATCTTCATGTGTTTATTAAATAAAATGATTCTGCCAAATATCATGCAAAATGCTATTCTGAACATTTAGTCTATTTTTATAATTTCCCTAAACTACGCTAGCTGACGCCAAGCACAGAGCAAGTATCACCCGATTCTATGTCTATTAAGAACTAGGTTTATGTCAAAATTTCTGTATTAGTATTTTTAAAAAATTCTCAGCTTCAAAATTTCTTCCATTAACATGTCATAAGTTTGAGTCAGACCTAGTTATTGTGAATCAATTTCCCTTGTGCTGTGGGGTTATGAAGCCTTTCCCACCTACGTAGCCTATTATAAATTCTGGTACCCAGACATAAATAAGCCCACTTCAACTTAACTACTTTCTTAGATCTCTAAATGACAATGAATCATTAAAAGTCTTTTTTTTTTTTTTTTTCAGTGTTTGAAAGTTACTTGAAATCGTCTGGAAGAAAGTTCAGTGAATATGAATTTCATGAACTCATCCTATTCACTCTTACTTTTTTTCATACTTCATGACAGCTTTATTCAGATATAATTTACATACCATACACTTCACCCTGTTAAAGTCCACAGTCAATAATGTCTAGTCAGTTCCGAGAGATGTCTTACCATGATCACTGTCTAATTTCAGGACATTTTCTTTACTTCAGAAAGAAACGTACTCCATTCCCTCCTGCCAGCCTTCGGCAGTCGCCAATCTACTTCTGGTCTCTGTGACCTGCCTGTTCTGGACACTTCATGGAAATCACAAAATGTGCGGTCTTCAGAGACTGGTTTCCTTTACTTTCCACGACATTGCCAAGGTCCCTGCACACCTCAGCAGAAATCAGCATGTTTTTCTCTACGCCGCCGAGTAACGCCCCGCCGTTTGTTTGGGTAAACCACACGTCTGTCTGCTTTCTTAAAAACGATTTCTACTACAGGGTGCGTGTGCTCACCATAGAGAGACAAAGCAGCAGTGAGAAAAAAAGTGAGAAATCACCCTCTGGGGAGATTTCCACACTACAATCCCTTCTCCTCCACTCTACTCTCAGAATTCGGAGCAAGCAACCACATGCACCCAGTGTAATTTTCAAACCACCTGGTCTGGACTCAGACCATGGTAGACCACGTAGGAGTCCAACGCCTTAATCACCAAGCCACTTACGGGTCCTTGTACCACATGGTTTAATTCCATTCATTTTTCTTGTTAAATTTCTCTATTCTTCCATGAGCAAGGGACACAGTGAGAGACACGTAGAGAATTGGCAGCCCGCAAGGTGCCAACAATCCATTCACAGACCCAGTCAGGCCCAGATCCTGGGCACATGCCCCACATGTCCAGGGAGGCTCTGCAGGGACATGGAGCTGGAACATGCCCACGTGCTTCAGCTTCCCAGAGCTGTGTGACCACACTCCTCCCCATTCACCGATCTGTAAGCAACCACCTCAACATATAGGAGGGTCTCTACCGCCTCTTAAAATATATCCAAGAAAAGGACTTGAATACCTTCTCGAAGTACATTTTTCCCATAGCCAACGTGTATTTAACCCGTGCCTATCAGTATTTAAATCCACTGTCCCTCAGCGTAGACCCTACTTCCTATTCCACGCCCTTGGAAATAAAGAACTGCCTGTCATTTTACATTTAGTCTGAAACCCCTGATCCTGTCACTCCTTCGGCTCTTCTTTTTCAATGTACACCATGGTTATTTTCCTGTGAGACCATGATCTTTCCTCTCTGAAATAACTGCCCCCCCACTATATTATTTGCACAATCCCTGAACTGAAAACAGACACACAAGATGTCATAATGCTGATTAGAATGATAAAAGTCTTTCTGCAGAGGACTATGTAGTTGTTTTCCATTTTCAGCGTGTTACAATGCTGAACAAAATGTCAATGTATACTGCCTTTTTTTTTTTAACACTCTCCCTTGCCCATTGAAAAACAAAAACAAACAAACAAACAAAAAACAACTACTAAAACCTGACATGGGCTGCTAGTTTCCCCAAATGTCCTTGGAATCCACATGATTGGGTTAAAATATGATATTCCTATTTTCTACCTGTAGTGTGTTAAGAATAATGACAAGTCCATTACAGGATCATTGTAAGAATTTATGACACTTAAAGGCAAGCTTCTGCACACAGAAAACACTGAATAATTATTTTATTTATGCTCTTTGAGGTATACTTTGAATGCTTCTACAACATATTCATGCCTAAAGCTATGTTTAGATCGCACCAATTAGTTGAAGTTCTTAATAGGAAAAATATTTTTCTAAGCAAGTTCTTCTAACATTGAAGAAACAAGAAAATCTTTGGGCTCACTTATTTCCAATCACTGTACTGAGTGAGAGTGCAATAATGAGGAAAATAGAAAAAGGAAAAGTGAGCAAGCACATTCATTTCTAGAGGTGTTTATCTGCATATGTAAATAGCTGCAAAAAAAACCCAAAGAATTCACAGTAAGCAAAACAGGTAAAAATAAGCTAAGGTAATGATAAACTAATGCATTTGTGATTTGTATTCAGAATACAAGATTAATTACAAACTAGGCCTGTGTGTCTGCATAAAATAAAACACAGCCAAGTAATATTTAGGTCAATCTAATTTGCTCATTCTCAGGCAACAACCACCAAAAAGAAAAAGAAAAAAAAAAATTAGTACAAGTCTTATGAGAAAGGGGAAATGCTGCTGATATAAAAGAAAAGCTTTAAAAAGGCTTATCATTCACCCAGAACATACTGAATTTAGTGCCCTTTGTAAAAGCTATAGCTCTTCACAGAGAATGAAAAGTCTCATTAAACTAACTAGGCCATCCATGCCTCTCTAGTTTAAGAAAGTCCTAGTACGACATTGTCCAACCCTTTTAACAAGTTAGGACTAAAATTCTAGAAGAAAATGCCTTTGTATTTTTCGGTCTTAAGTCCTTCACCTCAAATAGTTCCCAATTCAGAAGGTAGAGAGCTTCATTCTTTTATTATCTCAGCACATTCCCTGTATCTTGGCATCATGCTGTACACGGAATCATTATCACTGATATTCCTAATACCACTATCGTTCATAAAGCACTTCACATTTTGCAACTTGGAAGCACACATTATCCCAAGTTAAAGATAAATGAAGGTTTAATATACATTTCCATTATTACATTAGCTATAATAGCCCTTGGATACACAAGAATTTTACTTCCCTAGTTTCGTCTCAGTAGTCTTGCACCCTGTTAATACAAATGAGAAAAAATCCCCAGACACTATTGTCCTATGTTGTTAAACAGGTGTTTTCTTTTCTTCTTCCTCTGTCTGCGCACCTTGTTCCTGTCACGGCAGGTCGAATGCTGTGAGGCTTAAGGATATCAGGGTCAATATTCGTGAGCATCTTACCATATTTCTAAGCCACCATTTTTTATAAGTATCGGATACTGATGATTTAATCATTTAAATATCAAAACATGTTTAACACAAAAGGCAATCTGTATGTGTGGTAATCGTGTGTCATAATAATTATCTTTATGTATTTCTGTCTTGAAATTTAAGTCATAATTACTGAATTTTCTTTATCTCCTGTATTTTATTTCTTATAACTTTTTGAGCTCTACAATAAATTCACAATAATTTCTTTACACAAAATAGCATCCAATTTGTCAACATTCATCTTTCCTCTATCTGGGATTGCTCAGCTGCTTTTCTTAAATATTTTCTATCCTTAATATAATAATTTTGTGTGTATTTTTATTTTAAGAAATGATCATTTTCCAAGTATTTTTATCTTATTCAATAGATAAAAAAGATTGGGATGTTTCATCTCACTCTTCACTGGCCAAGGTTTAATTATATTTTGCTATTTTTTTTTTTTTTGAGAGGTTTTTGCTATAGGGCACGTGCACTCATCAGAATGACAGAGAAAGACAGAGAGACAGAAAACGAGAAATTATCCCCTGGGGGGGGGATGGCCATGTCGCAATCCCGTCTCCTCCCTTCTCCCCTTGGAATCCTGGGCATGCACTCTCATGTGCCTGGTGTGAGTTTAAGCCACTGGATCCGGGACTCGAACCACGGTCGACTATATGGGAGCCCAGTGACATAGGCATTATGCCAACTGCTAGTTCCTATATTTTGCTATTTTAATTTCATCTGAAATTCCTGTGAAATTTTAATTTCTCCTAATAATTATGAATAATCTTAGAATGGATTACTTGCTCCATTTTTTCTTGATCTACTATATCCTTTCTCTTCCCCTAACTGGCAGTGCTACCTCACTATACTTTATTTCTTAATTTTTATTTTGTAGAGATTTTTACTATAGGGTATGTGTGCTCATCGAAGAGACAGAGAGAGAGAAAGTGAGAAATCATCCTCAGGGGAGTGACCACACTAAAATCCCTTCTTCTCCATTCTCCTCTTGGGATTTTGGGCATGCATGCACATGCAACTAGAATGACTTTCATGCCACTGCGTCCGGGACTTGAACTGTGGTCAACCACATGGGAGTCCAGCGTCTTAACCATCACGCTGGCCCCTCACTATGCTTTTGGGTCAGTCTCTCTCCTGTGACCATAAAATATCCTCCTGCTATCTTCCCAGTGTCCCCATTTCAATTTATTTTCCATGATACCATCAGAATTGTTTTTCTAAAATACCATTCTGAATTACCATTTAGACTTACTTGAACAAAATATTTCAGTGACCCCTCTTTTAATAACAAAATGAAGAGAAATTCTTTAACATGAGCTGCAAAATTCTGACATACACATACTCTTTCCTCATCCTATTTACCATTTTTTACATTCACCCAGTATTTTTGCAATAAGGAATACAAACACAAACAGCAAACTTCCTTGGTCTTTACACAAATGCACATCTTCTGGAACGCCAAGTGTTCTTCAGCTGCTTCTAAACCTTGTGAACTCAGATTCAGTTCAAAGACCACATCTATCAAGAAGCCATCCAACCCAGCAGGTGATAGTGTTTCTTCCATTAAATTTACTTATTCTCTACTCAGAGGTCAAATTTTTTTTCTTAGATTTCTATTCCTCTCTACCTCCCACTTACCAACCTCAATCTTTAGAGACATTTGCTTAGCAAATAATCCGTAAGTACTTTTTTTTTTAATTAAGGTTATTGCCATAGGGTGCTTGTGCTTGTCAGAAAGAGAGAAAGAGAGAGGGAAAGTGAGAAATCACCCCCTAGAGGGATGGACGTACCACAGTCCCTTCTCTCCCATCCTCTTCTCAGGATTCTGGGCATGTACACACGTGTGTCTGACATGATTTTCAAGCTGTCCGGTCTGGGACTCGAACTGTGGTTGACCATGAAACTCCAGTGCTTTAACCAACATGCCATCTCCTTCCCTCCTCCCCATAAGTAGTTCTTAAGTATCTATGATAGTCAGTGTCCTGGGCACTGAGGACATCTCAATAAGGAAAATCCATGTCTTCATGAGATTAATGGGTTAAAGATTGAATAAAATTTACTTGTTACAATATTATTGCTCATTTTCAGATTTCATACCTGCAGGTAAATTTTGCTTAAATTTTTCCTGATATCTAAAATCAGGGAAGATGAAAACAATGAAAGTAAAAAAAGTCTCTTATACATCTAAAAAGAGTCATCTTTTATGTCAGTGACATATACATGGACCATGCTTCTTAGGTTACTTTACTATTATGCACGTAAGCATAATTTTAACAAACCCAATGAAATACATTTTAATATAAATGGCACAGGATGGTTTTTTTTTTTTTTTCATCTATATTTTAAAAGCTGGAAACCAATTGGTAGGAATTTAAATAGCATGCCCACTTCTTCTCAGCTTGGGTTACAGCAGACTGTACCCAGGCGTATTGCTATGCTTTGAGAAACAATATTCTTGGCCAGAGAGACGTGTCGCTGTGTAATAAAGGATTCACAACGGTCCCCATGATTTATACTTCCTGCTTTTAGCTTTACGATACGGGACGTCTGGGCACCAGTCCACTCACTCACAATGAGAGGAGGCCATCAAGGGCTGATTGCAGCCAGTTTCAGTTCTGTGTATCTTCTTGTCCTTTCCATGCAACATTATTTTTTAGAGGGCACAATTAGAAAATTGGATATTAAATGCATTTGCCAGTTGAGGATGCTAACTTCTTCTTATTGTATTTTGCACTGAGAGCTGAGACACAATTTTAAAATTTAATAAGAAACTTTCCTAATAGGTTTAGCAGAAATTCCTGAAACTATAATTGTAAAATTGTCTAAGAATCTTTGAGATAACGCCATTTTATCAGTTTCTGGTTCCCTTCTCTTACCGTCTTACATCATCTTTTCCCTCATTTCACATGTTTATGTCCTCATCTCTTTCCTTCTGGATTTTGGAATATATTCAAAAAGCAGATGAACCAAGTGGTAGTGCAATTTAAATGATTAGAAACAGTGTACACAAGGGATCACAGGTGGTGTAATGGTTACATCACTGGACTCCCATGTAGTTAATCAGGGTTCAAGTCTGGACCCAGAGGCTTAAAACTCAAGCTGGGCACATATGTGTGTATGCCCAAAATCCTGAGAGGAGAATGGAGTAAAAGGGACTGTTGTGTGGCCATCCTCTCTGGGGGGGGGGGGGGGGGGGGGGGGGGTGATTTCTCACTTTCTCTCTCTTTGTCAACTCCGATGAGAACATGGGCACATGGCCCTTTAACAAAAATCTCTCTAAAAAAAAAAAAAAAAAAAAAAAAAAAGAAAAAAAGAAATAAAGAAACAATGTATCCAAGTTGAAATGCTTTCAGTTTGTAATGTATTTACAGTGTTTTTCGAAGGATCTCTAGATATAGTTTACCAGTGTGAAATAAAATTTCTTTTCCAACCTAAGTCTTTCCAACTTTGAAAATAGCCTATACCTCTTGAAGATCTGGCAACAAAGAAAACAATCTACCTGAAAGTGTTGTAGAACAAAATGTAATATTTTTCAAATTAAAAATAATAGTACAAAACAGAGCTGTGCCCTTTTCGGCAAGTACATGTATGTCAGGAAGCCAATGCTTCCCCTTCTCAGCTCACAGTTCTCTCGTAATTAGTATCAGGTTTGAGAAGAGCCAAGCCTCAGGGAGCCTCAAATATTCCGAGTCCTACAACCTGGAAATTTGGTAGACTTAGGCGTTCACCTCTGCTTGTACATCCCAAGGCCTCTGTTTTTAATCACTGGATTGGCTGTCTGCTATTCAATATCCAACCCACCTGAGCAGGGAAAACTAGACAATAACTGTGGCTTTCCAAGCTTCCTGCCTTCTGCTGGGATATGGCAGGTGTACACTGCGAGACCATGAGCCAACGACGTTGGTGCGGGCACCGCCTCCACGTGCCACGCCCCAGTTACAGCTCCTATGGGGCCAGTTCAGCAGAGGACCTATTCCTCATCGGTACCAATGAGGGTATGACATGCCTCCAAATGAGGTGACATGTGGAAAGTGCCCAGGATATAGTAGACACACAGCAAATACTAGTTCCCTGAACTTCCTTTAATTACCCTTTTCCTCACGTATTTAAACATAAAAACGACGAAAGCACCTGGAAGCAGAGCTGTGTGACCAGCTTTTTAGTGCCGCCACCCACTAACACCACTGTCGTGTTTGCAGATTAGAAGCTGGGATTCATTTCCTTGTACAAGTAACTCCTACTTTTAGAAAACCTTTATTCGCTTATAATAAATCTCAAGGTAGAATGATCTATGAACTGATTATTTGATACTTAAAGAGCTGAATCAACACATTAAAATGATTTAGGTTAAGAACAATCAAAAGAATACTGAAAAATTTTAAGTATATTATAATTAGTTCAGTAGATGAAGGCAAAATAGAAGATTGTAGGTTCAATGTTCAGATTCCATTTACTTTTAAAGGGAGGCAAAAAAAGAAAAGTACCAACAACGAGGGAAAGAAAAACAGTTAAAGATTGTTTGGCATTTAAGTAAGTTACATCTTTTTTGACTTATTAGAGACAGGAGGGAGCACTACAGGTTGAAAGAAGTCACAATGAACAAAAAAAGAGGGGAGAGGAAATGGAGGAGGAAGAGAAGGAAAGAAGGAAGGAACAAAAGAAAGGGAAGGAGGGAAAAAGGAGAGAATAATAATTATTGTTTTACAAATTATTTTATTTAAATTTATTTATTTATTTATTTATTTTATTTTTATTTGACTAGAGAGGGACAGATTGAGAGAGAGAGAGAAGAAAGAGAGGGAAAATGAGAAAGCAATCTGCTGGTCTGGGACTTGAACCACGGTCTGCCATGTGGGAGTCCAGCAACCTTAACCACCATGCCACCTGCTGGTCCCAGGAATAATTATTTTGAAGAACTGAACAATTTTTAAAAATAATTATTTCATTTAACTTTATTTATTTATGTATTTTCATTTGGCCAGAGAGGGTTGGGAGTGGGAAGGGGAGTGAGAAAGCAAGCCACCAGGTCTGGGACTCGAACCACAGTCAGCCATGTTGGAATCTGGCACCCTTAACCACCACGTGCCAGCCCCATTTTTTTTTTTTTAAGAGAGATTTTTGCAATAGGGCATGTGTGCTCACTGGAAAGACAGAGAGAAAGAGAGACCGAAGCAAGAATCACCCTCCAGGGGCATAATCACACTCCAATCTTTTCTCCTCCATTCTCCTCTCAAAATTTTGGTCAGACATGCACATGTGCCTGGCATGAGTTTTAAGCCACTGGATCTGGGACTTGAACTGCGGTCGACTATATGGGAGTCCAGTGACATAACCATTATACCATCTGCTGGTCCTCTGAACAATGTTTAACGCTTCTTTTGCAATTCTCATATTTCAAAGAACATATGGCTGATATTTTTGTTTGTTCACTGAAATAGAGAATTAAGTAAAAGAGAAGAGAAACACCAAAAAGGGTAGTAGAACATATTCTGAGATTTTTTTTCCTCGGGAGTCATGTAGAATTGTATCTTGTCAACATTTTGTGGGCAAAAATATTAATAATATAAATGATGCATGTTGATCAAGATATATTCCTTTAGTGTTTTTGTTTGTTTGTCTGTTTTCCTGTAGGGTGCACACATTTGTCAGAGAAAGATAAAGAGGGAAAATAAGAAATCACCCCCCTACCCCCTGTGGGGAATGGCCATGCCGCACATGCACCTGCTGTGTGTCTCAAGTCACTGGGTTGAGGACTTAAACTTTGAAGTTGGCCGTGTGGGATCCAGTGCCTTAACCTCCCACCACCTGTTAGTCTTGTTCAAGATACTTGATTTTCAAATTTTATACTGTATAGAAAACCTACTTGAATCAGTTTAGAGTATTATTATTATTATTATTATTATTATTTCAGAAGTTCTGTCATGATTTGCATTCAATCAACTAAATAAAATGAATTTTAGAATAGTGAAAGTAACTTTTAAAGCACAAAAGTACTACTACTGCATTCTTCTTAGCTTTACTTGGATTAAGTTAGACGATAATTTTTCTTTCTAAAATAGCAAACTATCAATATTTGGAGAAAACCCTTTTATCTAACAGATAAAATCCAATGGAACTGAAGCTAATATCAAACTATCTTACACTAACTCCAGTTCCTCAATCACATTTCAAGGAAATTGGTGTACATAAATTATCTTGCCTACAGGTTCTGCAAAATCTGTCAGTTAAACCATTCAAGTGCTCTTAAATAACTCTCGCTTTCATCTGCTTTGACTAGTCCCACTGATTTTTCTACATGTCAATACAAAAAACAGAGGTATGCTACACAGCACAATATTAAGATACTTGTTAGGGGAGCCTTGAGAACTATCACGCTGCCATTTGCTGTCACAGAAAGCAAGGCGTTTTATATGACTTCATATAATTATCTCATTGAAACATCGTGCACTTTCATAGATAGCCACGCGTACGAAGCACAGCAAGCATCTCCCAGATACTGCAGCATGTAGAACGGAGCACTGAGGCTGATTCCAACATGTTTCCAAGGAAGGTTCTGAATAGATGGGCAATAACTGAAGGGCTGCAATTATTAGGCAGAGACCATGCTTGGGCACTGTTCTTACATGCTAGGGATTTCAAGGAAACCCAGTAAAAGGCAATAAAATAAGACAGATGGTTTTGGCAGGGCCTTGGCAGCTGTCGATAGAAAATATAGATCAGAGCTTCCATTCTTCACAAGCTTTTCCTAGAAACGACTGCAGAAAATTAAAACCCTGTCAGGGCCAACGAGACACGTGCCCAATATTGCTGACATAATACTCACTTGGATGTGAACAGACTTTAATTTCATATCCTAATTAACATTGATAGAGAGCAATTCCAAAAATGTTTCACAAGGATGAACCAAATCTACTCGGTCTCTTCCTGAAGCCGGCCGTCGATATTTACTCGGAAGCCTTGTTAGAGACCAACCCCTCCTCCGTCTGCTCTTTCCCTGGTTCTGACCTGGGTGAACTGGATTTCAAATTACCTTCTGCCTTTCACACATTTCCGCCTAAATCCTACAACTGCGTGTGGATCAGAAGTGTGGAAAGCCACATCTTTTTTGTCTGTTTTTAAGTAGGAATGTATCTTAGAAATTAGGAAAAGAAAAAGGAAATTTACATGAAATCTCTTATGGAAATACCTTGATATGAAAACCTCCTCCCTGGAAACACCTCAGGCTCTCCTAAGAGTTTGATTATTAGATGTGTTTACTCTTGTAGATAAAGAAAAGACATATAAATCCAAAGCAATGTAGGCGTTGGACTTTTATTTCACACTTTGTGTAATAGTTTTGTTCTGATGAAGAAGGCTCTATGTTTGTTCAACTTGGGCATATCAATAATTCACTTAACATATTATAAATTGGTGTAGATATCTCTAGAAAAATATTTTATTACCAAAAATAGAAATGACAAACCTAAGTCACCTCAAAACATGCCTTGGGGTATTTTAATTTTTCCTTTTACAACCTACATCTAATTTATCTGTATTTAGTTCAGATTGGTAAATGGAATAACAAACAGCACTAAGATTGCATTATTTGTAAAATATAGCCTCCTAAACATCTTGAATGTAGATTTTCTAATAATAATTCATCAGTGACTCTACAAATCTTAAAACAATCAAAATATTTTATGTATTTCCTAACCATTTCTTAGTTTTCATTTTTCTACCAATCCTCTAATATTTATTCAAGCACATAACTAACTGGTATAGACATACAGTTCTCAAAATAGATAAGAGATGAATAAAAACAGGATCCTTGGCAACACAGTCATGATTTTCACTTATCAGTCTGCAATACCTCACATAATGCTCGGCAGAGGGCATATATTTATTAAGCGCTAGGGTCTGGATGGATGGGTGGATGAATACATAACAGGAAACTGCCGAATGCCCTGGATGGCTACTCTCATGCCACCCCATTAGTAGAAACTTGATTCGTTCAAATGATTAGCTTTAAGATTGAAGATGATCACTGATAGGGCTAAAATAATAAATCTTAGTAGAAAGTTGGGTTCAAGTGAACAGTTCTTCAATGGCCAGTAATCTCAGGTATGCTAGAAAGTCAAGCTTTAGCTGACACCCTTCAACCAGAAATGCAAAAGTGAAAAGCATATGACAGCCTGGAGAGTGTCAGCTTTGGCTTCATTCAGGTATGCATACAATTATTGAAAAAATACCCACGAGGCACCTTCCAGTTTCCAGCCCTGTGCTTATGGGAGAACCGTCTCAGACATGAAAGAAAGGACTCTTGCCCTTTTGAATTTGCAGAGGGTAGGTGAGTTGTTCTCATAATTTGAAATAAGCAAATAAACAGCCTAAAAAACAGAGGAAACAGGATCCAATTTGTGCGTTATATCTGTGTAAATTCAAGGGGAAATTACTGTATAATGACATTACATTTCTAAATTTAACACAACTTGGTTATTTTTTTCTCTCAGAATTCTAGCTGGTTTCCAGGAAATGGTGAGAGATAAGTGGCAACTGGCTCAAAAGTAGGTTAAACTTTAGGAGGGCGTTAGCATACTGTGGCCTAATCTTGACAGAGAAACTTTAATTTGGGGTAAAAATCATTAGAAGTGTTTAATAAAAAATGTTTGACTGCTCTAAATATTCATTTTCAAAACCCATACTTTTCACTTCCCATTCTTTTTCTGCACATAATTTTAAACAATTTTCTGGTGCAGATTGATACACTCCCTAGACAAGTACTTAACTCTGTTTATTATTATGTTTCTAAGACAGCGTCTCGCCATGTCCTGAGTCTCATTCCTGGGCTGGGACTGCAGTGTGTACTACCTTGCTGGCCTTAGAGGGTGTTCCAGGAATCAAACCTGGGCTTCTCTGTGGCCTCAGCTCGCAGCTAACAGTATCAACCCAATCGCCCCGTCCTACCATGTTGGGAACCCTATTGATGAACTCTTTATTAATTTTTATTTCTTTTTTTTTTTTGAGAGAGAGAGATTTTTGCTATAAAGCATATATGTTTGACTGAGAGAGTGACAGAGACACAAAAAGAAAAAAAAAAAAATCAGTGCCCTGGGGGATGGCCACACAATCTCTTCTCTTCCATTCTCCTCTCAGGATTTTGGACATACATGCACATGCATCCAAGACACTGGGTCCGGACCCGAACTGTAGCAGACCATATGGGAGTCCAGCAACATAGCAATTACACCATCAGCTGGTCCCCAAATGCTAAACTCTTAAACTGTATAGTTCTCTTAGAAAAGTTATCTCAAAAGTATGGGGGTCTTATTTGTGTTTATGATTTTCGGTTTGTTAAATCTAACTAGAAATCAAAAACCTGATTCCCCCCCAAACAACAAATTTAGCAAGCTTTTCACGGGCACCGCTGTAAGGAGGCACTTTCATCTCCATTAATTTATTTTAACTCTGATAATGACACATGGACTCAGGGCAGTGTCTTGCCCAAGGACACAGGAAAAAAAAATAAGTGTCTCATGTAAGTACTGCCTCTAAGCCAGCCCAGTCCCTTGCCACACGCCATGGTGCTGCTGCTATCATTTGATCCCAACCCCAGTGAATTGCCTCAGAAAGAAAACTAGTGGTTTCACTGACTTTGCCTTCTGTCCCAACCATCACAGTTAGTGGCCAATTCCTGCCAGGCCTCCACCCCAGGATCACACCAGTGCCTCTTCTCTACTCTCCCAGATTCATCTTTCCTAGATGCAATGTCAGCCTGCAGTGTCCTCTCTACAACGCCGCCCGTCAGTGCCTGTTCTGGGACTAAGCAGGTGCACACCCAGAAAGCCGACCGTCTGTCAGGGCTCCTCTGTTGTCTGCCCATCTGGATTCAAGCAAGGGACCTTCCTGAGAAGCCTGTTTGCATTGCTCTGCCGTTGACACCTTCTGCTTGGCTCACTCTTTCATCATTTAAAAAACACCACCAGCAGAAGCATGGCCAAACCCTGCTCTACCACGGGAGACTGACCAGTCTCTGACCCAAGGCACACAAGTGCCATGTCCTCTCCAAAGAGCGGCATAGCCCCCTGCTGGGGACAGTCCTGAACAAAGGGCTGTCCCTGCTCCGGCTCTCCGCACAGCCCCAGCACCCCAACCTTGAATATGTGGGTTGTTCACCACAGGAGAGCAACGCCCAACTGCTGTGCTGTGGCACTGTGGGGACTTGGAATGTCTGGACATATCAGGGATTGTAAAAGATAATGTGCATAGTGTAATCTTAAGCAATAAAAATTACAGTATAATAAATAATGTCATAGTAACTCATATTCACTCAGTTGTCTAAAAAGTTATGCACATGTAAGATCACCTTGAACAAGAATAATTTTTTTATTATAAGAAATACATTTCAAAGAATCTGTCCACATAAACCAATTGTGTCATATATACTGAATCAAATTACACAACTAGACTTAACTAAGCACAGTAACATGCAAAAGTAAAGTTTACATCATGGTCATGACACACATAACGAATACAGGGCCATTTAAATTACTGTATATATCACTGAGCTGGTGGGTAATCCTAGACAGCTGACATAACATAATCATGCTTGAACCAGACAGCCAAAAGCAGAGATTGGAATATGTTCAGAGAAGGGCAATTATCCTTGGCGTATTTTTATGGTGTAACATTTGAAATGATATTACTACATTGCGCTGTAAGTAAATTCTGCAGTTCCCTCCAGCAAATGTGTCTGGCCAGGTGACAGCAGAGCACCACTGTGTGGTTTGTGGAAGGCCCAGGCAGGCTCCCATCTGAACTGTCGGGTGCACTGACACACAGCTGTGATCCTGGTGGGCGGTAGAGCTGCAGGAATGGCTGTCGACTACTGAGACCTTGTCCAGGCATTTGTCTACTGCAAGTCTCCTAATGAATTGGTAACAATTCTAGCTCCTGTTAGCATTGGGGTTTAATCCCCTGTGGCTTCCTCCTGCCCAGATCCATGAAGGATATAAGGCTGTGGAAGGTAAAATCATAGGGGAAAAAATACACAAATGTAAAGGGACAGTCCAGACATCTGTAGATTTCAACAACAAAAAGGGTGAAAATAGATGGAAAGCATTAAATACGTTCTTTACTATCCTTCAGTGTTCTAAGTATGATTTTGTAGGATAATACAGGGAGAAACATAGAGAACGATTTAGAAAGTTCACCTCTTTTTTACCAGCTTCAGATTTCAAGCGTTTCAAACTAAGCATATAAACCTCAATGTGACCTAGACAGAAAACCAGTGGATGGGAAGGTGCCTGCCTTTTAGAGGGATGACCTAGTTTTTAACAGTAAAAGCTCAGCAGTGTTTCCGGATCCTGCTCCCAACAGTTTCCAACATGCTATGCCTTCAAGTGTTTCTGTAGTTACAGATAATGTGGCTGAAATATTTATTTTAATTTTTTATTAAAAATTAATTTGGTGGGAGATGAAAAGAATATATTGTATTTTATTACTTGTAAAAATGTTTAAAGACTGAAATGCAAAATATTCTAGATTAATTATCCGAGAAGAGAACCATAAAGAAAGAATGAATCTCAAGGCATACCAATATTTTTTTAAAGTCAATTATTGGGTTGTCAGAAAAGTCCTAACATATTTTTGCAAAGAAAACTACGTCATGACTTTCCCAATGAACTAATTCCTATTGTATCTATCTGTTAATATTTTATAAAACTTAGAAATGATATGGATGCTCAGTTTTACAAGCTTAAACACCAATGGATTGTTTGTTTATTAAACATGGTGTCAAAATGTGACAACTTGTCAGAAAAGCTAGAAATCTTTATGTGATGTTGATTCAGTACACAAAGTACATGAGAAAATTTGAAACGCAATTTAGAATATTTCTTAAAAGATCACTTCTTACTCTCTGACCTACCATTATGATAGTTCACAGTGAAACTTAAATATCTCCATCTATTTTATTTTTTGAATGTGTCTCCAACTCACTACAAGAAACAGGAAAAAAAGAAAATTAAAAAAGACTTTTGATTGTTCCTTTTTTCAATCCTAGGAGTTTAAATACAAAAAATCAATAGTATGTATTTTAAAACTCCTGACTCATGAGTATTATGCTTTATTTCTTTCCTTTAAGATCATACTTATAAATTAAATTACCTTTGCTCATAGATACTCTATACTTTTTTAAAAAAATTAAAACAATTTCTGGCAGGTTCATATTATTTATTATTCTGGTGAATTCTAATTTGTGTTTGAAACTGTCAATCCAGTAGACATTTAGTAAAATATCTAATACTAATACTGATTCCAAAAAATAAAATGGTGTGGGTTTTTTTCTTATTAATTCCTCCACGACTTATTCTTTATACATTCAGTTATAAAATATTTGATATATAATATGATTTTATTGCTCTGACAGGTTGCCTATTCAGTTTCATAAAACAATTTATATTGTGGCAAAGCACTGTTCTCAATATCTAACCTATAATACATGGATCTGAAATTCATACTGTCACCATGCATTGGTATATATTCTGATAAATCATTGAATAATGTTACTACACCTGCATGATTCTACAAAGACTGACAAAATCAGCACAGCAAAAACAAAAGGTTTAGCTTCAAATAAAGGATCCAAGACATCTAAGATGCAACACAAAGATATGAAAATTTTCAATATCAATGATCTTTAATTTTCACTGAAAAGAATCACAAACAGCCAGTAGCTAGTTCCCATCAAAGCAGCACTTGAGATTTTTTTTATTATTCCCACAAAGCATTACCTAAATACTGTAGACAAAATGAAAAATGCATTGATGACAAATGAATTTAGAAGATGCTAATGTGATTCCTGCTATAATCATTTATGCCAGAGACAAATGTCATTTGGTGAATTTTAGCCATCCCTCATTAGCAGACTATGTGATTTAGGAAAATTACATTTTTTTTCTCTTTAGGCTTCACTTAGTTTATTTATCAAAGCAGACCATAACGATTGTCTACTCTGCAAGGGTATTATGGAATCCTCATGCTTCTACAGTCTAGAAGTAGACACGAGAATTTGGGATTTAAGATGTACAAAGATATCATATTCTTCCCAAATTTTGGACAATTACCGAGGAAAGCAATTCTTGAACAGATTTAGTCC